>JAXQQM020072833.1:0-600000 GCA_034641835.2 Pinus albicaulis
TAGGTTTTGGGGGTTAAATGGGTTAGGTTTTTAGGGGTTAAATGGGTTAGGGTCAGTAATTAGGGTTTAAGGGGTTAGGGGTTAAAGGTTTAGAGGTTTAGGGTTTAAGGGGTTAAATGGGTTAGGGGTTTAGGGTTTAGGGGGTTAAATGGGTGAGGGGTTATAGCCATTTATTAGGTGAACAAGAAATAATATAGTTGTAGTAACAATAACTTGGTCAAGTTGTTATAGTCAAGGCAAGACTTGGTTGGGATCCCAAGTTCCAAAAAATTAAGGGTAATTGTGAGGGCATGAGAACTAAGGAGTGTCAGTGTGTGCCAAGGAATGAAAAGGCATGCTAACACATGCTAGAAAGTGTCAATGGATGTTGAGGAGTGCTAGGGAGTGCCAGGACATTGCAAGGGAGAACTAGGTCAAAATGCATGGAAATGAACGAATAAGAGTGTGTGCCAAGTAGTGTCAATGAAATCCAAGTGTCTCAAGTATAAAGTGTGTTAGGGGAAGGCCAAAATAAGACTTGTAGGAGGTAAGCCTATGGTTACATAAAGGGTTGCACAAAGTAGTTTCAGACAAAGGGAAACTTTGGGTTGGGCACAACATTTATTTTCCAATGACTCGGTTGGGTTCCCAAGTCGCAAAAAAAAGTAAGGTTATCTATGACGACATGAAAGCTAAGGAATACCAAGGTGTGTCAGGGAATTCCTAGAAGTACTAACACATGTTAGGTAGTTCCAAGGCATGATAGGCATGCCAAGATGTGGCAGGTGCTAGGGTGTGGCATGAATACATGCTAGGGAGTGTGAGGGCCAAGTGTCAAGGAAACACAAGGGAGCACTAGTTTAAAATTCATGGAAAATCAATCATTAAATTGGTACAAAAAAAATGATTTTATATATTCACATATGGGACAGTCACAAGATATCAGCAAAATCACATACTTATCGAAATCCTCAACCAGGAATATGCTACATTGCTTCTTAATGTGCTTTCAACTAGGTAGGAATCAATGACAATCATTACAATGGGTTAAGGGGATCTAAGAGAGAATTATGTAAGGAGTTCCTTCTAGGTAAAGTCCATTGGTATTACTATCGTTAAAGGGGGTGGCCTACAAGGATACATTGGTAGCTACTGATGCAAGAGCATAATTTCAACAATTTATTTCAAAATTTGTATTTGTCCTCCATAAGGTCTTAGAGATTTATAGAAGAGGAAGTTGGTTTCCTTGTTGCCCTATAATTTTGTAGAATTTCTAACTTCATATTTGGGATAGGAAATTTTAGTAATTTTAGGCATAAGTTAAGATTTTTTTATTTCTATTTTTAAGGCCTCCTAGTAATTAGGAAAGTTGAGTCTTATGATTATGATTACTTGTGGCATCATATGTATTTTTCAAACTCCAATACACCAAGGCAAATATGTGGAGGACATTTGGGGGAAATGTGATTGTCCATCAAATGTAGGTCGGATTTGGGGAACTTGTAGCTCTTTTCCTTGGATCCTACTAGTTCTTAGAGGCTGTATTTGAAGCGGTTATCAGATAAAAGCATAATATGCCCAAGAATATTAGCATTGGAGCACCTATGGTTTGGGATAAAGGATAAGGGGTTCTAGGAGTTAATGGGTTTAAGGGTTTAGGAGCAAGGGGTTAAGGGTAAAGGGTAAAGGGTTAGGGCTTATGGGATTTGAAGGTTAGGGGGTTTAAGGGTTAGAGGTTAATGGATTAGTGGTTAAGGGATTTAGGGGTTAATATCAACCATCGAGGGCTTACATGTCAGGGGATTTAGGGGTTAAGTGCCTAAGGGTTATGTTATTTAGGTGTCATAAGGTTAAGGGGTTAGGGGTTAGGGGTTATGGGTTAAGGGTCAAGCTTTAAGAGGATATGGGATTAGGGTTTATGGGGTTCAAGGATTCTAAGTTAGTGGTTAGGGGTTAAGGGGTTAATGGCTTTGGGTTTAAGGGATCAAGGGGTTAATTTGTTATGAGTTATGGGTGTAAGGATTAAGGGATTGTGGCTTCGGGGTTAAAGGGATAGGGACTTTAGTGGTTATGGGTTAAGTGTGTATGGGTTGTGATAATGTGGCCCCTAATCCCCTTGTCACAACTATTGGGGGTTCCCCTATCAATTTCTCTCATTACCTTACCTATAGGCTACCTAGTCCCTATGCCATAAGGCCCTAAGGCTCCTTCTCATTCTCTAATGTTAGGATTGTAGATCTTAGTAAACCATGCTAGAACCTCTCATTTCTACCCATCCATGCTACCCTTATGTCCCCTCGCCCCGCTCAATACACCAAAAGACCCCCCTCCCCCAAAATTCATGAGAATTGAACATTTGGAGGCGATCATTTAACAACAACTTCACAACTAATTAATTTATAATGGTGTCTTGGAGCTATTAGATGTCATTTCATTGAGCTACAGTGATAGGTGAGAGCTATGCATAGCTCACTAAAGGTGTATCAAGAGACTATTATTCTATTGGCTATAGAATTTGACTCTTTTTTTGTAACTTAGCGAAATGGAAAAGATGTGGAGACAATCTCCATTCTTCTTCTTTCATCAGGCCATGTAAAATAAATGAAGCAAATAGTCTTAGCCCCTTGGAGAAGGAAAGTTGAGAATAATAATTAGCATGAACAAACAAAAAATCCAATGAGTTAAGCTTAGAGGGGTCTCCCTTTGTAAAAAAGCATCCATAAGCTTGTTAGAGTTAGTATGAATCTTTACTAGAGGTTGAGTAGTCTTCACATCGCCAACCACATCCAATAGAAAGGTACCAACCCTTACAATAAAAATGATGTCTCCAAATAAAGTGTAGTTAATACCAATA
This sequence comes from Pinus albicaulis, assembly GCA_034641835.2. NCBI lineage: Eukaryota > Viridiplantae > Streptophyta > Pinopsida > Pinales > Pinaceae > Pinus > Pinus albicaulis. The sequence goes on from JAXQQM020072833.1 coordinate 2,834, forward strand.
ACATCACCTTATGAATCTATTACAATATGATTTGGAAAGTACGTTTCCATACATGTGTGAAAGAAAAAATCCATTTGGTTAGCAAAAGGAAGTCTTTTTTAAGACCTCCAAAAACCCCCTTGAAGGAGACAAGAAGGGTTTGAAACCATATAATACAAGTTGATCTATGAACCCTATTTCTGATGTTTTCTATGCATGTGTTTGTTCACTCGGTTTGACATGTGATAGAAAATATATGAAGCCTTTTTTTCCACATATCATCTTCATTATATATCATGTTACTAAGAATGAAGTGTCTGGACTAGAGTTAAAGTTCCTATTTTAGTTTGTTGTCTTTTTTTGTCTTTTAGAGTACAAATCTTTTTGGTATATTGTGCTAAGGTAGTTTGGATTTCAAATATTCAAGGAACATGTGAGCTAACTATATAAGAAAATATTGTAATATTTGAAATAACATGATGAACTATTTAGCACAATTTATGGTGTTGGATTGATTGAGATGTTTATTTTTGGATGGATGGATGTACATCTCTTTAGCCAATAGACAAAATTCATTAAGCATTGTTGCAAGTATGTTATTGACATGTTGAAGTGTCATTGAGACTTAGAGGTAGAAGATTTAGACTTGTATGTTTTCACCTATTCGGGTGTGATGATACCTTGTGGAGGTAAGCAAAATTTCCATTTTTTAAACTTTTGGATATATTCTATACGCTCTTGAGAGAATTTCAACCTTTTAAATAAAAATACAAACAAATGTACATTCATGCAATAATTACTAATTGATTTGGGGGCGACTCAAAAAATTGTAACATGTTGGCTTGTTGAATTTGTTAGTAAGTTAATTAGGGCTTGATAAATTTGTAAGCTTTAGTGGGATTTATTGCAGTTGTATGTGTTTTAGAGAAGTGAGTTTGGAGTGGTGGTTGTGCTTTCTTTATTGAATTTGATTTCTTTGGTTCTTCTTCTTGTGCATGCCCATTGTGGTATATTCTCGTTAGTGGTTAAGGGGTTAGGGATTCGGGGCTTAAGGGTTAGGGGCATAATGAATTAGTATTTAAGGGATTAGGGATTGGGGTTAGGTGAATAATGAGTTAGTGGTTAAGGGGTTATGGATTGGGGGTTTAGGGGTTAGGGGATTTAGGCGCATTTAGGGGTTAGAGGAATAATGAGTTATTGGTTAAGGGATTAGGGATTGGGGGCTTAGGTGTTAGGGGATTTAGGCGCAATTAGGGGTTAGGTGAATAATGAGCTATTGGTTAAGGGATTAGGGATTAGGGGCTTAGGGCTTAATTAGTGGATTTAGCAGTTAAGGATTTTAGGGGTTAGGGTTGAGGGGTTAATGGGTTAATGGTTAAGCATTAACGGTTTAGGGGTTTAGGGGTTAAGGGATTAGGGGTTTAGGCGTTAGTGGTTTAGGGGTTTAAGGGTTTAGAGGTTTAGGGTTTAGGAGTTAAATGGGTTAGGGTTTTAGGGGTTTAGGGGGTTAAATGGGTTAGGGGTTGGGAATTAGGGCTTAAGGGCTTAGGGGTTAAGGGGTAGACGTTTAAGGTTTACGGGGTTAAATGGGTTTAGGGGTTTAGAGGTTTATGGGGTTAGGGGATTTAGTAGTTAAGGATTTTAGGGGTTAGGGGTTAGGGGTTAAGGGGTTAATGGGTTAGAGGTTAAGGGGTTAGAGGTTTAGGGGGTTAAATGGGTTAGGGGTTAAGAGGTTTAGGGGGTTAGGGGATTTAGCAGTTAAGTATTTTAGGGGTTAGGGTTTGTGGGTTAAATGGGTTAGGTTTTTAGGGGTTTAGGGGGTTGAATGGGTTAGGGGTCGGGAATTAGGGTTTAAGGGGTTAGGGGTTAAGGGTTTAGGGGGTTAAATGGGTTAGGGGTTTAGCGTTTAGGGGGTTAAATGGGTGAGGGGTTATAGTCATTTCTTAGGTGAACAAGGCACAATCTAGTTGTAGTAACCGTAACTTGGTCAAGTTGTTATATTCAAGGCAAGACTTGGGTGGGTTCCCAAGTTCCAAAAAAGTAAGGGTAATTGTGAGGGCATGATAACTAAGGAGTGTCAGTGCGTGCCAAGGAATGAAAAGGCATGCTAACACATGCCAAAAAGTGTCAATGGATGTTGAGGACTGTTAGGGAGTGCCAGGACATTGCAAGGGAGAATTAGGTCAAAATGCATGGAAATGAACGAATAAGAGTGTGTGCCAAGTAGTGTCAACGAATTCCAAGTGTCTCAAGGATAAAGTGTGTTAGGAGAAGGTCAGAATAAGACTTGTAGGAGGTAAGCCTATGGTTACATAAAGGGTTGGAAAAAGTAGTTTCAAACAAAGGGAAACTTTGGGTTGGGCACAACATCGATTTTCCAATGACTTGGTTGGGTTCCCAAGTCACAAAAAAAGCAAGGTTATCTATGACGACATAAAAGCTAAGGAATACCAAGGTGTGTCAGGGAATTCCTAGAAGTAATAAGAGATGTTAGGCAGTTCCAAGGCATGATAGGCATGCCAAGATGTGGCAGGTACCAGGGTGTGGCATGAACACATGCTAGGGAGTGTGAGGGCCAAGTGTCAGCGAAATGCAAAGGAGCAGTAGTTTAAAATGCATGGAAATGAAGTATAAGCCAGTTCCAGGTGTGTTAAGAAGGGAGTGACACGATATTCTAGGAAGTGCCAAGGCATGTTAGAGTGCTATGGAAGCATACAAAGTTGTTCCAAGTGCCTAGGTGCGCCAATGCGTGCTAAGGAGTGTTAGGGAGTGCCAGGAAAACATGACAGAGGCGCTCTAGGTAAAAATTCATAAATGAATGAATAAGAGTGTGTGACAGGGAGTGTTAGCGAGTTTTAGGTGTCTCGAGGAGGGAGTGAAACGGTATGATAGGTAATACTAAGTCATGTTATAGTGTCAGGGTGACATGCATCCAAGATTTTAGATATTCACATATGAGATAGTCACAAGATGTCAAAAACATCACATACTTATCGAAATCCTCAACCAGCAATATGCCACATTGCTTCTTAATGTGCTTGCAACTAGGTAGACATCAAAGACAATCATTGCAATGAGTTAAGGGGATCTAAGAGATAATTATGTAAGGAGTTCCTTCTAGCTGGTAAAGGACATTGGTATTACGTCTATTGTTAAAGGGGGTGGCCTACAAGGATACATTGGTAGCTGTTGATGCAAGAGCATAATTTCAACAACTTATTTCAAAATTTGTATTTGTCCTCCTTAAGGTCTTAGAGATTTTTGGAAGAGGAAGTTGGTTTCCTTGTTGCCCTATAATTTTGTAGAATTTCTAATTTCATGTTTGGGATAGGAAATTTTAGTAATTTTAGGCATAAATTAAGATGTTTTCTTATTTTTAAGGTCTCTTAGTCATTAGGAAAGTTGAGTCTTATGATTAGGATTACTTGTGGCATCCTCTATATTTTTCAAACTCCAATACACCAAGGAAAATATGTGGAGGACATTTGGGGGAAATGTGGTTGTCCATGAAATGTAGATCGAATTTGGGGAACTTGTAGCTTTTTTTCTTGGACCCTACTAGTTCTTAGAGGTTGTATTTGGAGCAGTTGGCAGGAAAAAACATAATATGCCCAAGAATATTAGTGTTGGAGCAGTTATGGTTAAAACATGAGATTCAAAGTTCAAATCCCCTTGAGTTGCCAACCTAAAAATAATATTTTTTTATCTATTTATTAATTAACTTTTTAGAATGTGGTTTAATGAAAAAATAAAAATATAATATAAAAGAAATAAATATGACATGATTAAATTTCATGTGGTTTGAATATCGATTTTCAAAAATAAAAAATATAATTTTATCCACCATCCACTCATGATATTTCAATGCAAACTTCCCAATGCTAATGATTTTGTCTTAATTGCTAACTATCTTAAATGGGTTTTGTCTTAATTGTCATTGTCTTAAGTGGCCATTGTCTTAAATATATAGTTATGTCTTAAATATTTTTGTCTCAAAGTGCTTTTGTCTTAAATCTAAATTTTTGTCTTAAAATATTTTTGTCTCAAATTGCTTTTGTCTTAAAATATATTTGTCTCAAACTGCTTTTGTCTTAAAATATTTTTGTCTCAAATTCGTTTTGTCTTAAATATAAAATTTTGTCTTAAAATACTTTTGTCTTAAATTTTTTTGTCTTAAATTTTTTGTCTCAAATTGTTTTTGTCTTAAATATTTTTGTCTCAAATTGTTTTTGTCTTAAATAGAAAATTTTGTCTCAAATTATTTTTGTCTCACACTATTTTTGTCTTAAATTTTATCTTTAAGACAATTCAATTGATATTAAATTTTAATATAAAATAGCTAAAATAAAAAGTGACTTTTTAAGACAAAAGATTTCTTTTGTCTTGATCAAATGTCTTAAAATGCCCTTGGTGTAGTAGTGAAATAATTATGTTAAAATCTAGGAATATCGCAGAATATCGCCCAACTTGTTTTGTTTACAGATTCATGTGACATCTCCAGAGTCCCTCTCCCTTCACTACTGTCAGCGTCGGAGTGTACAGGTAGCGAATCGGAGTGTACAGGTATGGAGAGCATGATGTTTTGGTACTGGGCGGTGGAATGTGACAATCTGGTCGCTGAGATGAGATTATGGTCGATGGCCAAACTAATAAATAGTTGGCGCTATCCCGTGTGAGCTTTTCTAACCCAAAACCTTTCAAACCTCTCCCAAACCCTATTCACTCATGTAAATATCCATTATTGTCTAATTACAGCGGGTGGCTATTGAATATACAATATTTTTTTTAATTTAAATGTTACAATTTTTTACAACCACCAAATTTATCATATTTATGATTTTAACCGTTCGTGTATTATATTTTTTTGTGTATTATATTTTTTAAGTTTGGTTGGAGATAGAAATTCTTGTCGTCTTTTAAAAGTACAAAAAACCACTCAAGTCATTTGAACTTGAAATTTATATCATATATTTGACTTTTTATTAAGGATGTAGCAAGCTTAGTTTATATTCAAAGAATTGTTATATATACACATTTTCAATAACTGTAGAATAGTTATATATACACATTTTCAATACCTGTCTTTCTTATCACATTGAGGTGCTCATGGAGAGTGCCACAATCAAACTCGCTAAATATTGTGCTTGGAAGTCTGGCTAGAGAAGTTGAACCGTTAAATAGATTCTATATAGGGATATATAGACTTGTTTCCTTTGGTTTAAGCAATCATGAGAACTAATGAGACTCACATTAACATTATAGCAATTTCTATAGGTGGCAAAGTTATATGTGTTAAGAAAGTGATAATTTGTGAGTAGTTTTCATTTATTGCAAGCATTTTAGAGTTAAATTTAGAAATTGTTAATCTAGAGACTTCTAGTGATTGTTTTTGAGTTTGCCAAAACACACTTTTGAAAAATAAGAACATGCAATTATGATGTTTACTATTTTTTTTTCACCGTGAACACTTTTCCATGTCTTTGAAATGGAACGAGGCTATGGGTTGCAATTTGTAATAGAAATAAAATTAGGCCTTGTATATTGATAACATGTAGATTGTATTAAAGTTTTTTCTTCTCTAAGGAGCCACATGACCTAACACATTTATTTTCTAACAAGTATTAGAACTAAGGTTTTTCCTAATAAGACGTAGAGAAAAAATGGAATTTGGGGTTATATTTGGATATCTTTGCTTGAAAATCATCTAGGCAATCTCATCATTTATCCCGCCATTATAGACTTTTCAAGGTGAACATCAAATATTATAATGTTTTGTGTTTCTTTTTATCCTTGAGAGTATATTGTCACATCTCCCTAAATGGTTATAAGATGAAAGTTGTGTCTAATACTAAAAGGAAAATTGTAACCATCAAATCAGTGAATCATTACTTTGATTAGACTTGTAACAATGGATGATCATTAAGGTTTCCCTTCTCCTATAAGTCTTATGTAATTATTAAAATTCAACTTTGGGGATCAAATTTGGAAATCATCACCCTAAATTCCTATGAGAACTTCATTGGTGTCATGATACAAAGAAACACAAGGTTGAAGAAGATGACATGAAAGTCTTCCGATATGTCTCCTTTCACTGAACCACTTTCTTGTGTGTCTCTAAGAGGCTTTGGATTGTGAATTTTAACACATGGTAATATAAAAACAGAGGGCTAGAAAAATAAGGCCTAAAATGGTGAACTATTAGGGCCATCACACTATTGATAATGAATGAATTAGCTATCGGGGAGCTGTTGTACCATTAGATTAATGTCCTAACATGAGAATTTATGATGATTTATGGAACTAGGATTTTCATGAAAATTTTCATTCAATGGTAAAATTTGGAAATGATTGATCAAAAGAATTTTTGTAGTATTTTTTACTTTGGGATTTTGTCTAGAGAGAGAGAGAGAGAGAGAGAGAGAGAGAGAGAGAATGCAAAATTTACATTTGGTTTTTAAATTTTGAAATCAATTCTCTAAATCCTTATGAAAATTACATTGGCGTAATGTTGCAAACAAAAACACAGTGTTGACGATGATGAAATGAAAGTCCTCTAGTATGTCATATTTCCTTAACACTAGTTTTATATGTGTATTAAGTGGCTTTGGATTGTCAGTTACAATAGATGTTATAAAGAAAATCAAGGCCCAAATTGATGAATTATTGGTTCCATTGGAATCATGATAATGAATTTGCAATAGCAATGCCCTTGTAGCATTAGATTAATGTGCCAACACAAGTTTTTATTATGATTTCTAGAAATAGGGTTTTGATGCAAATTTGGTTTCAATATTAAATCTAGAAATGGTTTTTCTAAATTCTTTAGGGTAGTTTGTAAGATTAGGTCTCACTAAGAAACTTTTTTTTGAGTTGATGACTAGAAATTTTGATGATTTATGTCTTTATTTTCCCCATGAGCATTATGCCATGTCTGTATGAATGGATCTATCTTAAGAATTGTAATCTATAATCTAGAAAAATATGGGCCTTTAATCTACAAACTATTAAATTGCTTGGATTCATTTCAATATATTAGTGCTAGGGGTATCCTCTTTAGAGAATCTCAAATCCTAACATGTTTTTTTATGATTACTAGAAGTGGGGTATTTTTGGCACAAAATTTAGAGTAAAAGAACGAGGGTTTGACCATTGGTTTCTAACAAAGGTTTTTGCATTAATATAGCACATCGACGACATTTTCACTCCTCCACGGGGGAGAGTCATCTCACCCGAAGCATTCCAAGAGATTCAAAGAAGAAGGGGATTGAACAATGAAACTGGGGATGTATTAGCGAACATATCGTTAATTGCTCAAACATTTATTTAGAATTTGTACATTCATAACATGGTATTTGGTCAAAACAGAAACCTATACAGAAATAAATATTGATAAATACATCAACACATGTTAATAAAATTTTAAAAAGAGGCACATAATTCATAGTCATTCCATATTAAAAAACATAGAACTATTCCCGGAACACCTTATTTATCTTTATAAGAAGTGTTAGTATGAAAATTCTTATCAAGTGTACCAAAAATATTTCACTTAAGTCAGTCATGACTAGCGACCCTAACAATAGAATATGGTGTATCTATGCTTCATATATACAACAAAACATTACAAAATACCTACAAAAAAATATGTCTTGCAAACATAAACATATAACACCAAAAATATAAGTGTAGCAACCCAATGGAGAATGTAAATGATAAATTTTATTAATAAAGAAAAATATACATAATGAGGAGATATTATATACTTCATTCTATAGATACCCCTCCATTGGATGGGTCCTTCTTCACCTTGCGCTTCAGCAATATTATTCTCTCCCTTAGTGGTGGTCTGCAATGGGAAAAAAGAAACTAGGGGTGCTTGAGCTCAAGTGCGAGTTCAAGTGTCATGAGACGATAATGGGGAAGATGAGAATGTTCATGGTGAAGAATGAGGAGAAACCCCTTCTATTTATAAGAAAATATTGAGATAGATATAGAATTAGATAATAATACAATATTATTGACTAAATCAAAATCTTGTTGTTGTGAATATTTTATTATATTTTTGGAGATGGAAAAGATATTTGAAATGATCAAAGATCTTTATTTAGAAAGTGGTTAAAGTAATTAACAAGTAAAAAGTGAGTTATTAATAACTTTATGAGGATTACATCAAATATGAATTAGAAATCATTATTAAATAATGATTTAACAATTAACTTATGAGGAAAATAAGGGATAAAGACATAATAATAAATAAATAATAATTTATTTAATTATTATCGTGGGATTTTTTTGGATTTTCATGAGAAATAATTTAGGTAAATGGTTAATTAAATTATTTCTGATCTGAAATGGTTTTATTAGTTTTTCTTTGCTAAGTGTCTTTTTAGTTTAAAAACATGTGCATACTTGTCTCATTAGTTTTCATAAGGATTAAGGATTTTGACCATGAATTGTAGATGATTTTTAGTGAATTAGAAGCATGAAACAAGCACAAACAACACTGAACAACAATGTAAAATAGAGGAATAAGTCACCACATGAAATTTACACAGCAGGCATGATGAAGTAGTTCACCCCTCCTAGGCTACATTTGCTGGTCTACCTCCCAATGGCTTGTCCATCTTTCATTATGCTCAAAATTTTGCTATTACATGTAGTTACAGTGCTCTAATCACTGTTTTCTCTACACCAATGGCTCCAAAATTCTCCAATTAGTCAAAAATCACTCTTCATTCACTCAAAATGGGCGAAAATTGAGTCTCCTACTCTTTTACCCAGTTTCACCTAGAAAAGCTCCACTAAAAGTGGAGAACTCCACTTAACTGGAGATAAAATAGGCAATATCCACCAAAAAATGGCGCACCTACTAAAATACCACCGAACTGACCGCAACATTAAAGTTTGCGGTTATGGTGGCCACATGCCAGCCCCAAAACCCATGGTTATGGTGGTGGTTAGCGGAACTTCAGTCATAAACCGTGGTTGACACATTTGAACTCGGGGTTGAAGTGTTGGTTAGTGCATAAACTACATGAAGGTAAAAATTTAATGTGTCATGTGATATGTATAACATGGAACCGTTAGCTGGCAGGTTGTTGCGTTAGCCGTTAGTTGGTTGGGATAAATGTTACCATGCGACATGACTTGTGGAACCGCTGGTGGGTTGGGACTGACGGTGGTTCCCAACCCCCAACAGTGAATACGTTAATCCATAACATAAACCCACAAACAATACGGTTAAGAAACAAAGCATAGAGAGGGTGGTAATTCATTCACGTGCCCAATAGGAGGTTCGGGGGTCGATTCCTGTAGACCAAAAAAAAATTACACTTCCATTTCAGGGACATGTGGCAGCCTCAAAGCTGGCCACGTGACGCCCTAGGATCAAATCTTCAACCCTGGACAACAAATAGCACCTTGAGACATGTCAAATCACGATTGGGTCTGAGGAATTAATTTTCCTTGGAATATTCCTTTTTTCTAACTTCTCATCCCTTTTTACTTACTGTGCATCCCAGTCAAACTTGGTGAAACTATTGCAAATTAACCTATTTGGCATTTCTATTACAATGTGACATCTTCCTCATATGACATCAGGTTTTTCAAATCATTTGCGGCATCGGAATCAGGAAGACGAGATCTACTCAACCATTCTAGTTTCAACCCAATCATGTAACTTTGAATTTTGAGAAAAAATTTTGAACTCTTGATCAATTTCCTATGGTGAAAGTGGGTTTTACCACGGAAAACATAATATTAAATGATGTATTTCGATCAACCTAGTAAGAAATGGCTAGGTGAACTTTTTTTGGTGATAACAAGAAGTAAATCATTACATCACAAATTGATAAAAGAGCACATGATCTTTCACTAGATAACTTGAACATATTTATCATTGAACCAATATAAAAGCTATAGATAGACATGACACTTCAATCTTCAATCCAAAATCATTTCGGCATGCTCCTAATCTCCCTCTCCCATGCTCGAACCTTTTGGATTTTATAGATTTCCCTTTAGTCTCGTTTTCTTGATTCCGTCCATTTTTACCACTTTGAACCCGCTCACTTGAATTGATCCATTTTAACAAAACCTAGTTCTTTGGTCATGTTGTACTGTACAACAACCCTCCCCATTTCTAAATTTTTATATTAAATTTCAATAAGAAATAGGTCCCCTTTTCTTTTTTGATAGGAATAAAACTTTGAGGAAATCCAATTATCATAGAAAACCAATAAAAAAGATTCAATGTTAAAAACACACAAAAGCATCAATTACATATCACTTATCCCAAATACAAATGTGGTATCAAACTAATTCTGATCCAATCAATCATAAGACTTATATCGCATTGGCATAAAGTCTAAACATTTTCCTTTCGAAAAGTCTGATGCGATAAAGAAAATCACAAATCGCAAATCGGAGGAGTATTATATTTTTATAAAGCTTCGATGTGACGATACTTATTGGTAATCGCATTTAGAATAATTCATACTTCATTATGTCTATTTGAGAAACTTCGATGTGATGTAAGTTTAATCACATTCGCATTTCAATGAAACAATATCACAATTACTTACTTTATAAACACTCTGACGCAATGGACCCCGCCATAATTGCAATCGCATTTCGGCAAGGTCACATTATAATTCAATTTATTTGGAAAGATCCGATGCAATAAACCATCGGTTATCATTAATCGATATTCATACTTCGCACATATCATTCATCGGCAAATCGCAATCAGAAGTTCCAAAAGGTAAATTCTTACATCAAGATTTTGATATCGTCAATCCCCGATGTATGATCATCATTAATCGAAAATCAAACGAATTATGACAAGAAATTTGAATATGAATGCGTGAATGTGACTTTCCTTAAAGGCATTCAATTTTGATACGGAGATAATCAATTTAGAATCATGAATAAAATCCTTCGCAAAGTTGTTCTTAAATAATGTCCTTTTTAACGATGTTTATTCTGACTCAATTTCTTCCCGCTTCTAAGAGGATTTTCTCATTTACAGATCTGTAGAAAAACAATTCCGCTTATTCGCAGAAATGTTGAGAAGATACCAGAAAGAGAAAATGTCAAAGAAGCTTAAGAAATCAAGAGCTGCTTCCGTCTCAAAGGTTACCATCATGCCAAAGGAAAATCCAGTCAAAATAAAGCTAATTAAAAATACTACGTGCCTTGGTCTTGGAAATATTTACTGGGAAGAAGTTTATAACTTTCTTGAAGCAGAAAACCCTATTATTACAAAAGTAAAGGCGATGGTGCCAGATGAAGAATCAGATTCAGATAGTCCCCTTAAAGAACTAGCAAATTCTTTTCTCCATAGAATTGTAGCTCGAGAAAATGTATTTCCATACTATGATATAATACGATGGGTAATAGAAGCCACAACCATCACAGACAGAACATTTATCACAGTTGGAGGAAAGATGTTTGGATCCTTTAGAGAAGAAGACATCAAGGCAGTGTATCATCTGCCAGAACCTGAGAACACCAACAAAAATGCCTTCATAGAAGATTTCGCTTCAAGCAACGAAATAGAATCAGACCCTATTAGGTAATGGAGACAAGCTCTAGAAAAACATAAGCATGAGACCTCAGGTATGTATTCTGTAGAATCTCTTGCACCTCCATATTGCTATGCTACTGCCATGATGTGCAAACTTTTTGGGAGTAACAATTCTACAAGGTTTTCTATTCAAATGGTACCCCTGATTGATGTCCTTGTAAGTTCCTTTATTATGGATTAGTCATTCATTCTATCTGATAAGATAGAAAATAAAATTCTGGCATATAGAAGAAATAAGCATACTGGAACTACACCCCCATTTCATTTTTGTGCTTACATTTTAGATGCCTTATGCTTTAATTATGAGTTTCCTATTTTGGGATGGAAATGGACTCCTCAGTATCCTACTCCTATACAAATCCATCACACATATTTGTGGAAATCCCATTTCAAGAACCATGTATACAGAATTTTCCATGACTATATGTTGCCCATTTATCAATCTATTTTTAACCAACCCCCTCCTCGACTCTCAGATAAGGAAAAACTTGATTTAACCCCAATCGTAAGTTGGTTCGGAGAAGAAAATTTCACCTATATCGGGATATTTGGAAGCATTGTTGAACATCACATCTTGCCCTTATATTTCCTCAATAAACTATTGGCTCAAGAAATAGCTTACCAGTTGACTGAAAAGGGAATGTCTAGAAGTTTAAGGAATTTTAAAAAATTAATGTGGCCTACATTTCCTTTACAATGTAGAACTTATACCCTCTATGATTTCAAGCATGCATAAAAAGAATACCTTAAGATAAAATAACTCAAGCTTGCAACTGTTCCCAGTAGGCAATATGATCCAAATAATGTTGCCTTTAACTTCACATCCATGCTACAAATTTCTAAATTTGAGCCTGAAACTGATGATTTTGATGACCTATTTGTCTCGATTGAGAAATTTTCACAGGTTTATGATTCAGCTAAAGCAAAGTTTCAAACAGAGGATATGAATAATTTTTTATAGTTTAGAAGCAAAAGACTGTTTACAGTTCCCCTCGACCAGTTAAACACTACTTTGCAAGAAAAAGAGAGTACTGAAACATAACAAAAGAAAGAGGATGTAGGTAGCAAAATTGATGTACAGACAAAGAAAGAAGATACAAGAAGCAAGCCTAATGATCAAATTGAAAAAGAGAAGACTAGTGAGAAAGAGGGAGATTCTGCTGAAACCAATATTAATGACCAGTTGTTAAAATAATATGAACAATTTTCTCAACAGATAGGAGATCAGGGAAATTCTAAAATTGATAACATTGATTGTCAAGATATTGAAATCATTCCTGAAAACCCATCCGAAGATACTGCACTAAAATTTGAAGACATACCCCCTCTAGATGTCTTTAAGAGCCCTAAGAATAGAGCTGTAGTAAGAAAACAAAGAAAGAAAAGGAGGATTGATCAAGGACCATTTGTAACTCCCCAGGTTGAACTAATGAATGTTTTTTGGAAGCAATCTGAAGTAAATCCTTCAACATATCTAACCAAACTATCCCAATATGCAGGGGCTTATAGTGCAGCCACAATGGATAAAGCTACTGAGGTTACTCAAATGATAAAACAAAAGGACTTGCAAATAGCATTGTTAGAAGAAAGGACAAAAAATTATCAACAAAGGATATCATAGTTAGAGCAGTAGCTGGGAGAATAAAGACTGAGAATTAAGCAACTAGAAGAAAAACTAAACATTGAAAAGCAAAAGCTTAATCAACAAGATTTAAACAAACAACAACAGTTGTCTCGGGAAGTAACAAAATTGCAGACATTGCTGGAAAATGAGAAAGCTTCCAAGGAAGTGCAAAGTATAATATTTCAAGAAAAAATGGATAAATTCAAACATTATCCTAAACTGGACCACTTCAAAACAGAAGCCCTTGAAATGAGTAAGTTGTTGTCCCAACAATTTGATGATCTATGCCAGAAAATATCACAAGATGAACCCCTCTATGAAATAGCATCATCCCTCATCGATGAAGTAGTCAATACAAGATTAGAATTTGAAAGCGTCGATGAGAATATTTAAGAATTTATCACATGGCAGGAAACAGAACAAGGTAAAATTGCAAATCTTCCTAGAATTGAAGCATCACATAAAGAAATTCTATTTGTTGAGTGGGAAACTCAAATGATTAAAGAAGTACGTGCTATTTCTAGAGCAAGGACTATAATGAATAATTTGACACAGCTGGTTAATGATAGTCTATATGCAGCAAATTTAATCTCAGATTGCACTCCAGGAAAGTTGCCGAAGGTCAAAGAAATAGATAAAAGGTGGAAACAAGAATTAATCAGTAAATATCAAAAGATAAATAAAACACAGGGAATTACATGGGATGCCTTATGGTCCCATTTGATCAAGCCATACAGTCAGCAGATGGCAACCAAATTTCTTTCCAGTGCCATCAATTATATCATCCCGAAATTTTCTGAGGCCACATACACTAGTCAACTGCATTCTCGGTTGAGTCACCCAACTGAGGTGAAAGATATGCTCAAGATCTACTACCTTCACACATTATATATTATGGAAATACAATGAACCTGTTTTATTGAAGATCGAATTCTATTTTCGGATCTCCGATGATCTTTCTTAGCAATAGTTTTAGTTAATTTGTTTTTTGAATTTCCTATTTGACCCCTTTCAAGCATTTTAGAAAGGGTCTTGAATTTGTAATATTTTGGGCTTGGATAATACATTTCTATACTCGTTGACTATCTTATTTTTATAGAAGGATCACATCCTATGATTTTATGGTGAATTATTTTTGAGAGTTTCATTTATGTACCTTGAATATTGTTCTAAGTTAAAGAGCAGGATCAGAATATCAAATTGCATCAGGAAGATATCAAAAGTATCTGGTATTTATATCGATTACATTTTATTCTCTTTATGTGATGAAATTTTCTCATTGAAATTTTCTGTCGCTTATATATACTTGCTTCTTATATATTTCTTTATCATATCATTTATGAAGATACATGAATATCATCTTTCATAGTGTGTGTAAATGATATAAATTTATGAATGCGATGTGCTAATATAACTCTATTTAATTTCTTAAACAGAGTTATCATTATATGATACTGCATCTTTCTTTTAAGTAAATAATACATTTTCATGGTTATTTGTTTAAATGAAATAATCTTTAAGTCATATTCATATTTAATACCCGGGTTAGTTTTAGAGTTATTTGTAAGTCATAAATTAATTTAGATAGATTATCTTAATTAGTTAGTTTCATTATCCACTTGCAAAAGCACCCCATCACCAATCCATTCATTATTAGGAAACTGGTCCTATAAATCCAGTCGGAGCCACCATCCCAAATGGAGAAGGAGTTGTTCTAAGGTCCGGACCGGGTGATTTTGCCTCAATGTTGTTGTAGCAATTTTCGAGGCTTCAACAGGTCCATATCACTTTTATATTTTCAAAATCCATCACATATATCCATCTTTTTTGTATTCTCCAAGTTTTGAAATAACTATTTTTACTTCCATTTATCATTATTCATTTTTTTTCTTGGCTTCTGTCTTATTTGAAAATTTACTCTTCTGCTTGTGTTGGAAATTCACGAAACCTTTTTATGATAAAAACTTGGTCAAGTTTTATCCAAAAATCAAGGATCTAATAAGCCCTAACCACATTTCATTAAATCTCCCTTCAGTGAATCTTGTAGCTGCGCACTTGGCTCTGCTTGCGGTTGCGTAGCTTCTATTGACACTTCTCTCTACTCAATTTCCTTGTCTTATCCTTACTCTATGAATTTATCTTATCCTTGATCTGATAGTTTTCATTCAAACTAAGGACCCAAATCTAGTACTTTATGCAGAACTTGAGCTTTAAAATCATTATAATTCGTTGTGGTATACTTCTAGGTGGTGATGAGTGCAACAACTTTATTAATGAACTCATTTGTATTATCATTTGTAGGCTTCTTAGGAAAAGAAGTAAGTACAATATGTCACTTAGCATCAACATCATAATTAAGCATCTACAACTTCATGAAATGAGACGAAGAAAGTGGTCATAGATACCTCAACAACATTTTAGTGGTATGTGAGTCTTCTTCTATCTCATGAATGTGCTCCTTTAGTGCCTCTCCTTGACTCAATAAATCATGCTATTGTTGAAGAATGCAATTAGCCATAGATTGGTCCAATAATTTCTACATTTCCTTTTGTTTACGATATAAGGGTTGGTTATTATTGCCAAGAAGATTAGGCCAATATTGAACCTGTAACAAAAATTCCTGTGAATCGTTGGTAACCTATTGAAGTGTGTTCCGGGTGGAAGAAGCTTAAGAAATATCTTGAGAAATTTGTTCACTATACTGCTCCACTTGATTAGGTATATCCTAACACAACTCAACAATAGTGCCACACAACTACTTATTGGAATCAAATTACCCAATATAAGAAACTTTGATGTACTCATAACATTTATTAAGTTGGTCAGAAAATTATTCTAGAGCATTAGGCACAAAATAAAAAAAGTGTTGACCACATTTTCTTGAATTCATAACTAGTATTTTCAATTTATTTTTATAATTTGTCTTTTTTTCCTCGCCACTGGTCTCACCTTTTAGTCACATCGATGAGTTTTTTTTTTGGTAGCTGATGGAAATATACTATCTAATTATAGTGGTTTTCCAATTCCAAGGCAGAAGTTATAATAATTTGAAATAGATGGCATGAAGAAAAACTCTGAAGATAATTTGTGGACAAGGTCAGCTTAAGGGAATCAAGCTTGTAGATTCTGACCACTAAGTATAGATTTTCTCAGAGTGTCCTTGAGGCGAACTTTTTAGCTCTCCTTTATGTTCCTTTTTGAATTCATCATAGATCCTCCTAACTACATTGGAAGAAAAAATAAGAACGATATTCTAGGATTGTGCAACTAATTGAAAAAACCCTCGACGCTGAGTGGGATCTTGACTAAAAAAATTAACTTGAGTAGATGAAAGAATTTTAATAGGGTCCTATTGTAACTCAGATGAAAATTTCACATGTTACATTATAAGTACCTCTGCATATGGTTCAAGAATAGTTTCATTATGTTGTATGGTATCCATGGGTGTTGATTGAATATCCATCTCAATAGTATCTTCACCATTGTTTCCAGGGCTAAGGATATAAAAATAACGGAAAATTAAGATGCAATATGTAGGGAAAAAACAAGAGAATGTGTAGAATGGGTAGACGAAGAAATATGGTGTTCGTCAAAAAATGTGGTTCCTTGAATAATGTCTTTAGGCTCATCATTAGTAAGGTCAACAATATGATAAATTTGAACATTATGATTGGCTTGGGAATAAGATTGAGAAAAAATAAAATGTGTTAAAGGTCAAAGGGGAAGAATTAGAGATTGTAGCTGAAGCAACGAAAATTGGACTCATAGAAACAAAATTTATTGTTGGCAGCTTAAATGACTTACCAATAAGAGGAATAAAACTAGGAATTTTTGAAGTAGAAAAAACATAACTCACCATAAAACCAAACTCATACATTGTATTACAGGCATAAGACACAGATTCCTGCAACTTCTTCAATGTTGGCTGGAGATCTTGTTCAATGTTAGTCATATGCTTCCTATAAGATGATGAAACACCAGTAGAGCAATCATGAGGGTGCATTCCACCCATGGAATAAATGATATCACCTTAATTTTGAATGCAACGAACTATAGGTAAAGATAGGTATTCATTATGAAACGATTCCTCTGAGACATAATAGGGTAATTGCCTCATCTTCAGTGTATTAGGGCTTATAGGCTTAGGGAAAATATATGTATGACCATGACTTATTTCAAACTAGATTTTATTTGCAAACTTGCCCAAAATCATCTTTTACACCAGGGAAAATTTTAAGGATGGAAGTTTATTTTAAATTTTAGAAACCTTGGCAAATCCTACTAGTCCCTAATATGCAAATTGTAAAATGTGTCATGATATTTTTGTAGAAATATTTAAATTTACAATTATTTTATATTATTATATAACATATATTGGCAATTTTTAAGGTAAAAAATTATTTTACCATAAATTTTGGGTGAATAATTTTTAGAAAAAATGCAAATTGGCGAATTTGATTTGGAAAAAGCATGGAAAATTAGCCCACTTGCGAATATTAGCCCCTAAAATTTTCCCTATTTTACACCCTAGGAAATAGTTGCGTAACACGGAACATTTTAATATTCCATTTCTCAAATGTTGCCTCATTAAATTCTCTATTCGGGGGATTTGTCGGAATTCTCCAAGGAGCATAAGAAAGAGTAAGAGGTTCACCGTATGGGACTTTATTTGGATCCCTACCCTCTAGTATACGCCAATTCATCATTGCAATGGAAATAACTAAGTATCCATAAATAAAATACGTCACCCACTTTTATACATATTTTTAGGCTTAAAATAACTCATTCAACAAATAGCTGCATCAATTCAAGAAATCTCTCTAGACACAGGTATCTGTGAGATATATAGTATATAAAGTGTAATCAGCCTTGGTATAATGCTGTATAATCTTCCCATTAATAAAGTGGCTATCAATTTTGATTATCTCATCATTAAAGTTGTCGATTACTCCTTTGTGACCTTTCCGTTTAGTCCCATACAGTAAAAATTATCATCCCCTTCCTTTTTGTTGTGCTTTTAGAGACTCTGAAAGGAAGTTGAAACATCTAGGCCTTTATGCAACACCCCAGTGATTTGATGAATGTTCTCCACATGAAGAGGATACTCTTTATCGATCCACAATGATACCTCATGCAAGTGAATGGTAAGAAACTTTGTGTAGCATATGACTTCACCTGTGGTGTCGAACACAGGAAGCTCATGTAATTTGAAAATTTTCAATATCTGCGAAGGAAAAAATTCAACCTTGATCCTCAAATAAATTCCCTAGGTTGGAGAAGCACTGGAATTCCTGTAGCATTCAGAATTTCAATATGTAAAAAGAACAACGTTAGATAAATCATTGTTGAGTAGGGTGGCCTTTTCATATTTTCCCAAAGTATCCTTCGTAGGAACAATGCAAGGATTTCAGAATCTAGTGTGAAATGTAATTTTGGCACTACCATTCATGGTTGAGGACTGATGAATATAGAAAAAATGTACAAATGGATAATAGGGGACTGGAGATACAAAGGAGGAACTTATAGAATCCAGGGTGAAAAACTCTAAAAGACGCATAGACACAATGAGGAAATAAGACCAAGATGCTTGAATTGTATACAAAGAACTTGACAAGACGCCGAATGATTAGATCATTAGTTATTAAATACAACAACTTTCCAAATCAAACTGAATCTGGATATTGATGATGACGAGGAAGAAAATCCCCATGGCATGACATAAAATACTAGAACAAGGAAATACCATGATGATAAAGTAATAGGAAATTATTTTGACATCATAAAGGGAAAATCAAATCTACAGAAAGTGATTATTACATGAAATAATAATATAGTGACTTAAAACACCACTAATAATGACTATGAAATTAAAATAAGTGACACTCTACATGTACCTCCCTGATCACAATGAGTTGTAGTGGGTTGCAACTATAATATATCAAAATAACATATGCAACTAAAATTGAGTGACTGACTAACTAACACAACTAACTCAATCCTAAGTCTAACTAGTGCTCCCTTTTGGAGAGAAGGGAATATTTTATCTCTGCAACAAAGAAAGGACCCAACCAATGCATATGTAATTTAACATGATGCTTAAGATACTTGCTATCATGGTGCAATACCTGATCTCTAATAGAAGACTACTTCCTCTTTATATGCATATCATTATAGGAATTTTGTCATTCCTTTTCAATATATTGATGAAAATATGCAAGAAACCTTTGATCGTCCAATTCCCACAACTCATGTAAATACTCTCCAATAAATTCATCATCAAAAATTCTAGTGTCATGAGAAATGAAAATATTTGGAACAATAAACTAAGTTGTCACTACAACTTCTTATCCATAAACAAGTTGAAACAATGTATATTTATGCATTTCTTTTACAATTGTGTGATAAGCCCACAAAGTAGTTGGAAATCATTCAAATCATCCCTATTGGAGAAGCAGGCTTTGGTATGTCCCTTTTCCAAAATTTATTAAAAGCTTCAACAATTCCATTCACTTGTGGATGATACGGGTTTATTTTGTGGTGTTGAAACCTAAATTCCTACAACATTGTAGAAATAGTTTCATTAATAAAATGTGATCCTTTATCATTGGTAAGGCTCCTTGGAAAGTGAAATCTGGTGATGATATTATCGAATAACAACCTTGCAATAGTGTTAGTAGTAAAAAGCTTGACAGGAGCTTCTTTATCCCAAACTATTAAATACTAGGTCATGGTGATAATATAGTGGGCATGAAAGTGTCATGCAGGAGTATTTATGGGCCCCACAAAGTCAACAAAGCACTTCTTGAAGGCTTCAAGATCTTGGAATGGATGCTGTGGAAGTTCTTCACGATGAGATGGTCACCTAACTCATTGAAAAAAATTACATTTACCGACATATTCATTTGCATATTTAAAGGGAGTAGGCCACCAAATTCAATCTTGTAGCACTTTCCACGCAATTTATTTTCCCCTAACATGGCCTCCCGCAACCCCATAATGGAATTCCCACAAAACATTGTTTATTTCATGTTCTAAAACACATTTGGGAGAAATATGATTAAGTCGCATTTTGTACAACTAAACCATAATAAGATGATAGTTTGCAACACGTACAACCATGTGTTTCTTTTGAGTTTTAGTATAATCATCCAAGCACTTGCCAATTTCTAGAAATAATTCAATATATTCAAGGAAGTCTGGCAATGTTTCAATTCTGAAGATATTAGCATATGACAATCGATCATCAACTAGACCTCTCATTTCACCAGAGTCTAAATGAGAAAGATGATCTGGAACTAAATTAAAGTGATATGGTTGGACAATGAATACAAACAAGAATTCTTGAAAAAAAAAAATCCATCTGCATATTGTCCCTTCCAAGACAGATTTATTAAAAATTTACTTGAAGGTAGAATGATTGTTAAAAAATTTAAAAGGGCCACCAAGAAGATAATGCCTAAATTATGGAGTCGGTTCACCATGGTGAGAGCCTCTCGTTCGATGGTTTTATAATTCTTCTCAGTAGTAGAGAGGTTTCTACTAGAAAAGAAAATGGGATGATCAATTTTACCTTTACCCATTTCTGCCAAAATAACACCAAAAGAAATACTTTATGCTTCTATATGCACATGAAATTCCTTGTTCCAATATGTATAAACCACAATTGGATCACTCGATGGATTTCCTTTTAGTGTGTCAAACTCATCATCACATTCAGAAATCCATATGAAACATTTAATTTCTTTTAGTAGCTTCTCCAATGACGCAGAGATCAAGGTACAGTTGCAGATGAAGCAATGATAATATATTGTGCCTCCCAAAGTATATCACAACTTTTTAATACTTTTTGGTGGTGGCATATTTAAAATTGTTGCAACTCTGGCACAATCAACACAGACGCCATATTTGCAGACAATATTTCCAAGCAAGGTACAAAAGGTAACAATAAAATTCATTTCTATAGATTTAATGAAGTGTGCAACTACCAACAACGATCAAACATCACTTGCAACAAGCTAGTGTGCTTATTTAAAATATTATAAATTTTCCAATCATCCATGTTAAATTAAAGGAATTTATGAATATAAACTCTAAAAGAAACAATAAATATTTCAGAGAACACAAATTTAGCATTTTTAAGGACAAATGACATAACATGATAAGCATATGGGCCTCATTCTATGCTAAAATTAGTCTTCCTTTTATCCTCCTGTGCAATGCGAACCTAATGATACCCACAAAATCTATCAGTAAAATAATAAGCTTCATTACCTGTAACATTGTCTAATACTTAATCACAGAAGGGAGTAGGAATTGGGTCATCGATGCAAGCATTATTATGAATTATGTAATCAATAAAAACTTTAATTCCATATGAATTGTTCTTATCTTGAATCATAATAGCACTAATACACTTTGCTTCATTAATTGGGAGTATAATACCAACCACTAGCATCTTATCAATTTCTCTATTTAATTTCTCTTTCACCCTAGGATTTAATTGGTAAGGTTCATGTTTAACTAGTCTGGCATCAAGCTTCAAACCAATATTCCTTTCTCCTCAGTCTTATTTCATTCCCTTGAGCTTTGACATGGACAGAGGAAACACATATTCATATTCTTTTAACAAGTCAAATTTCTCTTTTTGTAGTTTGCTTGTCCTAATAATCACCAATAGAAACTAACTTAGGTTTCTCTTTATTTACGATATTATGTTTCCATAACTTTGAAGGCTTTTTATGTGGAGCATATTTCATATTATCATCCTTTATATTCCTCTCCCCTTCAAATTATTTAAAAGGTAAATTACTCAAATCCTTTAAATCATCTTCATCAGGGTCTTGGTTAAACTTACCACAAGCAATGACTTTATGGGATCTAGATTCATACAGATGTTTGAAATATCCATGACTGCTACATTCATCAATAGAAATTATTGTAGGAAACAATACTCTCTTGATTTATTTTAAAGCTTCTACTATTTTTTTTCCTCATCTGAAAAATAGAAGTCACTACAAAACTCAAATTTCAACACCTCCAATTTAGTTGTTTTCCTCTTTATATCTTCTTTCATGTACAAATATTTTGGAAATGTCCCTAGTGTGTGAAAAAAATAATGCACCCACATTCTAATAGGTAACCCATTTTTTGTCCAAATGGCAGTTCAAGTATGAATATGCTTTTGTGGACTACTATAACCTTCATATACAAGAATTTTAGTTGAATATTTCTCTAGAAGAAACGTTTGGCATATCATAGGAAACTTTAACAATTCTTAGTATTGACATTGATTGCAATGAGCTCCCCACCAAGGCTTGTAGGTGTTTCTTGGAGAGAAACATCCATCAAATGAATCTTTTACAGTTCTTTAATATTCAAATATATTTCCTTAATAAAGTTGACAACAGATTCTATACCATTGATAGTAGGAAAATCCCTTACCTTGGTACCAAGCCAGTGGGCATAATGAATAATTGTGTAGAGTCTAGAGTGAAACTCATGATCTCCTTGTTTCTAATCTTCCAACATAACATTTGAACCAACTTTCATGCTCTGAATTGTCCTCCAGCTAATAGAACCATATGTTATAGGATTGATATAGTATTCTCTTTTTGCCAAAGTAAGATGATATAACTGATCCAAAATGTTAGGCTCTTCAACATCATCTTTTGGATCTGTAAACCTTAGGAATTGATACAGATCTAGTAGTTGTAAAACAGAGACTCCATCTACTTCAATGTCATAGTCTCTACTTTCAAGTCAATAATAGCATAATTTCCAAATTGCCATTAAATCCGTAACAAGGTTGGGTAAGGATCTTTATCTCCCATGATGTCTAGAACCTCAAAGTTCACTAATGTATTTAATCTTGTAATATCAACTTCAACATATTCAAGACGAAAAATGGGAAGAATACAATATTGGTTGGCCATACATAATTGGATATGATAAAATACTAACTTGGGCTTCCCCAATACCTCCCAAGTTTTCCTCGGAAAGATATTTACATTCGCCTATGGTCTAACATAGAATATTTGATATAAAATCTTGAAATTTGGTCATCAACATGAATTCATTTTCTCATCCTTATCCTATTCTAAAAGACATTCCTAGATTGTTGTCTAGGAAGATTAGTAGAAATAGACCTATATGAGAAGTCCTCATCTATAAAAACCATCTTGATTTTCTCTCTTAGCTAGGTAGATAATTGTTCATCACTCATAATAAGCAGAAATAATTTAAACTACTCCGTAATGGGATGCGATATCTCATAAGAAAATCTATGACTCCTCATTTGTACCCTCTCTTGATGTTTTGTGCGAAGGCTATAGGAAGAAACCAACCACTTAAAAATTTCAGCAGCATCCTTGTAGTATTATTTGTGCTAGTTAGGATTGTAATATTTATTTAGTGATGAAAGCTTTATTATATCAATTTTCTCCGGTATTTTTTCCTCCTATAGTAGTGATATTAATGTTAGGTGTTGGAATTGGTTGATTCCCTCGAATTTTTGAATTAATCAAATTTTCTCCTCTTTTTTGATTTTTTTATTCCTAGTGAGTGATCAATTATGGGAAATATTCAGTAGCATACATGTTTACTCTATAATGGGAGCACAAAGGCCTCCTAGGTAGAGGATAGCCATGAACAATGTGACCCTATTAATCATAACTATAGAAAGTACGAAGCATATTCATCTAGTTCTCCCTCACTTGAATTTCCTCCTCCTCGTCCTTGAGGAGATTTCTT
The DNA here is from genome assembly GCA_034641835.2 of Pinus albicaulis. Lineage (NCBI taxonomy): Eukaryota > Viridiplantae > Streptophyta > Pinopsida > Pinales > Pinaceae > Pinus > Pinus albicaulis. The sequence goes on from JAXQQM020072833.1 coordinate 26,773, forward strand.
GACTTTGAACACAGTATGATGAAGGTGATCAGCTAGAGTATCCAAAGCTTTGAACTGGTATTTATGGTGATTCAGTGACCAACATAACTCAAAAAAAATATTGTTTGAAAGATTTGATTATGTTTTTAAAATAGGAAAAATATAGGGTGGATGTCCATAAGTACAACAAATCTCATAATATTCATTTTGCAAGCGTACCTTGTTGATTAGGAAATTCACGATATTGAGTATATCATTGATACAGAGAATTTTTATCAACTCATACAACTCCAACAGTAGGTAGTGGTAAGGTTGGTCTCGGGACCCTCAGTCATGGACACTTAGCAGTGTGATGCCCTTCAACATGGAAATTAGTTCACCATATGTGAGGACACAAAGGCCATGTTTCATGCATATCCTTTAACCTCCCTATCAAATCAAAAATATGATCATATAATCCAACAATGGTAGAATCACTAAAAGCAACACCTCCCCTGTGCTTAGGAGGGAATCCTTTGATTTCTTCAATCTTCATAGATTTATCAAGTGCATTGTGTAGCATATCAATCTTCTGATGGGTTAATGGGATTCTGGTAAATGGAAATGGGGATTTAATGGACCAATCTCTTCAGCAATTATGATCAATTGAATAATGAAATTTTCCAATTTCATCCTTGAATCATTGAAAGCACTCCCATGTAGTTTCTCCTTCCCATTGTTTAATATCCCATAGTTTAGAAAACCCTTGTTGGCTTTTTCTGGAAAAGTTTAAACTCCTAGACGAATTCTTGTTTAACTTCATCAAGATTTGGATTCTAATGAAACATAGACTATTTTATAAACCATCTAAGCACTCTATATCTCAAACTATTTTTTAACTCAATAATATTAGTGGTATATGGCATTTTTCTAGCCCTTTATATGGCTTCACACATATACGAGTGTTGTTCTACATCCTCATTTCCTCGACCTAAAAATTTAGATTACTAAGTGAATGAACATATTATTTTTTTGACGATGGAAGACTAACCAAGTGAAACCAATATAAATACTTCTAAAATAGGGTGCAGATATCTTGAGAGATTTGTTTTGAAACCATCATAAAACTACTTGAAGTATTAGTTGTGTATAAATTATGGACTTTTTGGAACCTTAAAGTCTTAACTAACTTTAAAAGAAAAACAGGAAGGATCATGATAAAGTAATAATGGGAGCTTAGGGGGAGAACTTCCTATGTTATTAATATGTGGAATTTTTCTTGAAGGAGATGCGTCATATTTAAAAAAAATATTCACATCACAAAATTCATTTCATCATTAGGGGGAGTACTCTTGTCTATCATTACAATTATTTTTTATGCACTTTCGATGTTTTGACTATTTTACTCTTGATGGGATCCATTGCTTCCATTCATCTTTTGTATTTCATTACTTTCATCACCTCCTATTTGGCTAGAATTTACTCCACTACCTACTTCTATCCTTCACAACTCTGAGTCGCATGTTAGTTCTGTCAGCAACCTCATACTACTCAACACCTCTCCTATTTGGTGTAATTATCTATTTAGTCTCCAAATTTCCTGCAACTTATTTTCCCACCACTAATTTTTTATTCATACACTTCTATTTTCACTTAAGTATCCATCCCTCTATGACTAATTTTCATCCATCACAATAGACATTCATCATACCCAACTAAGTAGGATCTGTCCCTTAATGTTATAGGGTAATATTCTTGGGTGGTGGTTATTAAATATCACTCTCAGGGCTTTTCGGTGCCTGAGGCAGATAGTCAGATTAGCTGTAAAGTTCACAAAGATGTTTCATACATGTTCATGCTAATATCTATTATCAACAAATTAAGATGGAGAGATTACCTCTTTATCGATAACAGATCTTATGGAGAACACCAAACGGTGAAGTAGAGATCCTTCTTCACCGGCTCCAAATCCAGATCCTAAAATCAATCAAATCACCCATGTAATCTCTTCAACAATATATCTTGTTATCGATTAAACTAGCATATAAGAAACATGAAACAATATAGATCTAAGTCATTCATATAATGCTACATAGATGACTGAAAAACAATTATGACACTGATGCATCGAATGGAGAAAACAGATACAGTTCTATTGATTTATAAAAAGGAGGATTACAATCATTGCTTGCACCAGCCCTCCTCAGTCTTCCAATTCATATCCCTCTTTCTCTATCTCCAAGTGTGATGATACTCAAGGCAGAAATTTCTCAATGAACTTCATTGATCTTCAAAACTCACACTATAGTAATGAAATTCGGCTCTACATATATTCAAACCTTTGACCTTAGACCAAGAGCCCACAGCTCCATTTTATAGGAGATGGAGAGGGCAAACCTTGCCAACTCATTCAACCAGTTTGTAATGGGAAAGATTGATATGTTTCCTTTTTCTTCCATTCTTTTTCTTTCCTTAGGATTCCAGTTATATTTGGCAAGGCCTAATAAAAGGTTTCTGCCTTTTAGTTTCCATTTTGAACTGGCTCTTTATGAGAAAAAGTTGGAATTTCCAGTCACTTTTTCAGAAGATCCTTTCCCTTTTCACACTTAAACACGGATAGCACTATCCCTTGGGTAAGACAAAGCATTACCCTAGGTACTAACACTCCCTTTACATGTCTCAAGTGTGTTCTAATGCTGTCTAGTTGTTTCTAAGGTGTGTTACCTTGGTAGAAATGGGTCTTGTCTAGGTCATTTTCTTCCTTCCATGTTACCTTTCTCCTCTGAGCTGCTGAGGAGGTCATTTGTAACAGATGCCCCTTAAAGTGTGAGGTCAGGGATGAAGACGATGGCTGAAATAATTTATAACAAGTGTAGTAGAATGAGAGGAATTGGAGGACTGAAGAAAACCTGAAACAACAACATATGTCAGAAAATATAGTATCTTCCTTGAGTCAGAAATTTCCCATGCTCAGTAGCTAATCAGCATGATTTCTCTAGAATAGAGATATGAACAGTATGTCCACTGATAAGCATAACATGAAAGTGTCTGTCATAACATGATCAAATCGAAACGCTGTCTCCAAAAAACAATATCACAACTTGGGGGAGGAAACACAACTTTAATGGTGTAACCCTCGACCCAAGGTATTGGTTGCCACTTCACTAAACTGCATATTCCCATACATGTGAATGAATGATTGATATTTGAACATGTAGGAAATAGTCTTATTACTAGTAAATAACAAAAAATATTAACAGATGAGAGGGCGCCACCGATAATGATGATGGTCCCCAGGATTCACAGTACAATCTAGAGAGTGTGAATAAAAGGATTTGATTTCGAACACTGGTATAATCATTCGATTGAGAGCCAATAATGAGAACCCCCAACCAAGCACAAGATGACCTGCCATTGATGTCTGCAAGTATCTAGGTACTGACGTGTTTCTGGATCAACTTCCTAGATAAGATGTTGAATTCAATAGGAAGAGATCTGTTAAAAGGTAGGCACTGGAGGCATCCTACATCAATTGACACGAAATAGGAAAAGATGGTTTTTTACTGATGGAAATAATCAAGAGCAAGTGGGAATAACTGACGACAAATAAGTTCTGGCATATGATGAATTTGGTTGATATGAGGAGCAGTAGATAGTGGGATCCTCTTGAACAATAGAAGGCACTATAACAAGGTACTAGGAAACTTAGGCTTAATTAACACCAAAGAGTGTTAGGATTCAACAATGCAGGAACACTGGGAAGCGAAGGCTAAACTCATAGATGGTAGGGTTCGTCTAAATGCAAAAGAGTTTTCTGGAACTGCCATGTTCAAGATTTTGTGTTTTCAAATTGACCTTTAGAAAATGTAGCAGAAGAAGTATCCATGTTGTCCAATTTTTTTTCCACATATGATTAAGTTTAATGAGTCTTGATGGGTAAATTTGGTGATTTTTTCATATTTAGAGAGTCTGAAAAACATCGTAAAAGACAACTCCAGGGGGTACCTTTGTCACGTTTGATAACCAGGCACAACAAAGGGAGAATAGTAAGCCCGAAACAGTTCATTTTCTGTGAGTTAGTCCATTGAATCTAGAAAAGTGAGAAAAATATGTTTGATGGACATCTAGCTCAGTTTTTTATGAGTATGAGGAGATGAAGTACACTCAATGTTCTTTGTGAAATTTTAACGAGTCCAACTAGGAAAAACTCGATGCTCTTGGTGAAATTTTAACGAGTCACACAGAAAAAAACTCAGTGACTTTTTCTATTTAAAAAGCTTTGAAAAAGATGAAAATAATGGCTCATATGTCTCTATCGTGGTAGTTTAAAGAGCCTGACAAAGGGAACTCGGGGTTTTTTCAGTTTTACGAGCTAGAAAAAGTCCCTAAAAAGAAAGCTTGTTTCAAGGCGTCAAACGACAGTTGAGCTTGCTCATCCCATAAATATAGTATTCCTTTCTTTAATAAGCACATAAAGCCTTTCGTCATCTCGGCATAGTTTATTATGATATGACATAAGAATTTTTCCTTCCCTTGCAAACATTGGAGTTGCAGAACGGATTGTGGTGCGGGAAATTCAATGATTTCCTTAACCTTATCCGGATCAACCTTGATCTCACGCTTGGAGACAATAAAACCCAGAAGGCATCCAAACTTGACAAAAAATATGCACTTAAGTGGATTTAGAAGTATATTGTAGAACCTACACAGAGTGAATATTTGTTTTAGATGCACGAGGTGATGGGATCGCTTCTTGGAATGAGCCGGAAGGTCATCCAAGTAAGCCTATACAATATGCCTAATGTCGTGAAAGGCATAGTCCATAGCCATTTGAAAATTTGCTCCTGCATTCTTCAGAACGAATGGGATTTTAGGATACAAAAACTTGCCCCAAGGACAGATGAAGGTATTTTTATGCTAGTCATCCTTTTTAATAACAATCTAGTTATATCCCAAGAAACCATCCATAAAGGAAAAAGACTCGCATCCAGCGCAATCATCAAGGATCTGATCTATGAACATGTAGGATAATTGTCTTTTGGACAAGCGGCATTCAAATCGCAATAATCAACCCAAACTTGGATGGTGCCTTGTTTTTTATCTATGGGGACCGGATTGGAAACCCATTCTGTCAAAGGAATGGGATAGATAAAATAAATCTTTAAAATTTTGTTGACTTCATTCTTAATGGCGGCCACTTTGCACGGGTGGACAGGTCGGAGTCTCTGCCGAACAGGTTTGGAATTTTCATAAAATTTGATTTCATGCTCAACTATATACGAATCTATTCTAGGAATTTCATTGTAATACCAAGAAAACACATTGCGAAATTCCTTAAAAAGGGATGTGAAGCATGCAATTTCATCAGAATTTCAATATGCTCCAATCTGAATATTTTCCATGACACCCGTTTTAACTGAGATATATATGAGCATGGTCTTAGAAAGTTTGCCCAAGTTCCCCTCCAAATCTATAGTTTTAACAGTCGTGTAAACAGAGGGAATGATCTCAGGTGTGTCAAAAGATGGGATTTGAGTAGTTATCATGTCTGAATCAAACATCGAAGCATGATGGTGGAACTCTCCCCAAGTTCATTCTTCTAGAGACATGATCTCTCCAATAGCTTCATCCATAGGTAGTAATTTATGAAGGAGATCCTTAGAAAGAACTTTGATGGGAGGGAGGTTCGTACCATTGGTCGAAACCATAGCTGTGGACGGTTTAGATGTAATTTGGATGGCTTGATAAGCCAACTCGGCTAGTGAGAGTGACATTTGATCTCTGTAGGAGTAAATGTATGAAGGCACCGATAAGATACACGGGTCGATAGAGCCATCCAAAGTGGTGGATATCATTGCAACCATATGTGGAACCTCAGGTGGTGGGAGAGGAAAGCAACCCATCAAGGAAGATGCCTTCAGAAGGCCGGTACCAATACTAACATATGAGTCAGGAACACCTCCTATTAGGGGCACAATGCTACTTGGTAATGTGGCATAATAAGGGGTTCAAAAGGATAACTGATCCACTGTGACTATTTTCCCATCCAACGGAAACAGGATGAGTCGGAAAACCAAAGAAACAATGGCTGTCATTGCGTACGACCAACTGCGACCCAGCAATTGATTATAGTAAAGATGATCATCTACGATTTCTATGTCCACCGTTATCGTTTTCCCACTATGGGAAATTGGAAAGCTATCAAGGTATCCCTTTGGGAGGAAAGTGTGGCCATCGAAAGCTTTAAGGGAATTCGGCGGCAGGGACAAAGTAGGAGAGCCCAAAGCGAGCATGCAAGTAGTCTACATAACGTAGGTCGAAACACCTTTGTCTATGAAAGTATGATGTATTGGTCTCCCTCTCAACATGACTTGCACTTGGAATGCAAGTTTGTGTGAGAGGTGAGGTTTATATTTCTCCATGTCAAAGATAGCTAGCGTAGAATCCTGGGGGTCAATTCCACCAATGGCCGAAAGAAAGACTTTCCTTTGTGTTGGGAAAGTTTTCAATACTTCGAGAGCAGACATAGCTGATGGTGCCTGCACCAAATCTTCTACAATATTGTAGTTTTGGGTGGAAAGTGCAGGTGTTATGAGTCGTGCGTCGAAGTGTTCCTTTGGGAGGATGAATCATGAGGTCAACAGTAGGTTTTTTGATATGAAAATCATTGGGCGGCGTTGAATTTGAACTGGTACCAAGTTCCTGAGTATCAACGATAGGATTTCCATAAATTTTGGCTCGTGTTTGGAGTTCAACACTTTCTACTCCATAAATGGTGGATGATCCTTTACTGGAAGGATGTGTACCACCATTGCCCCTTTGCGAGGGTTGTGGTGGGATTGCAATCATGTGTTGTTGTTGCTGTTGTGGACTGGGGAAGGGATTATGAAGGATGGTAGGTTTCCTCCTAGAGTCCTTGTTTATAATAAAATATGTGCATTCCTGAAGTCGAGGACATTTGTATGTCAAGTGGTCCTCCGGACAGATTCTGCAAGGAAATTTCATGGGTTTCTCCTTCCCTTTGCTGGTTTTAGCAGCGCTTTTCTGATTGGGATTATTCTGATGATCCAACTGCTCTTCTGAAGAAGAGGTCTTTTTCTTGTTCTTCTTGTTTTTGCCACTAGGATTTTGTGAAATTTTCACAGAATTTACCTTAGCGGTAGGAAGAGTAGTTGATTGGTTAGGGGCAGTGGAAGCTGAATATGGCTAGGAGGTTTGTGCACTAGGCTGTTTTATGGCTATACAAGAGATTGCACCAACGAGACCGTCAGTGTGTGCTCCATTTTTCTGAGTTGTAGAAGGATTCTGATTACCAGGGGCATGGGATGTAAATCATATAGCATGCCATATTGTGAATAGATTAAAACTAAATGTTGTGTACGACGAATGGATTGATCTTCAGTGACCGCATCGAACATACAAATGTCCTTAGCTAGGGTTGGTAAGAGTGACTTAAAAAACCAATTAGATAAGAGATTATCTGTGATTGGCACTTTGACCAGCCTCCTCCTACATCTCCATTCATGAATGTGATCAGAGATGTGGGTGGCGGTGTCTTGGCATAGAGAGGTTAAGAGTTCTATGTCAGTTTCATATCTAATAGGTAATTGGAAGTTCTTAATAAATTCTATAGCTAAGGTGCCAAAAGTGTTGACGGCTCCGCGTGGTAACTCAATGTACCATTTGGCAGCATTGCCTGTGACAGTGTGAGGGAAAATTCAAAGTTAGATACTATCATCCACCCTGGAGTTAGAAATAGACCATAGATGGAAGGTGGTGACGTGCGTAGCCGGATCGTCCCCTTTTTTCCCGTCGAATTTAGGGATTTCAGATGGAATCTTGTGCGGTAATGGAGGCCAGAGTGGGTTGTGATTGATGGGATCATTGGTCAGTTTTAGATATCAGGGATGTCTAGAGCTGCCAATAATTGCAATTGTGTTTTTTCCCTCAGATATAGCCAAGGAAGTATTGGCTGACTATTCGGACCATAGGGTCTTCCCATCAATGTGTTACCAATAGGATAAGTAGGACTTTGTTGATAAAAGTTCCCTGTGGGTGGGGGTGTAGGGATGTATGGTTGCTGTTTGTAGGGCATATTATACTTGGGGGCTAATGGTTGGTTTCTCCCAGCGTAAAAGTTCCCCCCTTGTCCAAATAGATTTTGGGGTTGATCTCCCCATATGGATGTAATAGAGCTAGCCAGATGCATGTTGCTATTAGCATAGTTAAGCAACGAAATAGATCCTATACTGAAATTTTGACCACTTAAAGGAACAGTGTTAACAGTGGGCTGTCCTGTTTGTCTTGATAATTGTAGGGGTACCGAAGTGCCTCTTGTCATCTATGTGTTGGTGACACTGCCCCCTGGCATGATGGCTAGGGGGTTTCAACTTAGCAAAGGGTTCCAACCAAAAGGATTTCTAAAAGGAACCGAAGTAGCCTCGCTCGTGGGAGCAGGCACCGTGGGTCATGGTGTAGTCACCATAGGAGTAGATCATGAAGGATTCAGACATCCACTAGCAGTTGTGGTGACCGTAGTGCTGGGACTAGGCATAGGTTGGCTACTGGGGTTGCCTATTATTGGCATAGAACTGACTACCGGTAGGGAAGATGGTGGCGAACCTGGGTTGGTTGCCATTGGCACTGACGCCATGGGTGTCGGTTGTGAAACAGATGTTGGTGCGGCCGAAGACATATCTTAGCTTGGTGTAATCTGAACTAACACAGCCATCGATGCATCAGTGAGTGGAGGATTGCAAGGAGGTACCACTCCTTCCGTAAAAGGATCCTCTGGAAATTTTGTGTAATATGGTGCTATGTGAAAATCAGGGGGTCACTGGAGGCTACTCTTTCGAATTCACAGGCTCACCAAGACTCGACTCCTCCTCTGGTGTCAAATGAGGGAGACCTCACTGTCATTGAGATAGATGGCGAGGGTCGAAAGATGCCACGGTGACATGTTTATTTTTAGTAAATTTTAATTATTTCTGATGTAATATAAAGTCTCAGTGATAGCAATGACACACCTAAAAAAAAAAAAAAAAAAAAGGAATTTCTAAAATCAATCAACAAGCAGCCAGAACAAGGTTGCCCTGTCTGAGTACTACCATTTGCTGGAGATGAAACCCAGTATCACAATAGCATACAGAGAGGGTTAGTCGTAAACACAATTATGGTTACTCTAGGGCTTCTCTCGAACCTCAGAAAATAGATGTAAGCACTTTCATGAAGACGAGTACCCTCCCAAAGACCGAATATAGAGTAGGTCCGTCTGTTTTAGGTACTAGGACAGCCCGTCCCAGTCATCTCGTGTATGCCACTAAAAATTTTGGCCACTAAAGATACCTCAAATCACAGACATCATCAGGGGGGTCACGGTCGTAGACAACACGCTACATGGGCAGAACACCTAGATCCTCGATATAGTTTCAACATCCCCAAAGGGAACCCCAATATATAGCATTCCCACTGAATGCACTTGAAGGTGGGCTACCTTCTCATGCACCTTGGTGTTCTCTCGTGCTTAACTCCGGTGGTAGTGGAGTGGTCCCGATAATATGAGTGCAGTAGGATTTCACTTATTAATGACTCTAGTATCAATTTTTTAAATCTTGGGTGATTTTATCACTTCTCCTACCCCAAGATCCTATCCTAGACTACTATTGGTGTGAGCTTAGAAAAATTTATATGACTAATTTTATTATTGCTTGATTATTACTCTTGCAGAGGGGGAGTGGACGTATGAAATGTGATGAGACTCTGACTCAAAAACGATGCATAAAATATGCTCTAAATATTAAATTTCAATGAAGATTTTTTCTACAAGGAGCGATTTCTTTCAACATCCATGCACCAAACCTCCAAATAACACAGATCAACTTTAAAGATTTAGAAATCTATCTATCTTCTCTTAACAGCTTTTTAACCAATTTTTTTTTAGAATTAATTCAGGTAAGTTCAGAAAATAAAAAGAAAATTTCTTCTTCAAAAAGTAGATGTGATTGACATTAAATTTTCAAAATAAGAACAAGAGACAAAAATGTTAGCTGGTAAACAAGCACAGGGATCCAGCAAGAGAAGATATTATGATGATCAATAACTCCACAGTCAAAGGGAAACACAAAAGAGGTGTAAATAATAGATTTGGCTGGGTAACTCTGGCAAGCAGAGGCTACAGAGCGTTAATATTGAGAGTAACACGCTGTATCTAAGCATAGACTGCGGTATAACACTCTGAAACACTTATAGGGAAAGTGTTAGTCAGGGTAAAGTTGCACAGATGACTAATCAGGGTTTAATCTAGACTCTATGAGCTTTCGAGATGTTCACTGAGAATATAAGCTGGTCGGAAGGATATGAGAACAGAAGGAAAAAGGGAAAGTCATAGGATAGACCTAGAAACTTGGGGTTTAGTCCCCAGTGGAGTCGCCAATTCTACTATAGGGTAATATGCTTGGGTGGTGGTTATTAAATATCCCTCTCAGGGCTTTTCGGTGCCTGAGGCAGATAGTCATATTAGCTGTAAAGTTCACAAAGATGCTACATACATGTTCATGCTAATATCTATAATCAACAAAGTAATATGGAGAGATTACCTCTTTATCGATAGCGGATCCTATGGAGAACACCAAAAAGTGAAGTAGAGATCCTTCTTCATCAGCTCCAAATCTAGATCCTGCAATCAATCAGAGGACCTGTGTAATCTCTTCAACAATATAGCTTGTTATCGATTAAACTAGCATATAAGAAAAATGAAACAATACAGATCTAAGCCATTCATATCATGCTACATAGACAATTGAAAAAAAATTGTGACATTAATGCATCTAATGGACAAAACAAATATAGTTCTATTGATTTATAAAAATTAGGATTACAACCATTGGTTGCACCAAGCCCTCCTCAGTCTTCCAATTCCTCTCCCTCTTTCTCTATCTCTGTGTGTCATGATGCTCAAGGCAGAAAGTTCTCAATGAACTTCGTTGATCTTAAAACCTCACACTACAACAATGAAATTCTACTCTACATATATTCAAACCTTCGACCTTAGACCAAGAGCCCACAACTCCATTTTATAGGAAATGGAGAGGGAAAACCTTGCCAAATCATTCAACCAGTTTGTAATGGGAAATATCAAGATGTTTCCTTGTTCTTCCATGATTTTTCCTTCCTTAGGAGTCCTGTTATATTTGGCAAGGCCTAATAAAATTTTTGTGCCTTTTATTTTCCATTTTGAACTGGCTCTTTATGAGAACAAGTTGGAATTTCCAGTCACTTTTCTGCAAGATCTTTTCCCTTTTCACACTTAAACATGGATAACACTGCCCCTTGGGCAAGACAGAGCGTTTCCCTAGGTACTGACGCTTCCTTTACATGTCTCAAGTGCGTTATAATGTTGTCTAGTTGTTTTTGAGGTGCATTACCTTGGTATAAATTGGTCTTGTCTAGGTCATTTTCTTCCTTACATGTTACCTTCTCCTCTAAGCTAATGAGGAGGTCATTTGTCCTGTAACACTTAACCCTACCCTGAGTACCTAGGGTTTTAAGCTGCCATATTTGTTTTGTGAAATTACAGTAGGAATTATTCTACCATAATAACCTTAATCCATAGGGGGGTTTCCTTCAACAATATTTCCAACAAGACATAATTGAATACTTCTTCAATTTTGGAGAAGGATTGGTAATATTCTGCAATGAATTCAATTATATAACTTTCTAAGGTTTCCTACACCCAAAGGTCAATAAATATGGCTAGCTAAGTATCAAACCGATGAAACTTAGCCAAATTAGCTATACTCTAGATTTGACGGAGTCTAATATGGTTCCCAACTCCAACTTTGATTTGAAATATATGTAACCAGTTTTGTAGTTCCTTAAAAAATTTGCACCACAAATTTAGTGATGATCACATGCGAGTTCTACATATAAAATTTCTTCCTTAACCCACTCTAATTTGTTTCTTCTTAGTTTAGATTTTTGTATAAAAAGTGAGTGAATATTCTGATACCATAATTCTTGAATATATCTTTTGATAATCTTGAGCACCATGATCTAGATCCCCTCAAAACATGATGGTCCAAACAAAAAAACATTTCTTGGCGCAAAATTTGGAGTAAAATACCGAAGGTTTGACCATTGGTTTCCAAGAAAGGTTTTCCGCAGTAATCTAGAACATCACCAACATTTTCACTCCTTCCCAATGGGAAAGCATCTCACCCGAGGCATGCCAAAACATTCAAAGAAGAAGGGGATCAAAGAATAAAACTAAGTATCTATTACCAAGCATAATATTCATTACTCAAACATTTATATATAATTTTCACAAATATTAAAAATTTTTTTTTTGGTCAAAACAAAAACCTCTATAGTAACGAATATTAAGAAATACATCAACACATGATCGTAAAATTTTTAAAACATGCACATAATTTAGAATAATTCCATATAAAACACATAGAACTATTTTTTCTACACCTTCTTTATCATTATAAGAAGTAGATCACTACATCACAAATCGGTGGAAGAGCACATGATATTCCGCTAGATAACATAAGCAGGATTATAATGGAACCAATTTACAAGCTATAAATAGACATGACACTTGAGCCTTCAATTCGATAACATTTTGACATGGTCCTCATCTCCCTCTATCATGCTCGATGCTGGTTGATTTTATTTATTTTTCTTCAATATTGCTCACTTGATTTGGTCCACTTTGATCACTTTGATCCCACTCTCTTGATTCATTCCATTTTAAAAAAACCTAGTGCTTTGCACGATATCTATTTGATCTATTCAAAATCCAGTGAATAGGTCCACCTTTCTCAGATTCTCTAAGTCTTTAAATTTAAAATTTAAAATTATGCTTTCCATTATATTGATCTATTTTCATCTTGCATCTTATTTAACCATTTACTCTTTTGTTTGCATTGTATATTTCCACAACCTTATTCCGATAAAAAATTGGTCAAAATTTATCAAAAAATGAAGGAAAAAATAGGTTTTCTTAAGTGATAACTAATGAAATGTTCCATTAGTGATCTAGGTGGATGTGGATGGCATTGAAAAATGTATCAAGAAACTCTCAATCTAATTTTTCCTTGATTAAATTGAGAAAAATCAAATTTCCACATCAGCAGAAAACTTGGATGGTGTTAACTTCAGTGACATGGCTTGCGTCACCCAGTTTACTTAGTAAAATCGAGCTGGAGGAGTTAGAGTTCAATTTAGCATGTGTGATTGTGAATTTGTAGCAATCAAGGTCTATTATCTAAGGTTTTGTTTAGTTATACTAGTTTCAACTCTTGGAAGAACTAGTGGACGGTCAAGTTGTGCAGTGGGACTTAAATAAAAATCATTGAGCATCCATTTAACTAATTAATCAACCCAAAATAGCTAGTACATGCAGAGAATTAGAGTTACCCAGTTGAGATGGATATTCCAAGGCAATATAACATCATTTGAGACTAGTTCTCAGTGTATCGGTAGTGCATGTAGTCAGATGATAAGCCTAAAGGAATTGTGCAATAAATTAGAGGAATTTCCTAAATAATAAGGACCTAATTCCTCAAGGAACAACGTAAGAAAATAGGAGCTAAAGCCAAGGCATAAATTTACTAAGTCAGGGTCATAGGCCTTCAGTGAGCAAAGACATATGTTGTGCACTTACAAGGTGAGCTAAGTTGAGCACATAAATTGTATTACATCTCTTTTTAATCTGATTAATAAAAGAGGCATTGGGGTTTTTAGCATATTTATTTGCCCAGATAAAAATACTTGTTGCATGTGTGATTTCTTATTGCATGTCTAAAATGTTTTTCTAAATTGTGAAATAATGTTCATAGAATAATATAGTAGGTTTGCTTCTTTTGATTTTGGTTAAAAACTCATGAGAAGTTGCAAATCTACAGCATAATTTCTTCATGGTATCGGAGCTTGATTCAGAGTAGAGCATAAATTCCAAGTTGTTTCTTAAAGGTTTGAATTTGGAGATCAATGTTACAAGTTTCCTTCGGAACTGAGGAGATGTCCTTCAATGTACTAAGGCTAGAGTATGTCTTGGAAGTAACAACTAATTGTTTTGCATGGAAGGATCACACGAAGATGGTATTGGATGATAATGTATTTCTACAATACATCAATTCAGATGTTGAAAAACCATAAGCATTTGATTCCAATAACCTTTCTTAGTGGAAGAATGATGTAGCCAAAGCGAGGAGAATCATATTGGAGAGAGTATGAGATATTATTGTCTCAAATCTCCATGGAAATGAAACTTCTTTCATGATGTGGAAATCATTGACAAAATTTTTCAAGAATAATAGTTACCACAAGAAATTGGCGCTCAAGGATAAATTTTGAAGTATCGATATGCAGAAGAATGACACAATTATGTTTTATCTGAGCAGGTTCACATAGTTTCTTGATTAACTTGGTAGGGCTGATGTTAATTTCTATGAAGAAGACTTGGTAAGCCAAACCCTTCTTTTCCTTTCCAAGATCTAGCACAACTATCAAGATTCGATGAATGGGAGGTAGAAAATACCAAATTGGGAGCACTTGTGGTATAATTTGGTATAGGATGAAATAAGGTAGAATACTAGAGATGGGACTTCATCCAACGGTGAGGATGAAGAAATATTTGCATTGGTTTGAAAGGAAAATAAGTTAAAATGTAATAAGTCCCAATCCAAACTAGAATCCAATAAAGGGGGAAAGAAGAAAGATTTTTCAAAAATCAAATTCTTCCATTGTCATGAATTTAGGCACTATGCCACGAAGCGTCCATACAAGAAGGCAAGAACTAAGTCCTCAGGAGTAGTAGTAGGTGAAGCCTTGGCTTAATATTTTGAGCTTGAATTTACCCTCATTGAATGCATGTACAACACAATGATGGGGATTTTGTGGTACTTGGTCTTAGGTGCATCGTTCCACATAATGGGGAATAGATATATTTCAGTGACCTGGAGCAGAAACACTTGTAGATTCACATCGATATGGGGGATGACGAAATTTAAAATGCAACCTCGGTTGGTATATTCATCTTTCAAAGGGATTTAGGCTCCCTTCTTAGGCTCAAGGATTTCATGTTCTTTCCGAGCCAGAAGAAAAATATCGCCTTTGTTGTAGTTTTGGAAAACCATGGATATGATTTGATATTTATAAAAGGAAAGGTATTCCTGAGACACATATCCACAAGACAGGTGAAGGAGATCAAGGTTTTGGTGAAGAATCTATATAACCTAGATGTGGAGGATTGTGTTGCATTGAGCAGAAAGGTAGAGAAGGTGAAGACTCACGATGTCAGTGAACTTTGGAATAGAATAATTCACCATTTTAATCATGGCTCTTTGAATATAATGAAACATATAGCCACATGCCTCCCAAAAGGAGCACTTGAGAAACATGATGTATGCAAAGGACGTACTTTGGGGAAGCACATAAAATCCACTTTCCATGATTAGGATAGAAAATCACATGCAATACTGGAAAGAATCCACTCTGATTTTTGTGCACCCTTCCCAAATCCTCCACTTCCAGGAACATATATTTTGTCATTTTTATTGATGACTTCTCACGGAATTGTTGGATCTTCTTCATGCAAAAGAAGGAGGGAAGATTCTCCAAGTTTGTAGAATTCGAAGCACTAGTTGAGAAAGAAACATGTAAGAAGGTGAAGCCTCTTAGGAGTGATAATGGAGGTGAGTATGTTTCGAATGAGTTTAAGAAATAATGTGCAAAATAAGGGATTCAATAGGAGTTGATAGCATCCCACAACCCACATCAGAATGGGGTGGCTGAGAGAAAGAGCCGTAGAATTGTTGGAGTAGAAAGGTAAATGTTGCATGACCAAGGACTAACTATACACTTGTGGGCCGAAGAATGAAACACAATAATATATTTGCATAATCACAGTTCTCATCATATTTTGGACATGATTGCATTAGAGGAGGATTTCTTAGGGAGGAAACTTGATGTGTCACACTTCAAGATATTTGGAGCTTTTGTCTATTGCCATGTCTTCAGAGATGAGAGGAAGAAGTTAGAGCCAACAACATAGTTGGGAGTATTTGTGAGTTACAGAGAAACTCCCCACAACTACTATGTGTAATTTCCATCCCTCAGAATGATATTTGTGCGAAGTGATGTAAAATTTGATGAAGAGAAGGTGATGATACCAAAAGAGGAGATTTTAGCTCCAAAGCAGGAACCTTAGGAAGTTGTGGAGTAGCCACAAATTGAGGAGAAAATATTAGAGACTGCCACTCCAAAAAAACCATCCAGAGAAGGTATGGAAAAACTGGGGAAGCTGAGAGACTTGTGCAGGATGTGAGGGAGAATGTGAGTGCTCCTTCAAATCAATGGAGGCAGAGAAGGTCACCAAATTTTTACACTGGATACATAGTTCTAATGATTTATCTTGTAGATACTTTTCCATTATCTTTAGAGAAAGGAGTAGAGAAACCTATATGGTTTGATGGAATTGTGGAAGAGTATAAATCAATTGTCAAAAACAATGTTTGGGAAGTGGTCCCAAGACTAGCAGACAAATCAATTGTGTGTTAAAGATGGATCTTCAAGGTAAAGTAGGCAGCAAATGGAAGCATAGAAAATTAAAGGTCCATATTTGTGTCCAAGGGGTATTTGATTATCAGGTTACCTTTGATCCTATAGCATGGTACTCATAGATTAGATCAATTGTTGCTCTGGCTGCATAGATGGGATGAAATATCCATAGATAGATGTGAAAACAAAATTCCTCAATGGAGTTCTTGAGGAGGAGTTGTATATAAATAAATTAGAAGACTTCAAGACTTGTTATCATGAGTCTCATGTGTGTGGACACAAGCGAGCATTCTACAGTATAAGGAAAGCACACCATGCTTGGTACACTAGGATCGAAAGCTATTTTGCTAGTTTGGTCTTCACCAAGAGTGAAGTGGATGAAAACATATATCAAATCTTGGTAGAAGGTAAATTGTTGATTATTTTCTTATATTTTTATGATTTGATTTTAACTGGTGATGAAAAGCTAATCACATCTTGCAAGGAGGACCTTGCAAGAGAGTTTGAAATGAAGGACATTGGTCTCATGCACGACTTCCTCAGATTGGAATGTGGCAAGGCGATGAGGAGCTATTTGTATCTCATGGAAAGTATGCCAATGTGATACTTCAAAGCTTCTACATGTAAAAATACAAACCTAGAGATACTCCTCTAGTGAAAAACTAGAGGAAAGGGGATTCCACTTGAGGTGAGGAAGTGGATGCTACTGTTTACTAGTAGTTATTGGCTTCACTCACATATCTTGTGAACAAACGACCATATATATGCTTTGCAGTCAACCAGCTGAGCCAAGCCATGGTTAGGGCCCAAATTATTTTGGATGGAAACTAAGAATGTTCTACAGTACCTAGGATTCACTACCCATTTTGGACTATGGTATAGATAGGCAAAGGGAGTGAAGTTGAATGGATTCACAAATGCATATTGGCTGAGTAGCCCCTCAAAGAAAAAGCATACATCAGGTGGAATTTTCAGTGTTGGGTCTGCAATGGTTTCTTGGTACAACACCAACCAAATATATGTGGCACTCTGCTTCGAAGAAGAAGAAATCATGGCTTCCAATCAAGAAAATTTTGAGGCTATCTAGATGAGAAAGGTACATGTTGGATTTTTTGGTCAAATCTTGGAGCCAAATGTGACCTACTGTGAAAATCATAGATTCATCAAGCTATCTGAAAATGTTTTTTTTTATGATCAATACAAGCATATGGATATATGATATTACCATTTGCAGGATTGTGTGGAGAGGTGGATCATGGTGTTGTAGTACATTCCGACAAAGGAACAAGATGTTGATATTTTACAAATGCCTTGTCATGAGGGAATTTCAAGTTCCACATGTGTAGGGTAGAGGTGGTTGATAATCCCTTTCTTTCTGAGATGGAGTGTTGAAAGATGTAGCAATAAATTCTCAATATGATTTTCCTTGATTAAAATGAGGAAAAATGAATTTACACACAGGCAAATAACTTGGATGATGTTAACTTGAGTGACATAGCTTGTGTCACCTAGTTTACTCAGTGAATTCAAGTTGGAGGACTTAGAGTTGAGATTAGAGTGTGTGATTGTTAATTTGTTGCAATTAAGATTAGTTATCTAAGGTTGTTTTCAGTTAAACTATTACCAATAGTTGAAAGAACTAGTGGAGGGTGAAGTTGTGTAGTGGGACTTCAGTCAAAATTAGTGATCATTCAATTAAATGATTAATCAACCCAAAATAGCTAGTGCATGGAGAGAATTCG
This sequence comes from Pinus albicaulis, assembly GCA_034641835.2. Classification (NCBI taxonomy): domain Eukaryota; kingdom Viridiplantae; phylum Streptophyta; class Pinopsida; order Pinales; family Pinaceae; genus Pinus; species Pinus albicaulis. The sequence goes on from JAXQQM020072833.1 coordinate 45,039, forward strand.
AGTTACCCAGGTGAGATGGAGATTCTAAGGCAGTGTAACATTAGTTGTATAGTACTTTTGAGTGTATAGTTGTTTCTTGCAAACGTATGATTAACCTAACAGAATTGCGGAATCAATTAGAGGAATTTCTTAAATAAAAGGGGCCTAATTCCTCAAGTAAAAGTACAAGGAAATAAGAGCTCAATCGAAGGAAGGAATTGACTATTTCTATGTTAGAGGCCTTCAATGAACAGAGAGATAGGTTGTGCATTTTCAGGGTGAGCTCAGTTGAGAAAATAAATTGCATTACATATCTATTTCATCTCATTAATGTAAGAGGCAATGGGGTTTTTAGCAGATTGATCTATATGTATAGAATTTTTTTTTTTTCATATGTGTGATTTCTTATTGCATGTATGAAATTTTTTTTCTAAATTGTGAAATAATGTTCATGGAATAGTAGAGTAGGTTTTTGTCTTGTGGTTTTGGTTAAAAATTGATGAGCAGTCGAAAATCTGCAACATAATTTCTATAGATGGCAACCTAACTCTTTGACTAGCACAACATTTCTTTATCTATGTAGTAGTTTATTATGGATTTTCTAGTCCCAAACTTCTACAAACATTATGAGGCCCTAAAATATTTTTTCCCAGAAATCTAGGGTCCAACAGTTATCATGACATGCCCTATTTTTTTAGTACTTGTATTAGGAGTATTTTGAGGTATAAAATGGGCCTCCTAAGGAAAATAATAAAATAAGAGTTATGATTTGTTTTTGTTAATTTAAATTATATATCCTCGAAATGCCTTGATATAACAACAAAAGATATTATTTTTCATACTATTTCTAGTCATAGATTGCCTCAAATAAAACTAGAGTTGTTGACCATAAAAAATTCTAGATCTCATTTCATTGATGAAATCAAACAGTTCAATATATATAAAAATGACATCTTGGTCAGATTTGATGTCAAATATATTTACGCTAATATTCCCAATGATGAAGCCATGAAGGTGGCTCAAAAGATCACTAATCCTCACAAAACCAAATTAATATGCATTTGTCTCAGATCTACATTTTTCAATTTTAAAGGTGAAATTTATGAACAACATTGCAGGGTTTCTATGGGATCTCCTCTTTTGCCGATCATTTCCAATCTCTTCATGGAATATTTTGAGGAAAAATCCATTGAATCCTCCTCTCTTAAAGCCCAAACTTTGGAAAATATATGTATACGACACCTTTATCATTTGGCCACATGGAAACAAAAAATTAGATATTTTCCTAAAACACTTGAATGGTCTTTCTGAGTTCATCAAGTTTACCATGGAGGTGGAAGAAAATGACAACCTTCCATTTCTTGACATCCTTATTAGAAAAAACCATGATGGCTTCATATCACACCAGGTCTATTGTCAGAAAATCCATACAGAGAAATACCTTCATGCCAACTCTCACCGTCATCCTATGAAGAAACATGGGGTTCTCAACAACTTAGCAACCAAAGTTGTGCGCATCTCAGATCATGATCATTTTGAACAAGAGAAAACCCATATCCTTAGAATATTTGAAAATAATGGATACAAAAGAAACCAAGGAATCAAAACCTTTAATAATGCGGATAATGGCCCTAAAAATAAACAAAATTTTGAGGATATCATGGGGAAAGTTCACCTCCCCTATATATTGGGCACCACAGATAAAATTTCTTACATTTAAAAAAAATAAAAATATTAAAACAACCTTCAACCCTATCAACACCATCAGCAAATGACTAAAATCAGTGAAATATACCATTGGTCCTAAATTCCACAAAGGATTTTATTTAATTCTGTGTTCATGTGGTAAACCCTACATTGGTGAAACTGGTTGATCTATCATGACAAGGATTCAAGAACATGCTACTGACATAAAACATAACTACTCTAAAACCTCAGCTCTAGCAGAGCATTCTAGTAAAATAAATTATCATATTTGTATTGAAAACTCTTGTGTTGTGGCCAAAATAGATCATTATTACCATAGGAAATTTAGAGAATCCATTGAAATTGGAAAACACCCTGATAACCTCAACCATGATGATGGGTGGAAAATAAGTGACAATTGGATTCCTACTTTGAATACCAATCCCACCCAAGCCTAACTTCCCCCTTGAATCTCATCTTTCTCATTCATTATCTATTCTTTTTCCTCATCTTTCTCTTTTCCTCTACCATTATCCTCAACCTTGTCTCTCCATTTTTTAGCTGAAATGATCACCTTTCATATTTTTTCTCCCCCCTCCCCCTTTGTTATTCATTCCTATCTTTATAATTATTCAGTTTAATAATCCCAACTAAATGTTTATCTATTTTAAAAAATATTAATCTTATTTTTAAGATAAACCTGTTTATATAAATTCTTAATTCTAAATATTGATTGATAACTATTAATTTAATTGTAACAATTATTAATTATTGATCATTAAAAATATTAATCTCATTTTCCTAATCTATAAAGTAAATTTATTATAATTATTAACAATTATGAATAATTAATAATATTTTTATAATTGAAATTTGTGGATGATTATTTTTAATTATAACTTTATAAAAAAATATAAATACAATTATTAATATTATTCTTAAACTAAAACTTTTTAATATAGTTCTTATTTATCAATATGGATTGATAATTATTAATTACTAATCATTAAAGTTATTAATCTCATTTTCCTAATCTAGGAATTAATTTTTTTATAGTTATGAACAATTATTAATAATTATTAACTACTTATCATTGAAATTTGTGGATGATTATTATTAATTATAAATATATTATCAAATATAAATACAATTATAAATAAATTGATAACTTTTAAATAATTATTTATAATTATTTCAGCCTTAATTATAAAAATAATTATAATAAGTAAGTAAACTAACAAACGATTTTAAAGTTATCAATTAAAAAGAGAATAATTGAAAATTTTGTGAATAAAGTTATTTCACTTTGTGTGATTGTAGGTCTGTGACTATTTTTCCATCTTTTCACTTCCACTCTCCATTATTTATATCTTGGGTTGAGATCTAACTAAACTCATTGATCTATCCTGATGATAAACCACAAAGGATTGGTGCAAAACATCGATCCTTATAAAAATGGATGTGATAAATCCAGAAAATTATACACACAACATAGATCACAGAAGCCTCAAATCAACAATAAATTAAACTAATGAAACTAAAATACAATTGTCTAGTGGCTAAAAATAACATCAAGAGTTAGATGAAGTAAGTGGGGCTTGAACTTGAGCATTCGTTCTAGATAGTATAGGAGGTTTTAGATCATATTGGAGATGAATTTGTAGGTAAGTAAGTTGAGCATCCAAACTAAAAAGATAAGAGTGTTGGTATTGTTACACATGTTTGATTTCATTCAAGGAAGAGATCATATCATTGTGATATTCACGTTTCTCCTCGAAGACCCAACCTAAGAGAGTCTTCATCTACCTCTCTAAGGTAATGGAGTTCAATTTTAGCTCCATATTTCCCTAGTGTGTTCAGGTTCATCAACCAAATTTTCTACCTTAGCATGAATTTCTGAATCAAAATATGGTTATCAGTCAATAGTAGTCAACGATTTAGGTTGACAGATTTCCTCTTGAATTTATTGAGGAGCAGTGGAGTGGAAAATGGTTGTGACATCATGATCCTAGGCTCAGTCTAACGGTTGGCCCTATGGACCTCTTCCACCAAATCCCCAATATAAATGCATTCATTATTAGGGCATGTTGTAATGGATTACCAAGGGCTAGGATAGATTCCCAAAACACCCAGAAACCAAAGGGATTGAAAATGAGAAAACCATGTAGAAGTAGAACCTAGAGAGGTGTAAATTATTGGGGATGTTTGTGACAAATTATAATGAAAAATAGTGGTTGATGTGGGGGAATTCAAATAATATATTCAAGTTACAACAACCACCAAGAGAAATAAACATCTAAAAATATGCTTACAATTATTGTATTTAGATAACTACATGTTAGAACCGACCAAATAGAAGAATAATTGGTGAAGAAGTTTTCAAAACCAATGGAATTGGACATAGAAATAATTACGAAAGGTTCATTGGCCTAGCAAGCGTAAACCTACGTCAATGAGATAGTTGGTTGAAGGTTGTCATCTCCCACTCCTGTAATGTCTATATTTTTGGTTTCTATCAGCACCCAAATGATGCCTCCATTGCATTCCTCCATATTTTTTCATCGTTTTTGTTAATAATCTAGTTCATGACATCGAGAATCATGGACCCATAATCTAAGCCTCGCAAAATTTTGGTGCATGCGAACCCATGGCCATGGAAAGAAGCCATCTCCCTCACAAGAGAAGAAATCCATAGTCTGGGACACTACCTTCATTATTCATAGATGGATATGAGACCCCGACCACTTGTCACCCAAATAAATTTTCCCACCAGTGACAAAGGTAAATCACAAGAAAATGAGAAAAACTAGAGGGCAAGGTCTCCCACCCAATGCTCTTATACAGATAATAATTTTTCCATGTGTGTTGCATGGAGTGTCTTGGCCATTCCAAACACCCTCTTGAATGTGTTAGGTCCCTATAATACTAGTATAACCCATTATTGTTGTTAGTGTAGCCTGATTATTGTTATTTTTGTATCCCTATAGTCGCCATATTGCTATTATTATTCCCCATAATAGCCAACTATTTTTATTGTTGTGCCCTTTCATTATTATTGTTAGGTCGGCTAGGATTATATTATGATCCCATGGACTCCTATATATAGAAAGGAGGTTTCTTCATTTGTATCATCCATGAATTGTTCATTTATGTAATGTAAAGGAGGTTTCCCCTCGAAGTGGCTGATTTATAAGGCATTGATCTCTCTTTCCTTCTAATTTTGGAGCTGTTTTCATAACATTTGGTATTAGAGCTTTGGATTCCAGGGTTTCACTGCTCCAAAAAAGTCATCGTGGAATTTTCGCTATAACTTGTTTTCTACGAAGGTTTAGTCACCAAAAAAAACCCCATTTGTGAAGAAATCCTGAGGAACTTCTTGTAAAAAATTCAGATCTTGGTTTGCATTATTTTCGGATATATGATCTATGGAAGTTAGCATTTTTGTAGGCTCCTGAATTTCATCAAAAAGAGGTGACCTTAGGAAAATGATCATAACTCTCTTTTTTAGCATCATATTGGAATGTTGTAAAAATTAGCTGAAATTACATAGAATTTAGTTTCCTGTGTATCAATTGCAGAGTCGAAGAAGAAAATAGTGACACATGGCACTACATACAAGTTCACTCTACTGAACCGGTCCACAATTAGGTCAATGTGGGAGGTTGGGTATAACTTTGGCTTGAAGAATCCAAATCAGGTCAGATATGTGGCATTGGAAAGAGGAATTAAGGGGTTACTACAAAATTGAATTGATGATATTGAAGATCTGAAATCAAAAAGATAATTCGAGTTCAATATATACCTCCTAAAAATCAACAAAAAGATGTGTTTTGTTTTAAATTTTTTTGCATAACCTTGATTTAAAAAATTAGTTTGAAGTGATTCCAAGGGCATATTGAAGCATTGTTATCAGTATTGGATTCTATATTGCCTCCAAAAAATAATTACACACCCATTAAGCCATAATAAAACTCTACTATGACGCATGAAGAATAAGAATTGTAGTATGATATATCAAATTTACGGTACCAAGTGCAACAAATTTTGATCTCCCAAAGAGCATCCAAAGATGACATGGATGGTTTAAAAGATGACATGGAGGTTAAGGTGGATGGTTTGAAGGATAAAATGAAATCTAATATGGATGACCAAGAAATATAATATCACATCGAGTATGAAAAACAATTTCTCCAACTCTTAAAGGATAACCTAACTTTGGTGCAGAATCTAATGAAACAACAGGAAGATCAGCATCACAGTGAAAGAATTTTTGATGTAGGGGACTCAGTATTTTTATGGCTAAAACCATACGAACAAATGTCCCTCAAGTAGTTTATGAAGGATAATAAATTATCTCCAAAGTACTATGGTCCTTACAAGGTGTTGCAAAATATTGTTACTATGGAATACAAATTGGAGCTTCCTGCATCTTCCCAAGTGCACCCAGTTTTCCATGTTTCTTGCTTAAAAAAGGTTATAGGTGAAAAGATCCCCATTCAAAAAATATTTCTAGAACTTCAAGAAGAAGGAAAAATAATATTAGAACTTGAAATAGTCACAGAAACAATAACTCGAAAAATATTAAATCAATCAATTTTAGAGTATCTCGTCAAGTGGAAAAACTTACCCCCTAAAGATTCCACATGGGAGGATGAGAATTTTATACAAAAGCATCCATAAATAATAAAGCATTGAGGAAAAAAAAATTTTGAAGGAGAGGGGCATGCTAGGTCCATATAATACTAGTATAACCCCTTATTGTTGTTAGTGTATCCCCATTATTGTTTTTGTTGTACCCTTGTAGTCTCCATATTGCTATTATTGTGCCCCATAATAGCCCACTATTGTTGTTGTTGCGCCAATTCATTATTATTGTTAGGTCGGCTAGGATTATATTATGACCACATGGACTCCTATATATAGAAAGAATGTTTTTTCATTTGTATCATCCAAGAATTGTTCATTTATGTAATGTAGAGGAGGTTTCCCCATAGAAGTGGCTGATTTATAAAGCGTTGATATCTCTTTTCTTCTATTTTTGGAGCTAGTTTCATAACATAATGAAATGGGAGGTGGCATGGTGGTGGGATCAAGTCATCCATTTTCTTAAATCATAATGCCCCGATCAGGGAAAGAGTTATGAATGTTTGAAGGAAAAGAAAGAAAAATGATTTTTTATTGTATTTTGGACTAATATACTTATATGTTTACTCGAATTTTAAGTGTGGGAACTCATTGGAGGTAGAATTAGATTATGGATCCAAAAATTACACACTCTACATAAATTTAAGTAGATGCATAACAAGAAAATTGAAAGTACATGAAAAACAAATCTTGAAAGAAACATGTTTTTGTACATTTATTCTCAAGTTTTCTTGTAACATATCTACTCAAAATTATGTAGAGATTGTACTAATTGGATGAAAAATGTAATTTCACATCCATTGATTTCTCACATTTGGAATTTTGGTAAACCTACAACAAGATAAATTGAAAATACGATTAAAAGTGGTAGTTTTCTTCTTTTACTTACAAAAACATTTACCTTTATGGATGACATCATCATCTTGAATGTTATGGGTTTTTTAAAGCTGATTGTTTTGGTAATTTTTTCATTTTTAAGCCCATATTTTACCTCGAAATTCCTTTCATGGATAATCCTTACAAACATTATATTATGCACCTCAAATGGATGTCGTATGAAAAAATTGTGCATCTAGAAAGTTCATGTATCAACTAATCATGTTGATTCCTGCAAATATTTTGGTCTTTAATCTTTTAATGTGAGGGTTTTGGACCTATAGGGTTATTTATCTATGTTACATCTCTCTCTCTCTCTCTCTCTCTCTCTCTCTCTCTCTCTCTCTCTCTCTATTAGATATGGATACCGCCATTCTATCTCTTTCATAGGAAAATATTCATAGGAACCATCCTATTGGAGACACCGATATTGATTGCTACAAATATTAATAGCCACTAACCTATTGCAGAAACTCCAAATATTCGTAAGCACAAACATACCTCACCAATTTTTCTTTCTACTTATACCTTCATCAAGGTCACTAGATGATTATGCCTTCACTAGATGTACTTATTGTTTTTTTTTTCACCGGGTTTTCTTCTACCAAAACTTGTTGTTTATTTATTTTTCCTATGAACTAAAGTATAACATGCTATGTATCCAATTTTACCAATATGATTATGAAATTTTTACCTAAGTAACTTTTATATGTCTCCTTGGAGCTCTTAAAATTTCATTTTTTAAAAATTCCTATAAAAGAAGTTGCAACAAAAATTCCAAATTAACATGCTTGAAATTAATTTTAGGATCATTTTGAAATCCTAACTTCCAAAAGGAATATCTCCAAAATTATATTGAAAAAAAGTTTGAAATTTTAATTTGATGTATATGTATATGTTTCCATAGGTATCAAAAATATCACTATTTAAAACATCCCAAAACATAAGTTATAGATAAAATTCGAGATATACCTATTTGGAATTGATTTCAGGACTATTTAGAGACCCTAAATTCCACACGGCATATATTTGAAATTGTACCAAACAAAAGTATTATTTTTTTACCCCATGTACCCAAAGAGCCTGATCTTTTTTCCTCATTTTTTTGTGTTCTAAAACTTCAAAAAATTTAAGTTAGAGTGAAGATCCTAGGTTGTCTCATTTGAAGCATATTTCAAGATCAAACACAAATCCAAAATTCCATAAGGAATATCTATGACATTATAGAAAACTAGTGAATAACTTTTTTACCATATGTACATAAATATCCCACCTCTATATCCTCAAAATTCCATTGTCTAAACCATACCAAAAAAAATTATAGAAAAAATGCTAAGACTACTATCTCACTCCACAAATCACATTTTTAGTCCACCTTTCAAAATTCAATAATATTACCAAACTTCTATTTCACACCTAAAACATATTATTTCTTTGAATATATTCAAATTAACTCATATATACTTTATTTATATTATTTTTTCATTCAATTATGTGTGCGACTTGTAAAACTAGTTGGGTTGACCTATACTTTCTAGCTAAGAATACCTGGTGAGTTATTTCAAATCTCCTCATCCTTATGGAGTTGCCATAGAGTTCCATAGACAATTGGAAATATTTCAAAATAAATTGTTCAACCATATATCCTATGATCCCTTCAAGATAGATATTTATATTAAAAATGTCCTAAAATATAGGGTATCCATATTGGGTATCAAAGTCCCTAAACAAAATCCAAAAATATCCATATCAAAATATTTATATTGAATATCTATAGTATCCAAATTTATTTTACCTCAACGGCAACAATATTTCCAACAATTTTCCGCTTTATCATTGATGGAAACCCTTAGTCAATTCTACAGCAATACAATAGTACTCCCCTTGTCTACAACTCTTCTTGTGTCTACAATTCTTCCTCTCTTTACAACTTCTCCCCCTTTGACATCAATGGAAAAGGGATACTCGCCATGATAATTTGATTACATAAATTGATGATATGAGAAGGATATCTCTCCTATATTATATCTAATATATTCAAATATTTGTCTAGGAAATGGTTTGGTAAAAATATTTTCAACCTATAATTTGGTGGAAATGTATTCCAACTTCACACTTTGTTCAACTACCTGTTCTCTTCGGAAGTGGTACTTGATGGGATTATTATTATTATTTGAGCACACAACAAGATTCTTTGAAATGTTTATTTCAGTTTTGTTGTCATAGATGATTGATATTGGATAAACAAATTCTACCATGATATCCTTTAATGTATCCTTCATCCAAAGAAATTGCCTGCAACATGTTGCTGCAACAAAATATTCAACTTCTGCTTGGATAGAGAGATTGAATATTTTTTCTTTCTTAACCATGATATTAGGCAATTTTCTAGAAAAAATCCTCCTCCACTTGTACTTTTATTGTCAACAATACTACCCAATCTACATTTTTATATGTTGTTAGAGTGAAGTTCATACTTTTTTAACACCACAAACCAAAGTCTAATGTAACTTTTAGATATCTACATATTATTTTCATTTCTTGTACTTCTGTCTCCTTTGGTGAATATTAAAATATTGCAATGAACCATTGCTTACATGATTATATTCTTGATGTTATCACATATAATAGGATGCCAATCATTGACTTAAAATAGTGCTTGATTTGTTTTAGGGGATTCACCATATTTTCTCATTTTACATCGTAAGATCATGGAAATACTAGAAGGTGCACATTATTCCATTTTTATTTTATTGAAAATATATGTAATATATTTGATTTGATAAATGATTATTCCTTTCTTGGAATGAGAAATATGAAAATGTGGAAATAATGATAATTCTCTGGGCAAGGATAACTTGTTCCTTATCCCTTTCTTCTACAAACTTTTGGTCCATTCTATTAGGATTACTTCCAAGAATGATATCATCCACATGTTGATTTTTTTTGTAGCATAAGAAGGTATTCCTACATACCTAAGTTCGCCTAGAAAAGTCAAATAGGAATAATAGGTTGAAGAGATGTGTCCTTTGGGTGATTTCACCCCATTCAACTAGTATATTTAGACAGCATGAAATCTCATTTTTCTCCACGAAGAAAGTGTTAATTTCTTCCCTCTCATAATATTTTTCGAATAGCTCTTGGATAACCAAACATGTCGATGAAGGAAGGAAATCTTGATTAGTTTGACTAAGCTAAGTTTCCCTTCCCTTTTACTAATTTTGACCTATATTTTTACTAATTTTTTTACTTAAGAATAGGTTTAGAATGACTACATGTGTAAAGAGTTCATTGAAGGTCTGAATTGACAACAGGGTTTGACCATCGGTCTGAGTTTATAGTAGGTTGTAGGTTTACTAGAATTGATTTTGACTCTTTTTACTTGTTTTGAAAAGCGATGACTTGTTGAAGATTGACTAGGTTTGACTAGAAATTTTGACTTGGATATTGGCACAAATTTCTAGACAAATTTTATTTCTAAACCTTGTTGAAGAATAATTTATCCTAAGAAAAATTCTTGCATTTTCCCCCAACTTTAGGTTTCCGAGGTAAAATTTGTTGTCTCTATTGTGAATGGTTATTTTTCTATGATCTTTATTGTTTAAGATACATTAACTGTTGATATTTTTAGAAGTGTAATTATTCAATGATAATAGTGGAACAAATACTAGTTGTAAATAATTAGGAAGTAATTATGAGATCAAAAAATTGTATTCTATAGTTCATTTTGTATAAAAATTCAACATGATATCATAGCATTTTTGGAGCTGGCCATTCCATGATAACCCTTATATTTTTTGTATCTACTGCTATGCCTTCCTTGGAGATCACATGCACCAAGTAGTGTACCTTTGTCTAAAAGAAATTTCATTTGAAAATCTTGTCATATAATTGATGCTCTCTCAATAATCTCAATATTTCTGCTAAATTTTTGACATTTTCTTCCTTATCCTTAAAATATATCAATACGTCATCAATGAATATAATAAAAAAATTTTCCAGATAAGTGTTGGTGTCCGGATATGAACAAAATTCAACACTGTCTCCACATAAATTATCAACCCAAGGGTGTTAGTTATTTCAATAATAATGGCAAAGTATATGAAAATAAAAGCACATGACTTGCTATAGATCACAGGTTTAAATCCATAACACACAAACCACTGCAACAACAATTAAATAAACTGCAGAATTTAAAGGGCATTCACAACATTTAAATGTAAACTGTAACAATAGTAAATAAATCACACTAAAATACAAATACTGCAAGAAAAATTAAAACGCAGCACCTGATCAGAATAATGAGCCCAACTCTCTGATCAGGGCTATGACAAACCCACGAATTACAAAAGAAACAACAAGTTTTTGTGCATTCAATTAATGATAAAAGAGTTTTGTTACAAAATCTGTTTGTAAAAGGGCTTAACCTTGATTCACATCCCACGGGCCTCTTTATACAAGTGTCTTGAAACCCCCAGTTCCGCTTAGCAACTCCATATTTACAAAAAGACATCTTGTTACAACGGAAACATAGTTGCCCAGAAATAAACTGTGAAAAGGCCTAGAATGGCGCTGATAAAAACGAGTCTGTTATGCTGTAACAAAAAATGATCAAAACGCTAGAGATGATAAGTTTTTCCTTGAATTACGGCTGTAATGCCCCTATTTTAGCCAAACCTATAGAAATATCGAGGTCAATATGGAAAAAGGTAAAACCTCCATGACAAATACTTCATTAATCAAATACCCCATGAAAGATAAGGAAAATGGTTTTACCTCATATGTTTAAGAGTAATAATGACACAAGGAGATAGAAATATAAGGTAAAATGGGAGAGGAAACTATACAAATCCGGTACCCAACATCTCCCCCCAACTGGTCTATCTGCATGTCCTCATGCAACATGTCATCTCCGAAAATCCAGATTGGACCGACTGTGATTGGAATGAAGCTATGTAAGGCCATATTTAATGGCCATTTCTGTTCTTGGTGGCTTATATCCTTCTGTCAAAACAACATCCTTCCACCAATCTGGATCAACATTATATGCAGAAGTATATCGCTCAGTTGGAAACCAGAGAAGGGGAAATTGAAACCTTAAGCCCATCCATATGACTACACTAGTATGAATCCATGCCACGAAACATGGCATCCTCTCTAAAGCCCGTGCAAATTTGGGTGCCCCAAATGGTTCTCTCTCTCTGGCGGCTAAGGATGACAACATCCACCTTTTCTAATAATTATCTTGTGCTTCCTTGCAAAACATCATAACCTAGCCAAAAAATAGGTCAGCGCACGATTTCTGGGTTGCTAATATGTGTTCTTTATGGCCCTCAATCTGTAGAAATGTATAATTCTTGTTATAAATGTTTGAGGTCTGACCATGCTCTCTTCTCATCATTAATGGCCTTCCGGCTTGATTTTCTTCAAGTGTATTCCAGGCCTTTCTCCACTTAATCTAACTGATGGTGTAAGAGGTGAAAGCTATTAAATGGATGTTCCCCACGAATGGAATGGGGTTAAAGGACTGATCATAACTTAAGTAATACCCATGCATGTAGGGCTCACACATTAAGTGATGTCCTATGATATCACAAATTTTTAAAATATGGAGAAATTTAATGGGGTCCTCAATTTCGTACCAAATCTCCTTATATATACTTTCAAGAAAAAGAAAAGAAATTGTTCATGAAGTAATAAGGCATAGCTATGTGTAGGAGGTCTACAGGCCATTACCTATTGTGCCAGGGAGAAAAAATCCTTCTTATCTGTCTTCAACAACTATAGTTGTTCTTCCAATTCCTCTATTCTGGCTTTATGTTTGGCCTACTTCAGTCGCACCTTGTATATCTGATCCATGTAACCTGTCACAACTTCGGCAGCTTTTTCTCGAACCCTAGATGTTTCCTTTTTATGGTTACTCAGAGTAGAATGCTACTTCTAGATCTCACCAGCTAATATGAATTCTCGACCTTCAAACAATTATTCAATCAGCCTAGTCTAGGTAGCTTCAGTGGAGACCTCTATTTTCAGCTTTATTTCCCTCCATTTGTAGATTTTTACCTTCCTTTTCAATAAGGAAACTTCCTTTTTCAAATCTCGAACCTCCCTTTTTATTCTGATGGTTTCACTAAACTGCAACTGATACTTCTTCTTGAGAGGTAACTTTCTCTTGTCACACTATTCAACCCACTCCTCTTTAACAATAAACTTAGTTTCTGGGCCTATGATAGGCTCAGGAGGCAGCAGAATGCTACTAGTATTCTAAGTGGATTCTCCTATGAAGCCCTTCTAGCCGGGGTCCCTATCTCCAGGGGTTTCTTCCTCTATGTTTCCTCTAGGAACTTCTGTCCTCTGGTCGAAAATTTCATTGACCATTGTGTGTTTCGGTGTTTCCACAGGAACTCTGTCTTTTTCATGAGCTTCTAAGTATTCTAGTTCAGTAGTGGCTTGGCCGATCTTGTCCATGTCTACAAATTTAAGCACCCGGGGAACAACTAATTCATCTGTTAGTCATTTTGGGGAGTGGAATCACCTCGCCCCTCTAGGCATCATGGACTGGAATGGAAAGTGGGGGACAGATTCATCACCTTCATTTTCGGTTTAAACTAGAACTTCACACATTACTACCTCAACTAGGGTCGATGCGGGTTCTTGTGGGGTAGCATTGATTCCATGGCTTATTTCCCTTTTGTCTTCTTGCCCCTTGATCACCATTTCTTCTTCATGGGTCAACACTGGTTCTTGAGGTCTAGCATCGATTTTGCAGGCTAAATTCTCCTGTCTTAGCCGAATTGGGAGTGGTTCTTGTGTAGCACCCATACCTATATAAACATCCATATCTATTTGTGCAGGTGATGCTACTTCTTGCAAAAAAACATCACTTTCCATTTCTTTGTCTGCAATTTCACTCCTTTGTTCTTCACTGACAAAAGTCGATGACTATATAACAATATTGAATTCCTCCATGATGTTCATAATTTCTTCCTCTGTGGGTTCTTCAAGCAAGGCTGGTTCTTGTGTGACAACCTTGCCTATGCCGCCAATTACCTCTTCCATCATAATTTCTTCTTCTGCGGGCTTTTCAAGCGAGGTTGGTTCTTGTGTGGAAGCTTCGGCTGTATCACTAATTACCTCGTCTATTCTCGTCTCTTCTTCTGCGGGATTTTCAAGAGAGGCTGGTTCTTGTGTGGCAGCCTCAGCTGTATCACCAATTACCTCCTCCATTCTCATCTCTTCAGGTTCCTCCTGATCAACTATCATCTCTTCTTCCTCGGGTTCCTTCTAATCAACTTCCATTTCCATTTCCTCGCATTCCTCTTGATCAATTCCTTCTGAATGTTCATCTTCTACTAGACCAGCCAGATAGGCTGGTTCCTCTTCTCTAGCAACAACCATGGCTTCTACCTCTTCTTCTAAGGACCCACAAAATTCTACCGAGGAGACTCGAAGCATGTTTATTGCATGCATGACCAATAATCGTACCAAACCATGATTGGAAAGCACTACCCAAATTCAGCGCGAACGTCGAGCAGCCTGAGCCATGTGCTGCAACTATTTCAGTAGGAAGAAGGGAATGTTCAAGGCATGTACCCGAGCCTATGGAAATCAAAGGTCTGTTAAAATTTTAAAATGATACTTAAATAGAGTTGTGGCTTGGCCCTCACATGTTATGTATTTTATTACGAAACCTGTAACTTCGTTCCAAGGATACGGTACACTTCGGCGCTCATATCCTCTGCCCATTTGAATGACACTTTCTCTTGCCTGCAAGAACAATTCAGGAAATTATAGAAGAGAAAATTTCTTAGAAAACCATTGTTTCCCTTGTTGTCTCAGCCCACTAACCTCTACGATTACATATTCTGTGACAGGAACTTCCAAACCTCTAACCCGCGAATAATTATTCTCTAAATTGAGTGCGAATTACACTGTGATTCCTCCATCAAACCCCTGCAATCTGTCAAAGTAGGTATCCCACACTGCGTCAACAAAGACTTGCCAAACCTCTAGATTGTTACGAACTGAAGCCGTGTTTTCAGGTTCATGCTGCACTGCCAACCCACCCATACTGTGGATACTTGTAGCAGCACTTCCTGTAATAGCAGACCATTGGGCAAGGTGGTGGGTATGAAATTCAGAGAAACAACATGGTGAAAATGGAAAGGTGGTAACGGAAAATACGGACGGTAACTCTCAAAAACCGATAAAAATCATAAAATAATATGGTAAGTATGGTGAATAGAAATAATAATTATTTTTTATTGGGTGGACAAGACATCTTACAGATCCCAATACATATTAAACGATGATACCACATATTGATCGGAATCGTAAGGTGTACCATGAAAGGATTGTCATACTTATTTATGAGGCAATTATTATGCCAACCTTGACTATGACGGCACCCCCCCCCAACTTAATATTTTGTCATCTGGGGAATAAAACTCTTCACATGTTACATTTAATTAAATCAGTAAAATTCACGTGGAGGCGTACCTGACGGCCTACCTGGACGATGTGACACTTGGTAGGATGACGACACAGTAATGATGTGAATTGGAGTAACAAAAGTACGGGTTATGGCATCTGGAGTAACAACATCCGGTGTAACAACATCTAGTAGTAGCAGCGAAGTAACAACAGCCGGTGTAATAGCATCGAGTAGCAGCATCGGAGTAATAGCATTCGGTGTAACAACATCGGGAGTAACAGCAGTACGAGTAGCAGCATCAGAGTAACAGCATAAGGTAACAACACCGGAGTAACAACATCTAGTGTAACAACATCGGTAGTAATAGTAGTGCGAGTAGCAACATCAGAGTAACAGCATCAAGTAATACCATTGGAGTAACAGCAGTGCAAGTAAGAGCGTCTGGTGTAGCATCATCAAGTAGAAGCATCAGAGTAACAGCAGTGCGAGTAGCAACATCCGATGTAGCATCATTGGGAGTAACAAGATCGAGTAGCGGCATCAGAGTAACAACAGCGCAAGTAGCATCATCCGGTGTACCAGCATTGGGAGTAACAACATCGAGTAGCAGAATCAGAGTAATAGTAGTGTGAGTAGCAGCATCAGAGTAACAACACCATATGTAGCAGCAACTGATACTTTGGAAAAAAATCTTTGATTTTTACTCCTTAGTAGTAACTCCTACAAAAAGACGATAAGATAAACAATACAATTCTTTAGTATAATTCTTTATTCTTTATGTATATATATATGTATATATGTATATATATATGTATATATGTATATATATATGTGTGTATATATATATATATATATATATATATATATATATATATATATATATATATATATATATATCTATATATATATATATATATTATAACAAGGGTGCAGAGGAAGGATTCTCTACGTTGATGACCTTCAAACCAGATTTCTGAGAGAGTTGTTTAATAAAAGCATCCTTAAAGGTCGGGCAGTGGTATAGTCTCAGGCGATGTCCATTGACTATAAATGGAGCACGTGTATCATCAATTGTGATTAGCTTGACTGTTCCATTATCAAATGCAACGTCCACCTCATAAGGTCCCATCCAACGAGTGCAAAGCTTCCCCTTAAAATTCTTAAAACGAGAGGCATAAAGTAGTTCCTAGTCTCCACCTTGAGACACCTTATTTTTAATAAAACTATCATGCCATTTCATTCTTTGCTATTGAATATTAGTAGTTCTCTAGACAACCATTGAACAGATTTCATCTAGTTCATTGAGCTGGGCCAGTCGGTGTTTCTGGGCATCTGACAGATCCAAACCAACTTCAAGAGCTATTCTGAGCATACTAATTTTGAATTCTATTGGAAACAATAGGGAATTCCCATAAAATAGCTCAAATGGTGAAAACCTGGTTGTATTTCTCCATGTTGTTTTGTACGCCCAGAGAGCTTCCGAGAGCTTCTGGGCCCAATCCTGATGATGGTATGCCACATTTTTTGTCAAAATATTCTCCAATGTTTTGTTCATGCTTTCTGCTTGTCCATTTGCCTAGGAGTGGTATGGAGATGTCACTCTGTGCTTGACTCCATATTTCTTCATGAGCTTTCCTATCTTGTGTGATGGGAATTGTGCTCCTCCATCTGAAAGAATCTCTCTTGGAGTACCGTAATGAGAAATAATTTCTTAAAACATAAAATTTGAGACCACCTACTCTGTTGCTTTTGCAACAACTTTGGTTTCTTTCACAACAGCTTTGGCTACCACCCACCTGGTCACATAATCATTAAAAAACAAGATGTGGACTTTCTGCTGGGAGGGTTGGTTAAAGAGTTCAACAAAGTCAATAGCCCATTTATCAAAAGGCTCGAGGACTACCTGTGCCTTCAAAGGAATTTCATGAGCTTGACCGTGCTACCCCATACGTTGGAAACTATCACACCTCCTAACATAATTCCGAGCATCATGAAAAATGGAATGCGAGAAATATCCCATTTGTAGCACCTTATGGCATGTTCTTTTGTTTTCAAAATTCCCTCCACAAGGGCCATCATGGGAAGCTTTCAATGCCTCATAAATGTCATCCTCAGACACACAGCACGGGATTTTCTTATCTGCTCCTGTATGAAAAAGGTACCCTGCCATCCAAGAATATCGGGCATTATGATGAATAATCTTCCACTGTTCCCTGTATGACAAATGGGGAGGCACTTTCCCTGTAGAAAGATAGCTAGCAATAACTACATATGATGGAGGTTTAGTAGAAACTGCAAAAATATGGTCATCAGGAAAACTATCTTCTACAGGTGTGCATTCATCATTGTTATCCATTCTAGATAGGAAATCAGCTACTGCATGATCTTTTCCTGGCTTATCTACTATTGTAATATAAAATTCTTGAAGCAATAGCAACCATCTTGTAATACGGCTAGGAGTAATAGGTTTGTTCATAAAATACTTGATTGTTGCGTGATTAGTATGGAAAAAAGTAGAATACCTAATGATATAGTGATCTAGGTGGATTAAAAAGGTACAAGTACAAATGGCTTGAGTACAAGGCTCAAAAATCAAAGTGTTTGAACATCTCTCGAACTAGGTTCAGATTGTGGAACTCGTCTTTCTTATTCCAACGACGTAGAAGACACTCAATTATGAGTCCATATGAAGGAGTTAGGAGCGGTCAAAGTTCTAGGTTGACTTGGTGACTAGGCAGCCTTAAGGAGGACGCAATTTGGACCAAACCAAGCCACCGGATTGCGACCAACTCAGGCCAGATTCTGGGCGAAATTGTTGCCTAGTGAAAATCACTCCTTTGGTCCAAAACCAAAGTTTTTGAAAACAACTAGTTTGTTATATTAAAACAAAAAAAAAATATAAAAAAAAGGGGTGGGGGTCGTGACCCCCACCACCCACATCGCAACATTGTATCAAATATGTATTATAAGGTTTGGGGACGGGTGGTCAACCTCGCCACCCCATACCCATTCCGCATACAACATACTGGTGGGTATTTAACCATAATATACAGTGACCCATATATACACCATTGCCAAACTATTATATGCAAGGATGTCGTGGAGGTTTTGGGTGGGCTGCCCCATGCGGGTCTAGCTCCCCATAAAATTCCATTTCAAATTCACACTTGCATTTTTAAAAATATATTTCTTGGTTATTAAAACCGAAACACGCCAAACGAAAAATGCACATGGATTCTGTGGGGAGGCAGAATTTGACCCCCCGACCTCCCTCCAACAAACTCCAAACTTAACCAACACGCCTCAATGGCTTCTTGGGAAAGTCCACCCTCAGTTTAATATTAAACTCATTTTTTCATAATTGCATCGAAGGCCATGGATGAGCAGGAGTGTGTGCATGCAAATTGAGGTTAATATTTTTTTATTGCAGGTCATGTAGAACCATGAGCCAGAAAAGAGGCAGGCAGAACCCTCATTGAGGCCAACTTTCAGAAGGGCGAAATTTTTACTTTTTCCGAATGGGACAAATTTTGTATCATTTCTGCACTACTCGACACCACAAGTCTAATGATATGCTCAGTTTCTTCATTTTAGTTTTCTATTTTTCAGCCACTTTTGGAAGTGGGTTATGCAGGTGTCAGATTTCCACAAGTGAGCAGTTGTTTTCACTTTTTTCGACACCACAAGATTAATGGTCTTTTCAGATTCAGTCGTAGAGTAGCTCAGCCTTCAAAAAATGGAAGCATGAGGTATATGATGTGGATTCCATGTACTTCTTCATTTATTTCTCTTTGAGATGTATTATGTCTTGTAGATCCCGGTTGATGCATGAGTCATGGGACCTTGCTTTGTGTTCTTATTGATGTATTTTCAGCTATGGATTTGTGTCATGTATGAGATCCCTTTTATGCCACATTGGTGGGATGCTTGTTTTCATATGTGTATTGTTGAGATCCCTTGTTTGCTAGGATTGGAGGGATACTATTATTTATTACATGTCAGTTATGGTCATACTGATAGGAGTATTTCTTCATGTATGAGAGTTCCACAGTGGAACATCTCTTAAAGAAGTCAAGCCACTCCTGCGTGAGGGAAATTTTTCCTTGTATGTCATAGAGAAACACATCCACGTACATATTCTTCTTACAACAGATAATGCAACGGCCTACACCATCTTGACATAGAGGCCTGGAGATGTAGTCCCTCTTGGACGAACTCCGTTATCAAACGAAGTGGTCTTATGATTGCTAATATTTTTCATTTATGTTCCTCTTATTTACAAATGAAATTTTTCATTTTAGTTCATTAACGTCTTCATTAAATGAAATTATAATTATCAACCAAAGCAAAAGGTCTTGGTTAAGGGTATCAAGATTTTACCCTGGATCAAGTGGTACCAGAGTAGGTATTCTTGCTGATTG
Source organism: Pinus albicaulis (assembly GCA_034641835.2). Classification (NCBI taxonomy): domain Eukaryota; kingdom Viridiplantae; phylum Streptophyta; class Pinopsida; order Pinales; family Pinaceae; genus Pinus; species Pinus albicaulis. The sequence continues at coordinate 65,079 of JAXQQM020072833.1, forward strand.
GATTGCAGGTGTGAACATTGGATGTTTGCTGAGTTGAGCCATGGAGAATTTCAAGGACATATATGAAACCATGCTCAGGGTATCCGAAAAAGTGGACATATTGTACGAGGCTTACGAAAAACAAGCAACAGAGAATGAAGAATTGAAGACCCTCCTACACAAATAGAAGGAGGAAAAACAACAATTATAGCGTCAGTTGTAAGCCACAACAAAAGCGTGGGAATATTGGAAGCGCAACAATTAAATTCTGCAAGAAGATCATGATGCCTTGAAGGCATTCCTACATGAAGAGAAGAAGGAGAAGCAACAGTTACATATTCACTTGCAAGCCACGACAGAGGCATGGGAAGATTTGAAATGAAAAAAAGAAACTCTGCAGAGAGGTCATGATGCCTTAAAATAATTCCTACATAAAGAGAAGGAGGAGATGCAGCAGTTTCAACTTCATCTACAAGCCACATCAGAGGCATTGACGGAAGTGAAGTGCAACGAGGGCTTACAATAGCTTTCTTCATCTGTTTCACAATCAACACCTAAGGTAAATAATGTTGATTTTGCTTAAGTTTCTTCACATGAAATAATTTAAGTTGGAAGTGTGGAGATACCCATCACAGGTACCAACATGAGACTCCTCACCAAAATGGGGTACAGAGGAGGAGGACTTGTCATTCATGGTTAAGGCATAACCAAACCATTAGAGGTTGTGCAACGACCTCATTATGCAGGTTTGGGGTACACCGACAAAGGATGTTCAAAGGACAACAAAGGAAAATAGATAATGATGAACTCTCCAAGGAAGAGGAATGACGGGGACACTTCGCCATCATTCCATGGTAGTGCACGCTACAGTGAAGGAAATGAGGCAAGCTCCCATCATCATGATTGCACCAGAGACCACCCCAGAAGATATACTAAGTCTCATTATTCCAGAGTGAATTTTAATTATAAGAATGTTGATAACAACGGTTGTAAAATATGGCATCCTAAAACTTGTTATTTTTTTGGTTTAAATAGACATGTCATTTCTGAGTGCTGGAGGAGGATGGCAACATGAAGGAGGATGAGGCATGAAAATCCTTCTCCCCAACAGGAAAAGAAATTGGTTAAGCAGGCTTGGAGGAATAATAATTTTTGCACCCATTGCAACCAAATTGGCCACCAAAGAGCCACATGCTGGAAACTTCATCCAGAGTAGCGCCTTAAAGACAAAGTGCTCGTACATAAAAAAGTCGAAAGAGTTGATCGACAAGCAAGTTCGCCACAGGGAAATGATCCACTCACTTTAATAAGTGAGAAGTGGTTCTTCTAGTTTTATTTTTTCTAGAGATGTAAGCTTGTCATGGCCATGTTTTTAAATCATTTGTCACATTTTTTTATTATGAAAGTGATGATGTGTTTTCATCACTCGTTTAAGCGACCATGATATTTTATTGGCTTTGTTTTATAAGTCGTGTGTTGGATCTCTTTCATGTAAAGGTGATGATGTGTTGCCATCACTTTGAGATGTGACGATTATGTTTTGGTCATGTTCCATGAGTCGTTTGATGCATTTCTTTCATGTAAAAGTGATCAAGAGTTTTTCCATCACTTCAAAATGTGACGATGAGGTTTGGTCTGGTAATTTTTTTGAGGTATGATTTCCATTATGTTGTAAGGTTGACCACCGAGTACATGTTATAAACTCGTGGCAAGTATGGAAATATTTGGGTCATTGTTGGTCACACTGAGAATGTAATTTTCGTTGTGGCTTTAGGCAGGTGTTGGCATTCTGATTCAGAAGGATGGAAGTGAAGGAGTCTTTGAGAGATGTGCCTTTTTAGACATTTTCATTTCCGCAGTTGCAGGTGTTGGCTTTGCATCTTGATTCCGAAGTACGAGAAGTGAAGGATTCTTCAAGGGATGTGGCTTTTCAGACATTTTCATTTCCGCAGTTGCAGGTGTTGGATTTGCATCTTGATTTCAAAGTATGAAAGGTGAAGGAGTCTTCAATGGATGTGCCTTTTTACACATCACATTGTAGCAGTTGTGCATGATGGCTTTGCATCTTGATTCTGAAGTACCCCAGGTGAAGGAGTCATGTGGGGATGTGTATTTTAAGTGAAAGTTGCAGACAGTTGATGATAGGTAAAGCTTGATGCTTTTGGAGGACCAAAAGCTTGATTCTGAAGTACCCCAGGTGAAGGAGTCATGTGGGGATGCGTCTTTTAAGTGAAAGTTGCAGACAGTTGATGATAGGTAAAGCTTGATGCTTTTGGAGGACCAAAAGCTCCTCAGTGGGGAGGAATGATCCAAGTGGATTAAACAGGTACAAGTACAAATGGCTTGAGTACAAGGCTAAAAAATCAAAGTGTTCAAAAGTCTCTTGAACTAGGTTCAGATTGTAGATCTCGTCTTTCTGATTCCAACGCCGCAGATGGCACTCAATTCTGAGTCCATATGAAGGAGTTTGGAGCGGTCAAAGTTCCAGGTTGACTTGGTGATTTGGAAGCCTTAAGGAGGACACAATTTGGACCAAACCAGGCCACCAGATTTCAACCAAAGCAAGCAAGATTCTGGGTGAAATTATCGCATGTTTAAAATCACTCCTTCTATCCAAAACCAGATTTTTTAAAAACAACGAGTTTGTTATATTAAAACAAAAAAAACATGACCCCCACCACCCCCATTGCAACATTGTATCAAATATGTATTATAAGTTTGGGGAGCAGGTGGTTAACCCTGCCACCCCGTACCCATTCCACATATGATGGACCAGCGGGTATCGAACCTGTGTAAGCCATGTGGTTGGCCCACCTCCATGCGGTAGTCCCATCTCAACCATAATATATGATGACCCATATATACACCACTGCCAAACTATTATATGCAAGCATGTCATGGAGGTTTTCGGTAGGCCGCCCCATGCCGGTCCGGCCCCCCATAAAATGCCATTTTAAATTCACACTTGTGTTTTAAAAATTATATTTGTTGGCTATTAAAACAAAAATGATCCAAATGAAAAATGCACGCGGATTCTATGGGGAGGTGGGATTTGAGCCCCTGACCTCCCTCCAACAAACTCCAAACTTAACCAACACACCTCAATGGTTTCTTGGGAAAGTCCACCCTCAGTTTAATATTTAAACTCAATTTTTCATAAGTGCTCTAAAGGCCATGGAGGAGCAGGAGTGTGTGCATGCAGATCGAGGTTAATATTTTTTCATTGTAGGTCATGTGGAACCATGAGCTAGAAAAGAGGCAGGCGGAACCCTGATTGAGGCCAAATTTCAGGAGAGTGAAATTTTGAATTTGTCTGAATGGGACAAATTTTACGTCTTTTCTGCACTACTCGATGCCACGAGTCTGATGGCATGCTCAGTTTATTCATCTAAGTTTTCAATTTTTCAACCACTTTTGGAAGTGGGTTATGCAGGTGTCAGATTTCCACAAGTGAGCAGTTGTTTTTCAGGTTCAGGCTCTTCTATAGGTAGAGGTTTCTGATTGGGTAATCATTTCTCAGATTGGATTGGTTCTGTAGGAGGATAAAGCTTAATATTATTTGTTATAGTCCCACTTGAGATGATCATGTGCCCAGATCGACACCCTATGTAGGCATCTCCAGTTGCGAGCCGGGGTCTTCCTAGGATCAATGGGTGGCCACCTACTGAAGATCGGGTCTATAATATAATGAGTTCCATAGGGTAATGCCATGACTCTACTGAAATGATCACATCCTCTAATTTTCCCACTAGTTTAATTGTGGATCTGTCTGCAAGCTCCAGGAGGGTAGGTGTTGGTTTAATGTTTCCAAGTCCTAATGTGTTCATTGTTTCAGTAGTGATAATGTTAATGGCCGCTCCCAAATCTACCATTATGTTTGGGATTTCAACCCCATTAATCTGTATTGTTAGAATCGGGTTCCCAGGGTCTTTGTATTTTACAAGCATGATTTTTCATAACATGATATCGGATAGTCTACCAAGTACATGAATGGTTAATGGATCCTTAGGTTTCCTCCATAGTTTATTTAAGTAGTATTCTCTCAGATTTTTTGTGTATATAGTTACATCCATCATAGCCTGTAAATGGGGTATTTTAACAAAAATATTATGCAGTTCCCCTAGGAAGTCAAATTATTCTTGAGGGTTTGGTTTTCTCAAGGTCAATCTTTCAGGATATGGAGGAGAAGTTGAATGACCTTGATTAGGGACAGCATGGGGAGATGTCTGATTTATTATGTTTTTACCTGAATTCTCCCTAAATATTCCTTGTTCTGGTTTTGTATCTCCACCGTCAAATTGTTCTGTGATAATGGGTGAAGTAGGTGAATTTACTACCCGGCCAAACCGTAAATTTATTTCATTGATCCCTACAGTAGAAATACTGTAGGATGGAAGGTTCAGAGTGTCTGTTTGCTATACCCATTTATTATTCAAATTTGGGTTAGGCTGGATAGCAAGTTGGGGTCTAATGGCTAGGTTTCGTGGGGGTACATTCGAAGGAAACTGAAGTTTTTTTTAGGCATAGGCTGAGGAAACTAGCCAGTAGGAGAGGGTCCACGCGAGGTCTAATTCCATGAAAGGTTCGGACTGGCTTGAGGAACCCATTTTTGCAAAGGGAGATACTGATATTGAGATCACATGGTTGAAAATGGTGCATATTGGGGACCTATATTAAAATTTTTAAAGTATTAAGATGGATCCTGAAACATACCTAGATTCATAGCCGGTGGTCGAGGTTTCCATGGCTTATTTTGACCCATAAAGTATAGTTGGTCCACCACACTTTCTTCAATTTCTCCTTGGAAAATTGTTTTCATCCTAGGTAAGGAAGGACATGAACTGGTCACGTGAGTCTGTTCACAGATCGCGCAGGCTTCCACCATGTTTAGTGGGCATTCCTTCAAAGGGTGATTTTTTCTACATTAAGGGTAGAATATGGCCATGGTTTTTTCCAACTCCATCTGCTTCCGTTTTTCCTATAGAGTGTCAATCTAGGATGATAGTGTGCTCAGAATGTCGATTCTTATATTGTCTAATAGATTTCCAATATCTGCTTTTGTGACCCCTCCACCAGAAGTCTTTGATGACCGAATTTCCTGTCCACTTCTTGTAGCTCCTCGTGAACACTTAATACAGTAATCTCAGATAGTTTCGAAGTTTTCTTTCAAAATATCCCCTTTTCCTACTATATTAAGAAATTTCAGAGACTCTTCCCTAAGCGCTCTGAGAAGACTGATCTTCAGAATGTCGTTGTCCAAGTCACTATGTCCAGACCTATGAAATATGTATTTAAATCGTTCCACACAGTCCTCCATATTTTCATCCTCTTTCTGTGCAAACTGGACTTATAGTAATCTTGGTGCTTCTCCAAGAAAGCTTCTTTCATTCCTTCCCATGAGGTAATCATACACCCCCCTACACCCATGAACCATCTTAGTGTTGTTCCCTTCAGGGTAGTAGGAAATATCTTCAGTTTTTGGGCATCGGTAATATAGTCATATTCGTGGAAAATAATATCAAACTCAAAAGGGAACGTATCAGGGTCTTCAAAAGAGAGCCCATGAAATCTAGGCGAGGATTTTAAAGGGATGAGTCTCATTGGTGCATCACCTATAACATTTCCATTGGGAAAATCAATGGAATAACTTACAAGTGCCATCAATACCCTCTAATACTAACTTGGAATTTTGATTGGTTTTGCAACTGGTATCTGGAGTGATTCAACTGTAGAAGGTTGCACCACGCTCCCCTAATCCCTTGGTGACTCAAAGTCTTTTAAAAATTCCTTTACCAGATCATAATTGTTCAGTTCAACAACAAGAATTTTTATAGTGTTGACTTGGTCTCTTGGAGATGAAAACCCTTTTAGAATTTCTCAGTTCCTTTGAACCCCTGCTTGCCACTTCTTCCCCCTCTAACAATGATAAGGATATCTCCTCCACTGATACAGTGTTTTTTAAATATTCTGTTGTAGAAAGAACACCTTCTAGTATCGTGGATGGCATCGGTTGCTCCACAAACTACCCTTCGGACTTCGTCTGAACCCTAACCTTAACAGTAACATGGGACGATGCCTCAAATCTAGATTTTTCAATAATTTCCTGAATGTATGTCTTCCTTTCCAGATCTTTCCCTTTCTTTGGGGTTCTTCCTCTGCCCCTCTTATTCAAATCCTTATCCATATAAATTGTGAAGGGGGATCATCAAATAAAATTAACAATCGCTCAAGACCTGGAGTAGGACAGATAAACTCCTCCACGAGACAACAGAAGACATTCAAAAAAGAAAACAAAAGGAAAATAAAAATCAAAGTTTAGGACCTAAAGCAGGGTAATCACATACCCTCCTGAGGACAAGAAATTGGCCAAAGGAAAAGAAAATAAAAACGAAAAACTGGAACTATGCCCAGGACTTAGAGCAGGGTTTCAAAATACCTTCCTCAGCATGAGGGGTTAATTTTAATGAAAAGAAATAGAACAAGGAAAAAAAAAATAGCATGCTATGCTCAGGACTTAGAGCAGGGTAGTAAATTCCCTTCCCCCAAGAAGAGAGATCGATTCTACAGAAAAAAAAAAAATAAAAAAAAATGAAGGAAAGAAAAACAAAAATCACTTATGCTCAAGACTTGGAGTAGGAAAATAAATTCCCTCCCCTAAGGTGAGAGATTGACCCTTAGATCTATTCCAGATCCTATTCTTGCACCTGTTAGCCTTCCCCGGAAACGACACTAAAATGTTGGTGTTCGAATATGAAAAAAATTCAACCCTTTATCTACATAAATTATTAACTCGAGGGTGTTAGTTATTTCAATACTAACAACAAATTATATGCAGATACAAGCACATGACCTGTTGTAGATCACATCCATAACACATAGACCACTGCAAGAACAGTTAAATAATATGTAGAATTTAAATGGCAATCACAGCATTTAAACATAAACTATAACGGCAGTAACTAAATCACACTAAAATACAAATACTGCAATAAAAAGGAAAATGCAACACTTGATCAGAAGAATGGGCCCAAATCTCTGATCAGGGTTGCGGAAAGCTCACGAATTATAGAAGAAACATCAAGTTGTTGTGCATTCAATTAATGATAAAATATGTTTTTTACAATATCTGTATGTAAAAGGGCTTAACCCTGATTCACAGCCCGCAGACCTCTTTATACAAGTATCCTGAAACCCTCGTTTCCACTCAAAAACTCCATAGTTACAAAAATACATCTTGTTACAACAACAACCTAGTTGCCCAGAAAGAAACTATGAAAAGGCCTAGAATGGCGTTGATACAAACAATTCTGTTATGTTGTAACAACAAACGAGAAAAAAAACTGGAGATGATAGGTTTTTCCTTGAATTATGGCCGCAATGCCCTTGTTTTAGCCAAACCTATAGAAATATTGGGGTCAATATGGAAAAAGGTAAAACCTCCATGACAAATACTTCATTAATAAAATATCCCATGAAAGATAAGGAAAATGGTTTTACCTCATATGTTTAAGAGTAACAATGGAACAAAGAGATAGAAAGATAAGGTAGAATGGGAGAGGAAAGTATACAAATCCGGTACCCAACAATAAGGACACAACATACTATTCATCAAGCACATAAAAGTAGTTGGAGCCTTAGTCAAACCAAATGGAACTACAACAAAACTCATAATGCACGTACCTATTACGAAATGTTTCCTTGTAAATGTCCTCATCTTTGATGTGTACCTCATGATATCTGGATCTCAAATCAACCTTCGAGAACTCTACTGCTTCTTTCAACTAATCAAAAAAGTCATCAATCCTCGAAACAGATACATGTTCTTTATGGCTACCTTGTTCAACTGTCTGTAATCAATGCATAACCTAAGGCTACCATAATTAGCCTTCAAAAACAATACTGATGCATCCCCATTGCTACACTTGGGCTAATATGTCCCTTGTAAATAATTTCCTTCAACTAAAAATTTAAATCTACTAACTTTGGAGCCCTCATCTTGTACAGTTCCTTTGATGTTGGTGTTGCCCTTGGTACCAACTTAGTGGAGAATTCCACTTCTCTATGAGCCAACAAATGTGAAATCTATACTAGAAACACATCCTAAAACTGATGTAAAACTGGGTTCCTATTCAATATCTTTGTATCTTCATCCTCCTTACCTTTACCACAAGAAATATGCACTCCAAATAACACACACCCTTTCCTATGACTGTGATTTTCTTGCATAAATGCCACTATTCTAACTGATGTTTCTTTCCTCTTACGTTGCAATATCCTCTATTATTCATTATCATCGATGCAGTCAATGGCTTTGTCATAAAAATCTACCTTATCCTTATGAAGATACAACCAGTCCATACCCAACAACATATTGTATGATCCCAAAGTCAATACATACAAATGTGTTGATGTAGGCATACCATTAAATTCAAATGTAGAAGCTCTTACCCAATGATGAACTCTCTTCTTTCTACCTGTATCCAACTACACTAACCAATACTTTTCATGAACTTCTTTATTTAAAGTAAACTTATCCACTAATTCATGGTTAACATAACTATAATTAGGTCTAGGGTCAATCGAAATAGAAACAATTTGATCACAAATTTTACCATCCATCTTAATGATAGATTCATGGTGATCTTCTTTCGTATTATCCAATGCTGCATAGATCCATGGAACTCTCCTCCCAACATCCCCAATAGTTTGTGCTTCCTGTGCACGATAAATATGACGCCTACCATCCTGATTCCACAGAGAATCCCTTTTAATATGTTCCTTACCAAATTTCCAACACTCCAACCATCTTGTACCATCAACTATATTATACTGCTATGACCCATTTCATTTTCTAAATATCTTGAAATTAATGTATGGTGCAACATTCTCTTTCTCTTCTACATTCTAAGTCGTTGTTATTTTCAACTATCATCTACCTTTATCCTTATTTTTTCCCTTTCCATCCTTGTTGATATTATGTATTTCACTTTTACTGCTCATAAAAATGTTTCAATTTCCCAATGAACTCCTCAAGGGACCAAGGCTCATTGTACTCAATATTATCTCTAAAATCTAATGGCAATGCACTAATAAATATATGAATCTTATCCTTTTCATCCTTAAGATACGGTACATACATCAATAGCTCTAGGAACTTGGTCATATTCTCCACATCTGTGGACGGTCCCATTTTAATCTCATATAATTTCTTGGCTTTGTTGTCGTAGTACCTTTCTATCAAGTATTTTTTTCTTAAAATTATCTTTAATTCATGCCAAATCAACTCTTTTGTCCTAATGTTTCTAACCTTCTTCACATATTCCCACTACATGTTTTCTTTACCTCTGAGGTTGAAGATAACTATTATGGCATTCATATTCTCTATGTACTCATGCAACTCAAAGAATTTATTCAACCCAAGTAACCAAGCCTCTTCATCCTCCCTCTTATTCAAATATCCATCAAAAGTAGGAGGATTTTATCTCTTGAACTCATCCAGAAAATATCCCTTGCCATTCCTCCTATAAGGATGATAACATTGACGATCATAGCTCCTGTCAAAACTGGAACTAGAATAATACATGTTTCCATCACCTCTCCTATTTGAAGTATCCAAGAGCCTGCCATCTCTAACAGTGTCATCTCTATATGACCAATTCCCACCATGAGATCTACGTCCATATGCTCCATTAGTCCTATATTCCTACCTATGGATGATCCCAAGTGGACCCTATCACTGCAATTCTGACAAAATCTAAAGGATTACCATAATAACTTCTACTTGTTTCTCCTGTTCTTGCACGATTATGTCATTATTTTCCTTGCAACTTCTTATTTTTTCCTTTAATATTCTCAATGTGTTTGCAAAATCAGAATAATTCCCATTGCAATGTTTCTCATATGACGCATAAGGATAATCTCATGAACTATATTCTACCATATTTCAAGTTATCTTTGATATTCTTCCTGCAATTATACCATGTCAACTAAACCAAAAACATAAATATAACAAAAATACCTCAGTATGGTTCAAGGAGGGATATCTCATCTACAATATCAACCATATTATTATGATACATGTATAGTCATAATCATAATAGTAATAAATATCATTTCAACCATTCTCGAGTCATCAATGCTTGACCATACCAACCACACATCATGACTTCATGCATGAAAACTACAACAATATCTATGCATGCATCATGATATATAAGCATTGATATGTATAAACAATTAATAATTGACATAAACTCATGACGACACCAATCTGAAATGATTGTATTAGTTTTGTTGTGTTAAGGGTCTTTTCAGTTTTAAGAACATGTGCATAATTGGTTCATTGGTTTGCATAAGGATTAAGAAGTTTTTCCATGAATTATAGATAAAATTTAGTGAATTAGAAGCATAAAATAAGCATAAATAACACTAAAAAGTATTTTAAAATAGAGAAATAAGTCACCACATGAAATTTACATAGAAGGCATGATGAAGAACTTCACCCCTCCTAGTCTACATCTACTGGTCCATCTCCCAATGTCTTGTCCATCTTTCATTATGCTAAAAATTTTACTATATGTAGGTACAATTATCAAATGGTTTTTTTATCTACACCAATGGCTTTAGAATTCTCCAATTAGTCAATAATGACTCTTCATTCACTTAGAATGGTCGAAAATTGAGCCTCCTACACTTTTTCCGAATATCTCCTAGGAAAACTCCACTAAATGTGGAGAAATCGAGTTAAATAGAGTTAAATTAGGGCTAACCGCCAAATTTGGAGTGCCCTTATTTGCTTTTCCAATAAATCTACGCAATTAATTTTATGGTTAGAGTTGTGGCCACATGTGCACCCAATCGTTAGTGGGCTTCCAGTTAGTGGAGCCTCTGCTCTCGATTGCAATTTCAGGTGAATTGTGGTTTGGATGCTGTCGGATTAGAGCTTTGACCTAGTGGGTGGATTGGCTTGAACGTGCCATGCAAATAGCTTCTGGGATCCACTGATGGGTTTGGACCTTATCGAAGATCACAAGTTGTTGGCTATAACTCATACCCTTAACAGTATTAAACAATACGACTGTCGACGCGAAGTTCCAATGAGTTGTCGCATCACAACATTAGAATTTTAACATTTTATCGCAGTTCAGCGTCCTGCAGATTTAACATTCCATTTTTAATGATAAGTCATAAATACTGCGAAGTGCGTAGTGCTGACACGTGTCTCCTCCCGATCGCATCACAAACAATTTTTTTTACCTTGTGACGCCTTAAATCTTAACTTGTAAATATTGTGATTTGCGAAATCGATTTCTGGATGTTGCAATATCCATCAATAGTTTGTTTCTCGATCCGATGATCCATATTATATTTCTACCTTCTCACTTCATGTCGTAAGTTAAACAATTTAACTTGCAAACTCTTAATTGTAAACACTATTTAGTGTGATGTGTGATGTCCTCCAACTAAAATGAGTTCTCTCCCATTGATTGGTGTCAAATCCATGGTCCTCGCTATCACTTCATTTTGCAGTTTTCTCTTACTGTTCGTTCCACCTTCAACATTTCCACGACTGTGCAATCCCTGATTCTATATGTAGATTTCAAGACTCCATGAAAGCCACTAATTCGGATCCCACTCTGCTGGTAGATCCAGTTCTGAACTTGTTTTCCATTTCGAACCCAATTCTGTAACTTTAAATTTTGAGAAAAATTTATGAACTCCTGGTCATTCCTATCTGTTGGGAAGCTTTTGGACCCCAAAATACTTTATTACATGTTCAGTAGATGAGGGTACAACTCCCTCACCTTTCCAATCTCCATCCATTTTTCCTTTCTTGGTTTAGTGCCTTTTAGCCCAACTCGAAGGTAGTCAACACTTCCCCTCCTTGATGCTGTTGTCCTCCTGTCAAGAATTGTATCTTCTTTGAGCTCATCTAGAAATTCTGGTGAGAAATATTCAATAGAAGGTAGTTTAACATCACTTCCTTTATCATCGATCAATGGAGGCTCATACAAGCATAATTTTTCAACATTAACAACTAAATACATTTGCATGTAAGAAGGAAAATCAAGTTGGAATGCATTATTACCAACTTTTTTTATGATCTTGAAAGGACCATAGCAAATGGGTTGGAGTTTTTTACCTTCCCCTTGCATCCTTTCTTTGCTAATGTGCAACCATACCTCATCTCCCTCTTGAAACTTATGATGAACTCGGTGTTTTTCATGCCTCTCTTTGTATTTCCTTGACTTTTCTCAATCTTTTCTTGAACATGTTGACGTATCATCTGAATTTTCTCAATGAAATTTCGAGCCTTATCAATATCACTATGGCCATCGATTACAACATCCTTTCCAAATATGAATTCTAATGGCGATTTTGGCAAATACCCAAAGCATGCTTCAGAAGGTGAGGTTTGTGTTGAAGAGTGCTTTTCCTGGTTGTAAGCGTGCTGAGTGTAATGTAGTTGTTCATCCCACAAATTAGGATGTTTGTTGAAATATCCTCTCAATAGATGCACAATTGTTCTATTCACCACATCAGGTTGTCCATCTATTTGTGGATGAAAAGTGGTACTCTTTTTCAATTTTATGTCCATTATTATCCATAGATTTGACCAGAAATTCCCAATGAACCTAGACTCCATGTCACTAACAATGGAAGTGGGAAATCCAAAATGAACCCAAAAATTTTGAAAATAAATTTCAGTAGAATTTTCGGTAGTAAAACTATTCTTACATGGCGTAAGTATACACATTTTATTGAATCTATCCACAACTGCAAAAACATAATCATGTTTCTTTCTTGACATAGGTAGACCTCCAAAAAAGTCCATGGAGATGCTCTCCCATGGCCTTGATGGTACTGGTATAGGTGTGTACAATACAATATTCCTATTATTAGGCTTACTTGTTGCACACGTAGAGCAACCTCTTATAAAATGTGACACACTATCTATCATGCAAGGCCAATAACAATACCTCTGTAGATGCGCCACTGTTTTGTATCTTATGATTCCTATTAACCACATCATATATTTTTGATTTCAAATTAGGACCAAATCCCTCAAAATATTCATGATTAATATCATCTTTGGGCTTAATCATCAGAGGAAAAAAATTATTACTTGAATTTACTAGCTTCTTTACTTGTCCAACATTTACCAAAGAAATATTTTTCTTCTTGCGGTGTGCTCTAACAATGAACTCCTTGCCATCTTTGAATAAATGATAATTTCTCTCATGGCAGTAGAAGATCGCTTTCCTATCATACAAGTGAGGTTTCCCTAATACAATACCAGTTATGTCAAGAGGAACCACATCTAATTCAACTATGTCAATGAAGCTTGCAGTTTTTGCAATCCTCAATATACATTTCCTTGTAACCTGTAGATTTGAATCCTTACAAATCCAACCCAATGGATTTGCTTTTGGATGTGTTATGGTCTCAATGTTAAGTTTTTTGACCAAATATTCAAAGATTAATTTTTCTTGTGAGCCACTGTCAAACAGTGTGTCAATATTGGTATGCTTGGATATGACCCTCACATGAAACAATTATATTCGTTCTTCTTCATTTGGAGTGTTTATGTGATAGTTTGATGTATTGGTATGGGTTTTAGTTTCAATTTATTTTCCCTTCATCTTCTTCAATCACATGGCTGTAATTTTAGTCTCATCACCTGAATTAGATCCTAAGCCATGTTGAGCTGTAACAACCATTTTCTGTTTCCATTTGTTATTGGATTTATTTGGCCTCAATTATGGATGTAATTTCCAACAATGAGTTTCATCATGGCCTTCTTTTTAAAAAAATTTACAAGTAACATTTTCTCCCTCTTTCTTAAAAAATGCATTCTTTTTGTTTTTACCTTTTGGGCTTTTCTCCTTTTCTTTACCCTTAAAATGTTTCTTCCTACCCTCTTTAGGAATTTTCTTCCCTCTAGCTTCTAGATGTGTCGCTTGAACAGAAAGTTAATCTAAACTGGTGGGGTTAAACATGAGAATAATATGTTTAAGGTAGCTATGTAAACCTCCTATGTACTTTAGCAAAGTGTCTTGGCTCTGCAAATCCACCCGTAATAAAATAGCTCTTCTCCTAAATTCCTGGGTGTATTCTTGCACATTTTGTCCCTTTAATTGCCTAAAGGTTTGCTAGTTCATGATGGCTTTTTTCATATGAGATAATGGATAAAATTGTCGTTTAATAGCATAAATAACATCTGACCATGATAGAATAATATTATCATGTTTTTTGATTTCCTCTCGTGTCTTGGCTTCCAACCAAACAGGTTCTACATCTTCCATTCTCAAAGAAGCTAACTAAATTTGTGTATCATCATCTTGAAGTTTTTGTATTCTTAAATAGACCTCCAATTTTCAAATCCAATTATCTATCTTTTCTGAATTTACTTCACCATTAAACATTGGCAATTTGAACTTAACATCAAGTTTTAATAAATGAGTTTTACCAGTGCTCTTGGACTTGTGTGGTTGTTGTATTGAAGAAGAGGTAGATGATGATGATGATGATGATGAGGCTAAAGATGATGGCTCTCCATTGCATCCATTTCCTCCATTTACGTTCTTTGACTTTTCTTCATCATGTTGACCTCTTGAAGATCTGTGTCCTTCCTTTTGTAGTTTATATCCTTCTCCTTCCATTCTATCATTCCTTTCTCGATCAAGAATTCTAACCATCTCAGTCATGTCAAGAAATTATTTCCTAAACACTCTTTCTTCTTCCTTAGGGTCAGCTTCTTCATGAATTTCTCCTTCCTAATGAGGCATTCTTAATGGAGCTTCTATTTCTTTAGGAGGTGAGCTAGGTGGTGGAGATTGTGGCAATCTTTCTCTACTTTGATTTGGCTCCTTTTGAGACCCTCCTGCTTCCACCACTTTACCTTCTTCCCTTTTGAGCTTGAGCCTTGTAAGAACCTAAAACTTGCAAACACTTAAAAAATTCTTTGCACTAAAAAACACCAGAGAAAAACTCTATCTCTGATACCATTTGATATGAAATGTCTATTTTAGTTTTGATGTGCTAAGGGTCCTTTCAATTTTAAAAACGTGCATAATTGGTTCATTAGTTTGCATAAGGATTAAGCATTTTTTCCATGAATTATAGATGAAAGTTAGTGAAATAGAAGCATAAAATAAGCATAAATAACCCTGAAAAATAGTGTAAAATAGAGAAATAAGTCACCACATTAAATTTACTCACCAGGCATGATGAAGCAGTTCACCCCTCCTTGGCTACATCTGTTGGTCCAGCTCCCAATGGCTTGTCCATCTTTCATTATGATCAAAAATTTTCTATTAAATGTATTTATATTTCTCTAATGGTTTTTTCCTCTACACCAATGGCTTCATAATGCTCCAATTAGTCAAGAATGACTCTTCATTCACTCAGAATGGTAAAAAATTAAGCCTCCTACACTTTTTCCCAATATCTCCAAGGAAAAATCCACTAAATGTGGAGAACTCCAGTTAACTGGAGTTAAATTAGGGTTGGCCACCAAATTTTCTGCACCCCTATCCACTCTACCAATAAATCCATGGAATTAATGTTATGGTTAGGGTGGTGGCCACATGCGTACCCCAACCATTAGTGGGCTTTACGGTTAGAAGAACCTTTGCTCATGATTGCAGTTTTAGGTTAATTGTGGTTTGGATGCCGACGAGTTAGAGCTCTGACCGTGGTGGTTGGCTTGGCTTGAATGTGGCATGTAAGAAACTTCTGGGAACCACTGGTGGGTTGGGACCCTATTGCAGATTGCATGTTGCTGGTTATAACTCATATTGTTAATGGTATTAAAAAATATCACTACCGATGCGAAGTTGCAATGAGTTTTTGCATCACAACATCACAATTTTAACATTTCATCGCACTTCGGCCTCCTACAGATTTAGCATTCCGTTGCTAATGATAATTCCTAAATCTTGCGAAGTGCGCAGTACTGACATGTGTCTCCTCCTGATCGCATTGCAAACAATTTAGTTTAACTTACGATGCCTTAACTCTTAACTTATAAATATTGTGATTTGCGAAATCAATTTTCGGGTGTTGCAATCTTCCTCATTGGTTTTTTTCTCGATCCAATGATCCATGTTATATTTTCACCTTCTCACTTTGCGTCTTAGGTTAAACAATTTAACTTTCAAAATCTTAATTTTAAACATTATTCAGTGTGATGTGTGATGTCCTCCAACAACAATGAGTTCTCTCCCGTTGGTTGGTGTCAGATCTACGGTCCTCGCTATCACTTCATTTTGTAGGTTTCTCTTATTGTCTATTCCACCTTCAACATTTCCATGACTATGCAATCCCAAATTCTATATGTAGATTTCAAGACTCCATGACAGCCACCAATTCAGATCCCACTCGGCTGGTCGATCCAGTTCTGAACCTGTTTTCCATTTTGAACCCAATCCTGTAACTTTGAATTTTGAGCAAAATTTATGAACTCCTGATCATACACATTCAACCATAACACCATTTGCTTACACATGGAGACTTCATTGCAACCATGACCAACACCATGCATATGCAACAAGCACAAAGACCAAGATTATAAGTAAAATATATGTTTCTGACATGAATCCATGACGAAGACACCTTCCATCTAGTCCAAGGGCTGAACCATTCTCAGATACGAATTTTTGGTATCATATATCATACAAAGAGAATGAAAACTAGATACCACCCAAATAGAACGAAACTCGGTCTCATACCACTCTATAACACCCTCCTCCCAGATTTACGTAAGCATCTTGATCGTATGGGGTAAACATGTTATGATATGCTGATATGATGTGATTTGAATCCCCATGTATAGTTAAGGATGTGGAATCGACAAATCAAATCCAAAATGAACTTCCAGACATGCTGTAAAACCTCCAGGAGCCAACCAACATATCCAGGTGACCAACACCTAAGGAAACTTAACTTTTCAGTAATATAACACCCCATTCACTCCCTTGACAAGCCATTAATGTGAATTTAGACCTCCAGTCGCTCCCACAATAAGAGAAAGTCGACGAATGTGGGATTTTTCAACTACTTCTATGCTAGCAACGCTGGATTCTGTGCCACATTTTTAGCAACAAGAATCAAGCCACTGCTCAGAACTCCATGAGACTTTCAGAAATGATAAATAACACTAAAACAAAGGTATGAATGCAAAAATTTTATCAATGAATTGAATGGCCCCTAATATTTTGTGAAACGTGTCACAAATATGCATTTTGCAGGTCATAAAAACATATCTTAGAATAGGGGCCTCATACTTATGTGAGAATTGCTAAGAAGCATTGATGCCTTACCACATTAGCTACATTATCATTGATTAGGTAATATATTCATTTTTCATTCTTTTACAAATCAAAACATGACAAGATCCATACATCATCATTGTCATAAAACATACTCATAACCATCATATAAACAACTGAATAACAAGGATACAACAACCATAAATTTCACATATGAACCAATACATTTGCACATAAAATACCAAGGGAAGGAACTCTTATTAATGAACTCAAAATCCAAACATGTTTGGGACTTATAGTTACCACCCGACCATAGATTGGTAGAACCAAATATTTCTTTCAACCATTCACCCTCATGCCATATTCCAAGCATGAATGTGGGACTCATAACCAAAAATCAACGAGGGCTTCCTGAGGCTAAACCAACTCACCCTCATAAATAGAACTGAGATTTGTTGCAGTCCCCAATAGATCATTAGGCCCTAAACAAGCATGGATGCCACTGTATTTCTCCACCTACATCGTGTGGAATTTTCCTATCTCCTATTCTCTAGGATTTACCATACATCCCTACATACAATGGTCAAAAATCACTAAGCCTAATCGAGACTCCACCCTTCAGGATTTACTGTATATCCTACCATTCACCAGCCAAGGAGTCCTAGGACTAATAAAGGGCACCCACCTCTAGGCTTTGCCGCATATCCTGCCATTCACGGGTTTAGGATTCCTAGGCCCACTGAGATAACACAAAATATAGCTTACTAAAACCCAAAGTATGGTTTAGGGGTCACTACGCCAAGGGTTTACCTCAGTCCAAAGTCTGGTTTCGAGATCACTAGAACATGTTTTCTTTCCTTCAGAGAAAACCTGCTTTGTTTTGAATATGTTTGACAATCCAAATCAACTAAAACATGAGAACCACATCACACCATGTCTCTCTGGAAATGAAAAATCTATGATTAAAAACATTGTGACACCTGGAAAAAGCCATTCCCATGTCAACAAGAGAACCAAGAACACACATTCATACCCATGCATGCCAAAATTAGCAAGTAAATCACACATGCAACTCGATACCTACAAATAATCTCCATGTAGCTGCTTGATCTTGCTCGTCCTTGCTTGATCTTTAATTCCTCTTTCCTTCTTTGCTTTTCTTGATCTAATGTTAAACTTCTCTAAGAAAACTCTAAGTGTCCAAGAGTGAGAGAGAGAGAATAGAGAGAGAGCTCGAAAAATTAATGGACAAAGGGCACCAATTGATCCTTTGAAACCATTTGATTAATGATACCTCTATTTTCTTCAATTTTCCATTACTTTGCTTGATTTTCCTCCTCACATGAAACTTGTGACATTTCGCGTTCATTTTGTCCCAATTTCCATTATTTTCATAAATAAATGCCAATAAATTCCAATTTTCCTTTCCAAATCCTTTTCCATTTCCTTTGCAAATTTCCTTAGCCATAATAAACCAAATGAACACCCACACTAGGATGTCTTTCACAACATTCAACTTGGAATACGTGTCTGATAACCGTGGTTATGATTTTTCCTTTATTAAATTTTATTAGATAGAATTTTCATCAGGTTTGTTATAAAAAAATATGCAACATAGGTAGTCCTTGTATGATGAATTAAATTATGCATCCAACAAGTTCTCCTACTCGATATTTGAGTAAAATCATAGGGAGATAAGTTGAAAATACGAGTTTAAAAAGTCGTTTTTTTGTTTTTTTGTTTTTTTTATATTTTTACTTTCATACTCCAAAATTTTTGGATCATATCCCATAGTTAACATCATCATATTGAATCATATTTTTTCTTATAAAGTTGATTTTGGTTGTACATTTTTGTTTGGAGGCCCATTTTAGACCTTGAAATTTCTCTAATGCTCCTGTAGCAAAACATAAAATCTTATAGAAGTTTGCATTTTTCATCTCAAACTTGTCCAAAATTTCATCTAACTCATTTTTCACCTTATTTTATTTGTTACAAAATCACTCAAACTCTAAAGATATAATTTAGAAGAATAGAAACCAAGTAGATGCTTTGACCTAGTTTGATGTAGAAATTGTCTATATTCCTACATAACTAGGGTTTTCTATTTACAAGCATCTTTTATAGTTGTGTTTTTTATTCATTTTCAAAATATAATAAATATGCTTTTATTTTGTTACAATTAAGATAGCTTTCTTTCCTTCATTTTATTTAGCATATATTTTCTTGTTGTCTTTCATTCCTTGTAATTTCAAGTTTTGTCTATAACATATGACAATTAGAGTGACGTCTGTGTAACTATACCTCATCTTAGCACTTCCACCTATATAAAATTTAGTGAGAGAAAATGATAGTTCGTATTGCAGATATAGTGTTGATCCCTCTTAATTTTTTATGAACTTCACGTTGATAATTAAAGTTGATACCCTTGAGAGTCAACATTGTTGTTGGAATACAAAGGGCCATCACTTTTTGGCACTGTTTCTGGGGAGGTGTCAAAGTATGTATTGCATTCTTCCCTTGTTTACTTTCCTTTTTCTCGTTCCACTTTCTACGAAAATAAAATTATATTTGCATTTCCAATTCCAAAAAATTCCAAAAATATAAAATTATTATTTTTATGCCTCGAAGAGTTAGGGATAGAACTAGACGATTCTTAGCAAAAACTCATGAGCCTCCTACCATGTACATAAGTACTATTGAGGCCCTTTTTGGTGAGGAACTTAGGATTTATAAGGATCTTGTATAAAGATAAATACCTTCACAATCCACCAATATCATAGTTAGAAATAAACCATCCTAGATCCATCTTAACTCTGAATCTACCAAGTGTCGAGAGGGGTCAAATCTCTTTTCACTTTAAAATAGTTTTTCATATCAAAAAATTTGATCCCTCTCGACACTTGGTATATTCAATGTTAATATGAATATAGGATTGTTTAATTATTAATTATAATTAATAATTTTATGTTTTTTATTTTATTTTATTTTTCCCGAGTCAAAATGTTAAAAATTATAATATCTATGCCATATTTGGATCAAATGCTTACATCGGAGTTATTTTACTTATGAACCTCAAATATAAATACTTTTCTTAACAAAAAAGTGACAAGGTAAGAGGAAATATCGGATAAATTACAATATCAAAGTATTATATTTTATCCAATATTTAGTACCACTCACACCCAGTAAAGAGTGGTCAGGGTGGGGGAAAATACTAGTTCAAATGTAATATTATTAAATCTTACCTAATATTTTCCATAATCCCCCAACTTAAATATTACATTTTACTCAATATTTCCCCTCACCATTTCTAATTTTATAGTTAATTTTGTTTAGTTTTAACTTCAAACATAAAGAAAAATTACAATAAAATTGGGCCATATGAGGGGAAATATTGGGTAAAATGTAATTTTATAGTATTATATTTGACCCAATATTTCTCGCAACCTAGTAAAAAGTGGATGAAGGTAGGCAGAAATATTAGCTAAAATGTAATAATTACATTTTACCTCATATTTCCCACACATCCTCCCCACACCCTAGCTCACTTTCATATCTTATTCATTTCTAAACTTACTATCCTAGATGCATCATACCTATATTTCTATATCACATTAATATTGTAACATGTACTAACAAACTTCGTGTAAAAACACATAGGATTATAATTTTTTTACCAAATTTACTTCACATGTAATATCCCCAATCACTTATTCCATATTTATAAATTAACCATCATATGAAATCTTCATCACTACATAAAGTCACTTCAGAAATGGAATAACAAGGCACATAATGTAACAACTATTGATGCAATGTATAAACATAAAGCTTCTTTTTATACCTTATATCATCACCACAATTATTTTAACTAGGATATTTAACCATGTTTTTCATAATGTGAGATTCAATTTTCACGCAAGGAAGCAACATAATTAGAATGTCACAATCGGAAAATACATCAATGGATACTAATATACCCTGGAAACCTCATAGGGAAAAACTAGAAAATTCTTAGTTCTATTAAACATATCATGCGGGTGTTCACCCCTCTCTAAACGTCTGTAAGGGATTCCATCCCTTGACCATTCTCATAAAATATTACAAAGAACTATTATCTTAAATACAACATAACTTGCTAGAATATATTACATTATCATGATATCATTTACCCCACAATTCCTCAAACATTGTGTCTTTGTGTTAGGGATGTTCCCTGCAGTATATTAACCCGTGTTTGATAATCCTTCAATACACATTGACCATTATTTCATTTCCTTCCATAAATTTAAACATAATCCATCTTCTCCATAAGTATCTTTCCTTTCTTGCAATTACTATTGTCAGCAGTTATGACATCATGATTATAAAATATTTATCAAACCTAAATAATAAGTCATTATTCATTATGCCTCAAACATATTTTCATGTGCATAAGTAAAACACATACAAAGTATCGAGGCATGCCTCTTTATTAACATTTCACAAAAATTAATTAAAGTTACATAACAACAAAAATATGTCTATTTATCTTTACACGTGTATGGTTATGACACATGTTGGTTCATCTATAACTTGCATGCATAAGGTAAAATGCATAAATATTACCAAGGCAAGCTTACTTGTCCCCAATTCACATGTATCATGAGAAAGTGAGATAGCTACATTCCAATTGTACCCATAAGAACACGATAAAATTTATAAGAATCACCATGCTTATCACTATCTCTTCGCATAAGAAGAGGGAAAATATTTGCAAAACATAAACACCACAACTTTTAGTGTTTGTCTTTGCACAAGAAAAAATTCTTGTCTAAAGGAAAAATCACCGCAATTACCTATATTTTTTTGCATCCAAATACACATTTTTTTCCCAAAAGAATCTATTTTAATAACTATTATTTTTGTACATGTAAACAGATAATATTTTTAAAAGAACTAGAAACTATTACTTTTCTGAACGCATAAACATATTTTTTATCCAAAAGGAAGATAACACAATAGATATTATGTACACAAACACATATTATTCCCGATGAATATTAATACAATGGCTATCTTTTCATGCATGCAAATACATATTTTTTTTTAAGAATTATAACACAATAGTTGTTCTTCCATGCATGCAAACACATTTGTTTTTCAAGGAATTTCAACCTGTATATATTCTTCCATGCATGCAAACAAAATTTTATTTATCAATAAATTTAACACAATAATTATTCTTTCATGCATGCAAACACATATTTCTCTAACATGGTAGCTACATATTTCTTTTCCAAATTAAAGTAGCCCAAAACTATGATCTTTATGTATGTAAACGCAAATTCTTCTCCCAAAAGAAGCTAGCCCAACAACTATTGTCATTGTACATATAACCACCCATTCTTTTCCAAGAAATACTAACATATTAACTATTATTACTTTGTATAAAAACATATATTATTTTCGAGGAAAATTAACAATCATTTCCATGAATAGAAACACATATGATTTTTCAAGAAGACTAACATGATAACTATTAATTTTATACATAAATAAGCATATTATTATCAGAGAGAAATCACCATAACTTTCCATGTTTATGTGCAAAAAAAACATATAGCTTCTTTTCACCATAACTAAGCACAAAACAACGTGTTATTTTTCAGAGAAAATCATCAAAAATTAACTATTATTTTCAACAAAAAAACAAGTAGATAATTATCACTCTAGTGTAGTTTGGAAACATGGCACTTCTTGGCTTTTATTTACACCACTAATTTGCATCATATTGATCACATTCAGTAGTTACACGAGGAATACAAATACTATGACTCTACAAATAGATATATGGATCTACACTATACTTAGTACTAATTTAATAATATAATTTTATTATATGAAGACTCAAAAACTTCACAGGATCTACATTATTCTTTCCAATTGTTTTAACCGTCTCGTAGAAAATGATTAGCCTCCTCATGTGCCCCTCCTCTATATTTTTAAATGGTGTAGAGCTTGTTTCGAATATGTATATAGGACCTTTTTTTGTCCAACTCTAGAAGGTGTGTCTGGTTCCCACCAAAATGTTGTGCATAAACCCTATTCGTCAAGATTTTCCTCTCATCATAAATATAGGGAATCATGTTATCCACCATGTATTGACCAAGAAAAAATAGGATGATAACACAAATATATGGTAGTTTTTAATTTCTTAGAGGCTTTACCATCTTCAACCATCCTCCATTCATTCCCCAATTTTTTTTTTTAAGAAACATTTTAGTTTCATGAGTGTCAAGATTAGCTTTTCAATGAATTCTTTATGAAATGGTTAAAAATAAATTGGTAATATTTTTATGAATATCATGTGTAATTACATGGTTCTAGGGATATTACATACTCCCTCCTTTAAATATAACATCATCCTTAGTGTTCATCCTTAAATTTTAGTTTAAATATTAAATTTTTACCTTCAATCATTTAGACATTGTTTAATTTCACAAAATAAAAACAAAGCCTCTATACCAACTTATTGTTACTTGCCAATTACTCTTGGAAATCATGGTCACTTTACGCAATAATTTTAGTTATAGTTTGTTTGTTGGTTGTGGAAAACACTCTAAGAATTTTTTATTAGCCCAATAACAAGCACCTTGTGTGGTTTAATAGCCTCCATAGTAAGCACCCCATAGTGTATGACCAAAAAATTCAAGATAATCACATTATTCACAACCTTTTCTATTGTTAGTTATTTATGGAATGTCAGATGATATTTTAATCACATTACTTCTATAAGTACTCAGAGAGCACCTAGCTCTCTAATCATTGAAATGATCAATAACTTCACCAACTGCATATTGTCTTAGCCCCTGCTAAATACATTCAAAATATTAGTATTAAAATAGAGGAACTACAATTCCAGTAATTCCTTATGGAGCACTATACTCCTTTCTTGTCAAGATGTACATAAAATTATTACACAATTCTATAGAAAATTAATTTTTAACACATAAATTACTTTATTAGTTAACTTTTTATGCTATGAGAACCATATTGGGCTAAATAATTCTCCTTCAACCAATGAGAATTAGTTTCCAAATAAAAATTGAGCCAATTTCACATCTCGGATAGTTCTTTCACAGTAACCACACTGGGTCCAAGATAGGATTCCTCTTAGAAACATCTTGCCTTTTCCTTTAAAATTGTCCTATCCATGAGGATTTTTGGGCCTCCTCTAAGAAGCTCTAAAATCAATAGAGTTTCCTCAGGCTTTTCCCTTCTCACTATCTTCACCAACTGTTTTCCATTACATAGATCATTTATCTCTA
This sequence comes from Pinus albicaulis, assembly GCA_034641835.2. NCBI lineage: Eukaryota > Viridiplantae > Streptophyta > Pinopsida > Pinales > Pinaceae > Pinus > Pinus albicaulis. Next base: position 89,644 of record JAXQQM020072833.1, read on the forward strand.
GGGAGAGGAAATATGAGCATGAAGCTGCCATCAACCCATATCCCTCCTTGGGTATTTCACAACTATCCCATAAATTTTTGGCATCTTAGATTATATTCTAGCACATTTAGCACATTTTCCCACTTTTATTTAGATATTTGGCTATATGCATGTTAAAATTAAAAAAAAGGAATATTTATGTACATAATGTATTCATACTTGACCATCAACATGGATCCCATAATCTGTAAAAGTAAATTTGATAGGAAAGCATAACTGACATCTTATATCATATTGGTGGTTTTTATTTATAGTTTCCACATGATAATTGACATACAATTTAGAAAACAAATTACCATATCTTGAATATCATAGCATTATACCTCTACTTTTGTAGTTGTAAATCACATTGCGATGCTTTACCTTTGACTAGTTCTTATGTTGCCATTAAGCTACCCCTCCTCAATCACATCCACAACATTACATACCTTCTACAAAATATTGTTATTTACAAAATATGTTGTCAAATCAATAATTTTGCAATGTAGAAAGGTATTGGTCATATCCATATTTCATAAACCATTTCTACAAATAAGGTTATATCCAATTAACTTTAAAACAAAGTTTCCATGAAGTTGTTGTCCACAACAATTACTAAAATATGACCTTAATCACTGACATTCCCATAGTTATAATTAATTTCATTTACACATACATATCAACAATCATTATGCAACATTACTAAATTCAAGTCAATCACACATACTTATATTGGTTAAACATAGTAGCAATTGAAATAGGTTCAAACACCATGTAGATTCTTTTTCTTTAGTGATTACAATGCAGACACCACATGTCCACAACATAATAGAATTTACTAATTAGATTTAATGTAATGTCACCATAGTATTCACAACGACTAGGTGAATTTTGTAAAGGATTAAATTAACATATATGTTAGATGTAGGATGCATACCATCTAGCATCAACATTGAATCATCAATTTGTAAAGTTACATTTTGAACAAACAACATCTGATTACGACTAGTTCTAATATATTTAAGTTGGTAAAACATACATAATTCATTTCATCTCATGAATTTCAGCACATTATTAAACTATCAAATAATCTTTGTTTATTTCATCAAACCAACTATTGTTTCTCTATGTTCATAAGCAAATCCATAAGTATCGACATAAAAATGCATTTCCATTAAAATTAGTTACTTTCTTGACACTAATGTATCATGATCTAAGTTCTATGTAACCTTCAAGAAATTACAATCATGTGTACGTATTTCTAAACAAGTATCCACTTTCAAAATCATTGTAATTTCTTTCAAACAATACTATTATGCATAAAATCCTATGAAATTTTTTGTTCATATAAAACATTCATTTATAATTAATGTGTAAGTGTCGATAAAATTTATGGTAGCAATCCAAACAACCCCAATTTCAACATTATATTTTCATCAATATACCAATGACATGAAGTAAACTTCCACAATAACTTTGTTTAAAAATTGTGATAATCCTCAACCAAAATTGGTTCATTCATATAAGTTTAAAATTTAGTCATGAAGAAATCATAAATGTTGCAAACCCTCTTAAATTCAATACAAAATCCCCAACAGGACTCAATCTTCAATTAGCCATTACACCCAATTCCTACAACTTGACTCATTTTTTAATTTTAACATCCAAAGGGGTTATTTCAATGTGTTTTAAAACATTGTATTGTCTTCTTCAATAATAACCCCCACATTCTACATTCTTTCGCTATCAGACATAAAAATACATGAATTCATTATTTTCTTATAAGTAGTCCATTGTAACTCTCGTCACTCTTATCTAAATGCACCATTAGGAATTATTATAAGAGTATGCATGCAAAGGTTGATAATTAATTCACACTATCACTAGTGAGTGCTAAGGTTATTCATAAATGCAATAGGTTTTTTATTGTCTTTTATCAACATCAACATTCAAATTCCATGAGCATAGTTTTAAAGTAGACATTATCACTTACTATTCTTTAATTTTTTTACTAATATTATCACTCATCTCATATCACATGCAATATACTACATACATTGCCATGATTTTTTTTTTAGAATCATAACTGAGTTTATATCCAAAAGAAACATACCTCCACTTCATCTCTTCTTAAAAACTCCCAAAAGGTGCCAATGTTGAAACCTTCTTATCTAATACCACTTGTAACATCCCCCAGCAAAGATCATGTAAAATACATAGGATTAGGAAATTTTTACATAATTTATTTAGTAGTTGTGTAGGTAAATACCCTCTATGGACAGAGGTGATCCCTCTAGTCCTAGGGTGGGTCTAGCAGCAAGAGTACATGTTAATGTGTTGATTCCTAGTTAATGAATGAAACTGAGTCGGGATAGATGTCCTACCTTTGTTCCAATGCAGTTTTCATAGTTGTGCCAATGTTCTCCTGATATTCATCCTAGCATGTCGCGGTCCTTCAATGGTGGTACACAAGTGCCTGCACAAGGATCAGAGAATGATATCAGCATACGAAAAAATATTTTCATTCATAACCATATAATTGGTCAAGGAGAATTAAACGTATTGTGCAAGATTAATCACATCAACACAAGACGGGAACCAAAACATCAATCATGTATTAATTAAGAGGAAGAAAGTGATTACAACCAAATGAGCCTTGACATCGCAACCTCCTTCAGCACGTCCAGTCGAAACACATCTCGAGCATACGTCACGGAATTGGACTTGGCAAGACATCAAGCCTAGACTCTCTCTCTGATCTGTCTAACACCATCTTATTTATACTGTTTCAGCTATTCTCCAAAATGTATTTATAGGAGAGGAGGCAGAGGTTGGGATCCCTCAAATGGTGGAAGGGATGCCTTATCCTTTGCAAGGTTTCCCTAAAGTAGGGAACAAGAAGCCAAAGGAAGATGTTCAACATTATTCAGTCGAAAAAATCATGTTGAATCTGCTCACGAAGTGATTGGCAATGGAAAATTCGCTTCTATATTTAAAAAAATTTCCAAAAGCAGCTCAACACAAGCGGTCCACTGAGACAGAGCGCCAATGGGCACGTGGCCCAATGCTAACTTCTCTTATTGGCATGATTACATAATTGCTTGCCAACACCGACCCAAAATCATGTGTTTTTTATGGTTTGTTCCAGGAATAGTCCACAGAGGAAATGTTATCCTCATATAAAGGGATGCAATGACACTTTTCGCAAGGCATGACACTACATATAAGTCACAGAAATTATCTTCCAATGTGTGGGATGGGGATTGCAGGGATGGTGGAAAAATGTTGTGTAATAGATGCCCCCTAAAGCATGAGGTCTGAGAGAGATGAAGGAGTAAAATTATTTACGAGAACGTGTTCAAACCAAACACTACCCTCAGAAGACCTGCAAGTATAAATATAGCTGATATCTCTGATAGATGAAATGTGGCATGGGTGGAACCATCCATAATAGAGTACATATATAAAAAAGATCTGAGGCATGGACACAACCATCCAGTATTAAGGATCAATAAATAGAATCAGGTATGGTCACAACCATCCAATCAAAAGAGTCATGCATATATTCATGATAAACAAAAATATCCCGCAACCTAGATTTTATCATACAAAAACTAGGGTCTTGCATTCCATCTAGATCCGAAAAAGTACAAATTCAAGCATGAAAATATGTGAGCTGAAGTTGAACATGCAACAAAGTCACATAATTACCAACCAATGAAGTAAGTTGTTAATAGGCACGAGAGAAACCACCAATAATGAAAATGGCTCTCAATGTACAACTAGTACAATCCACAGGAATGTGAATAATGATTTGGCATTGAAAACCCACAGAATCACTCTATCGAAGGCCAATGATGCAGACCTATAATTAAATGCGAAGAACTTTCCATTGAGGCATGTAAGCTCCAAGGTACCGGAACAGAGTCTCTAGATCAGCTTCCTGGATAATGAGCTGAAGTCGACAAGAAGAAACCTAGTCGAAGGAGGGCCATAATTTTTCCCACATCATCGACATGAGACAAAGGAATATGATGATAGTGAATCAGGACCCAAAAGAGGATCAGAGGGAGGTTGAAAACTGAAAACGAAAAATTCTCTTGAACATATCAGTGACACGACTCTGGATTTGGCAGTGTTTGACATCAAGGGATATGAGGTCATGATGACATGGAAAAGAGTAGATGAGAGGTCAAAACAGATTACCTAAACCCATGGAAAAAAAATGATGCAATGAGATGTCTTGAACCCAACACGAATGCAGATGAGTGTCATGCTCAAGAGCGACATACTGGGAACACAACTGAGAATTGGTTCCAATTTCCCCCACCATTTCTGGGGTGCACCCCAATTATTTTTGGAAACGAGCTTGAAGGGGATCACATGCTCTTGTCATTTAAGTTTTTCCTTCGGAAAAATCCATCCTAGTATATTTTACGAGCCCTAGGAAGGAGGAACTTAGTGACGTCATGGTGACGATTTCCGATGTCAAGTAGATTTTAACGAATCTGGCAAAGGAAGAACTCGGCATATTTTCGTTTTTAGAGAGTATGAAAAGAAGTAGAAAAGAAAACTCCAGAAAGTCCCTTTTCATAAGTAGTGTCATAGATTTGAAAAGGTAGAAAACTATGTCTGAGAGAGCCTCTTAGTTACGATAGACTAAGTTATTCCTTTTTCGTAAATAATCTATCCCAACCCAAAAAAGGGGTAAACATATACTAGGTAGATATCGTTATGCAGAGCCATTTAAAGAGTTCAAAACGACAAGAGTCTCAACAACATTTTCAATTTTCAAGAGTCATGAAAGAGTTGAAAGATGACTCGAAGAGTGACTTTTTCGTGTTTTTAGCAAGTCTAAAAAAGTATAAATACAACTCGTTACTTCATCGTCATCACGTTGAGGACCTGTTGCTGCACAAGAGATGCACGTAAAACCCATTTTTCGAAATAACATAGCACAATAATCAAAAAATATGTTTTAAAACCTACTTAGAGTTCTAAAAAGTTATAAAATGCCAAAAATGATAAAAAATAAATTACTTTTCACTTTTACCTCTTGTGAGAAATTTGTTACCCTTTTTCACTGTGATTTTGCGGTGCTGACAGTGGGCAATCCGGGAGGCCAATTGTGAATCTGTCTGTTCCAGGTAAGAACTCAAATCCTTCCCTGCATTTTGATAGCATTTTTATTACTTTAAACCCATTTTTTATAGATTTGTAGGGGAATTTTATGAAATCTAGGGTGTGGTGGTCAGCACGAGTATTAGGCACGCACTCGCACCAACCGGCATAAACATTGAACGGGGGCACACCAATTAGTGTGATTTTTTCTAAAACAGTTGCGCCAACCATGGAAACCATTTTTAGCATGTAAATTCAAACAATAAAGTCCAATTTAACCATTTAAAAAGCATTGGATTTGGTTAACGACAACCATATGGATGTTTTTGCAGGTGTGAAAGGACAAAATTGTGATTGAATGGAAAGAATGAGAACATAGTGAAGAAGATGAACTCACCATGGAGAACAAAGGATGCATGGATGTTCTCAAAGATTGGGGGCTCAAGAAATTGTTTATGGCACCATGTTCCAGAGCTTAAATGGAGTTGTTGTAGTACTTGATCAGTGTTTGGGACATTGATCAAGAGAAATTTATTATTCACGATCAGGAACTTGAGATTGAGGTCTCAGATATTTACCTCATAATCGGATTGTCGCAAAGGGGGGCAATACAAATCCTGACCGGTACTCAGCCCACAATAGAAAATATGAGTATGGTTATTGACCAAGTGTGCCGAGGAGCACGGTAAGGATGAAAATCGGGAAGGTGGATATCCAAACCATTCCTGATCTGGAACTTAGAGTAGTGCTACACACCATCACGCGAGCTGCAGGAGTTTTCAGGCCCCACATGAGACCACAAAAACAAAATTACTTCTTGCAGTGGACTGCATGACATCGACACTCTACAACTGGGCAGAGGTAGTAACAATCAACATCAAATTCCAGTTGATGAAATGCAAGAATGGTAAGATGAAGCAATTATGATATGGGTCCATATTGGTACCGTTCATCTTGGAATGATTACCAATCTTCCAATGTTATAAGGTAATAGTTCTGACACCACCATCCTTAGAGCCATGGATGGTTTGTTGGAAAGGTTTGATGCCAAGGTCAAGGGGTGGTCAACAGATGTCCTGGAGATCGTAATTATTTGAGTGGCTCCGCTGACAGTTGATTGCTATGGAGGACTGGCCCTACTCTGGCATGGATCTCACTAGTGATGCACATCTCCCACTCCCAGAAGGAGAGGATTGGGATGAAGTATTGGGTAAGAATCATTTTTTATTTTGATGAGTATTATGATTTTTCTTTTTTATGCATGTTCTAACATTAATCCATGTAATTGCAGATGTTGGCCCACAAATACCTGCATGCATGTAGCCAATAGCACGGAGGATTCCTTGTGACTTTAATGTGGCCCCTCATGGTGAGGGAGGTGAGGAGGAAGAAATCATATGCAACTTGGAGGGAATCTCCCATGGGATCCCGGACTATGCGCGATTCGATGATGTTCCTTGTGCATACCAGAGGCACACTACAGGGGTGTCAAATCATGTTCACCGCTTTTTGAGTCAGCTTGTACGGGTAGCGATGTGGTATCATGAGCATCACACCGACTAGACACCTAGGTTTTATTTCCGCATATTTTTTGAACTTATGATGCACATGGATGCAAACACTAACTATATATATATATATATATATATATATATATATATATATATATATATATATATATATATATATATATATATATATGATATTTTCATGTGATGATGATGATTTTTTAAAAAATTATGCAAATGTCTATCTAATACAATATTAGCTATTGTATCGTTTAACACATTCATTCATCTAGGAATATGTTGATATGTAATGTAATCAAAATTTCTTCCCAGTAAACAAACATGCAAATACAACCTTAAGATGTGAGGGTTTCTAACAGAATAATGCCCATCAAGTTGAATAACAACAAGTTGTGAGTCTAGGTTAACAATCAATGCACGAATGTCGAGAGGAATGGCCTCGGTTAATAGTTCAATAACAACACTATATTCAGCGACATTTTTTGTGGTTCATCTTAGACAGATACCTTGAAGGTCTATCGACTCACCAGCAGGATCATAAATCACCCAGACTACTGAAGACAGGTTCTGGGTACTAACGGAAGCACTATCCGTGAAACCGACATAAGGGGTAGTGGAAATATTTACAATAAGCAACAATCCAATAAGCAGGAAAATGTTCATAAAGCACACCAAGCCAAAAATGTACAAAAATGAAAAGAACACCTATGTACAAAAAACATTCATGAACGATTCATGCATAGTACTTTTTAAGATACAACCCATATCTGGGTTGATCTAGAGGATGACCTTCATAATCAATAAGCTCATAAGCCCCATTCTACAAAAAATGCTTAAAAATGTAGGGCCCATGCCACATGGGTTGAAATTTTCTTGCCCTCAACTTATCATGAGCTTGGTCATACAAGAGGACGAGGTCTCCTTCTATAAAGGAACACGGGGAAACCGACTGGTCAAAATGAGTTTTGAACTGCTTTTTCTATGCTTCTATGACCATAGGAGCAAAGAAACGAGTTTCACAAAGCCTCTCTAAATATATAAGACACTCTTCTTCTGGTGAAGTATTCGGCAACAATTCAACAGCTAGTTTGAGAGAAGGAATTTCACATTCAATCAGAAGGGTAGCTTCCAAATCATAGACAAGCAGGAATTGAGTGAATCCGATCATATCATATGATGATATAAGCATGCCCCCCAACCGAGTGAGGGTTACATGTCATAAAATAGATGCCCCACTTCGCAAAGGGACCAATGGTAATGACAGGGTGAATATGGGAAGGCGGCACACACATCGTGCACTCATAGATCTAGCAAAGATGGCACTTACAGACAACAAAGATGCAGTATTTAAAGATGGTGGGCCAAAAATACCCAACACAAAGGATTTTTTGTGCAGTATCATATCCAGACATGTAACCGCCACAGGCACCACTGTGACAATCATTCATGACCTTTTCAGCCTCCTCGATAGTCAAACACCGATGGAGAATGGAATCAACTCCGATGCAGTAGAGTGTATCTCTGACTATGCGATAGGGTTGAAATTGATGACGGATACGTCGGCGAGCATCCTCCTTCAACTCAGATTAGAAAGTGAAAATCTGAATATATACAATGATACCACCGCACCAAGGATCGAGGGTGCTAATCAGAAAAAGTGTGTCGTCTAGAATGCGTTCCTTAGAATCATACGGGGCAGAATCAGAAGGGAGAGAGGAGATCAAATCGGCAAAGACTAATGACTTCTTTGACTTGGTGGTAGTGAACTCTAAATCAGACTTTTGGAGTATGAAAATCCACTTCGAGTATTTTCCCCCCAGCAATTGACGAGTCAATATGTAATTCATAGGGTTGAAATTAGAAATCACAGTCATTGTGTGCAACAGGATATAGTGACAAAAACGTTGAACAACTTGAACAACAACCAAGGCCAACTTCTCGACATGTGTATATCATGTCTCTTGTACCAAAACCATGGCAATCGTGCTAAACGCAGCAGCCAAATAGAGGGAGTAATCACAATGATAATTTGGAGTACACAACAGAGGATCATTGATGAGCAATGTCTTAAGTTCATCGAAGGATTTTTGGGCGATCTCATCTCAAAGGAACAAGACACCTTACTTCAACAATTGCATAAATCCTTTGGCTACTTCGGCATAGTCAGGTATAAAACGACGTAAGAAGTTGGCTTTTCCCTATAGAGTCTATAGCTAATGTAAAGAGGAAGGAGAGGGGAGATTATCAATATCTTCAAATTTGAGTGGATTGAGACAAATCCCATATTTGTAAACAATAAAACCTAAAAGTCTACTGGAGTCAATGCAGAAGATGCACTTATGCGGATTGAGTTGGATGTTATAGCATCGACAACAGAGAAAAATCTGACGGACATGATCAGGATGGTCTTTACACTTAGCCGAATGAGCTAGAAAGTCATCGAGATAAGGCTGAACAATGCACTTGATATCGTGGAAACCATATGACATTGCTTGCTGAAATGTAGCCCCAACATTTTAAAGACCGAAATGGAGATTTTTATAAGCGAAAGTACCCCAAGGATATATAAATCTGGTCTTATGTTGATCATCCAAAATAATATTAATATGGTTATACCCAGAAAACCCATCCATAAGGGAAAAAATCTCACTCCCAGCATAGTCATCAATGATTTGAAAAATAAAAGGAGTAGGATAATTATCCTTAGGGCAGGCATGGTTAATTTCACTGTAATCAACACATAAACGAATGGTACCCTATTTCTTATCTACAAGAACAATATTGGAAACCCATTCTTTCAAGGGAATCAGATAGATAAAACTAGCTTTAAGAAGTTTTTCAACTTATCCCTTAATAGTGGCATCTTTTCTAGGATGCACAGGATGAAGGCACTGACGAACAAGCTTCACACTGGGATAGGTAGGAATCTCATGCACCACTATACTTGGATCGATGTCGAGCATCTCTTCTTAAGACCATGCGAAAACATCACGGAAGAGACTACTATAGAATTGGATCTCATCGGGAGAACAGGTCACCCCAATATGGATGTTCTCGACAACCCTTGGATTAATGGAGATGTCGATAGGCATCATCTTTCTGATGTTGCTCAAGTTACCTTCCGCCAAGACTTCATGTGTTGGGATAGGCATTTGAAGCTGAGGACAAGGAACTTGAGAAGAAAACCTCTCGAGACACGTAGACATGGCTCTAAGGCTAGGCATGAACGAGGAACAATGATGACTATCGTCCCAAGGAGGATCCTCAAGAGACATAGTTTCCATGATGGCCTCATCGGAAATAAATATCTCTAGTAATCGGAATCACCAAGCCAAGGGGATGGAGAATAACTGTCAAGATACATGCCCAAAGGAGCATGATCAGGAGGCAGAGGATCTGAAGCCAAAATAAGTTCACAATAATCAATCTTAGTCGGACTTAATGACATCGAATCTCCAAATTAATCAATATGCAAGAGCAAAGGGATGATCCATGGATCAGAAGACCTAGAGATCATATTAACTTGAACAGTGTTGGGTGGAGGAAGAGGAAAAATACCCATGAGGGCAGGATCTTTGAAGAGGCTTGGCCCTATGAAATTGTAATGCGCAGGAATTTTATCTACGTATGGAATGTTTCTCTGGGAAGATGAAGAAGGGAAGAAATAAAAATGATGGACAATAACAATCTTTCCTTTGTGAGGAAATCGAAAAGCATGAAAGAGAGTGGATGGAACGCATAAAATGGCATGAGTCCAACTACGACCGAGGTGAATATTGTAATTGAGCTTGGCGTCAACTACTTCAATCTCGACGTTTACTATTTTCCCTTCTACAGTGATTATTAGAATAGAGAGAACACCAAGAGGTTTATATTCTCTTCCATCAAATGCTTCTAGAGAATTTGGAGACAAATTGAGAGTTGGAGAACCGATAGCTTTTGAGTAGGAAGATGACATGATACACATAGACGCACCCTCGTCCATGACCGCTCGATGGAAATTCAATCCATTAATCCCAACTTGAATAATGAGTGCAAGCTGGTGAGGGAGACGTGGGACAAAATTCTCCAAGTTGAAAGTGATAAGGCTCGAATCATCAGGATCATCCCCATTGATGGCAGATAGCAAATCCTTCTATTCAAACAAAAAAAATTTAAGTAATTATAATGCAGAAATAACAGACGGTGCCTGAGCCAAATCCTAAACAATAATGCAATGTTGAGCAGCACAGGCGTTAGGATTGTAAGAAGACTTACGGAGTACACCTTTGGAAGGTGGTCTTAAAATTAGCTCAGTACTAGGCCTTTCAATCTGAAGAGGGCCAGAAGCAGGCGAAGGAGGAGGACCATCAACAATCTCTTTCCTCACTTCCTGATGTAGTTCGGTATAATATTTCAACTGGGTAGCAATAGAAATAGGTGAAGAACCATCCATCATGAAAACCTGAGAGCCAAATGGGGCAAGGAAATGAGGTTTCTATACCAACTAATTCTGCTGTGCTGGAAACGGTTCTTTGAGAACAACCGGAGCTACTTGGGTGCCTTTGAGAAATCGACTCATTTTGGCCCGTCGAGGATAGTCCTTGGTGTAGTGCTCTTTGTCACAAATCAAGTAAGGATACTTCGGTTTACACTGTGAACCATCATCAGCATGAGATTTTTGAGAATCCTGTTTCAGGGTATCGGATTTGGCCTTACCTTTACCCTTATTTTTAGCCTTGGAAATTTTATCCACTAGATTGGCCTGAATGACATTCACTTCAGTGGTTTTACCAGAATTCAGGGTAGCCTGAGAAGAAGTATCATTGGAAGGAGTGGAGTTTTGCTTCCCAGGATTCGGAGGAGGAGACTTCCAAGAAGGCTGAGACACGAAACCAATGATACCATCGATTGATGGTGTCCCCAGTGCTTTGGAAGTTCCAGGTTTAGGAGCATCAGGAAAGGGTTTGTACAATGTGCCAGACTGAGAATACATAAGATCTAGGTACTGGGCACGAGCAATGGCTTGTTCCTTAGTGACGCATGCCCCCATAGCAATTTCCTTGGAAATCAGAGCAACAAAGGAGGTGGTAAACCAATTAATTAGAAGCTAATCAGTAATCTCAAACTTGATCAAGCGACGACGACACCTCCATTCATGAATATGATCCGAGATATGAGTAGCTCGATCTTGCTTCAAGGATGTGAGGAGGTGCGTCCTGGTTTCATACTGAGCCGATAACTAAAAGTGTGTGAGAAACACCATGGCTAAAGAGTTTCAATCTTGGAAGACACCACGAGATAAATTGATGTACCACTTAGCAGTGGCACCAGTAAGAGTCCATTGGAAAAAATGAAGTCAGATAGAATCTTCAACCCAAGAGTTAGAGGAACACCAAAGATGGTACGTCATAACATGCGCTTGGGGGTCTTCTTCGGACTTTCCCTCAAACTTGGGATAATCACCAGGACTCTTGGTTGGAACTAGAGGACAATACGGGTTATGAAGAATCAGATCGTTCATCAAATTTGACATATCAGGTAGTTCCCACGTAGTAAGAAAAGGCAATTGAGGATTAAAAGGAACTGCAGGTCACTGATAAAGACTAGTATTATAATTCCACCCAGGTTCAGTGAAATTATGCCCAATATGTTTTTTCCCAGAGGATTCTGTGCATAGGGGTTATAAGCCTAATAGTTCTTCCCATACATGGTTTGAGGACAAGGATATTTATTTTGAGCATACCACTGAGGTCCTTACTAAGCAACATATGTATTTTGCTATGAATTGTAAGAATTTCCTTGAGGTGGATTATACACCATCTAGGATTGACCTTGAGGATAATAAGTGAAACTTTGGGGCACACTATATACCGCCTGAAATTGACCTTGAGGAGGGTAAGTAGTGCCTTGAGGCTGAGTAGGTTGTCCCTGTGGGGCAGGTTGAACCAGTTGCTGGGGTTGAACATGTTGTCCCTACGTGGCAGGTTGGCTTGGATACTGAGGTTGGGTAGGCTGTCCCTATGGGGCAGGTTAAACTGGCTACTGAGGGCCACCAGGTTACCCTTGTGGAAGAGGATGGCCCAATGGTTGGTGTGGGTCAAGTTTCCCCTAAAAACCAGGATGATCCGGCCTAGGACCATAGGGTTGTCCTTGTTGTAAAAAAGTTTGGCCTTGTTGAACATAAGGCTGTTGTTGTTGCACAAAAGGTTTTCCCTGTGGTGGATAGATTTTCCCCCAGGGAACATAAGATGCTTCCGGTTTAAATTGAGGTTGACCAATAAGACCGTAGGGTTGTCCTTGTTGGGCCGAAGGTTGTCCCTAGAAGCGTTTTCCTTTCAGACTATAAGGTTGTCCCTGTGGACCAGAGGGTTTTCCCTGTTGGACCAAAGGTCATCCTTGAAAGGGTTGTCCTTGTAAGCCCTAAGGTTGTCCCGACTGGTAAATGGTTTGATTGGGATCAATCAGAGGAAAATATACAAGATTACCATATAAATCATAATGATGTGGAGGATTTCCAGAAGCTTGGGGTTGCTGAGAACCTTGAGGTGTGGAACTCTACTACTGAGGACCTAGAGAGGGAGCATACCATTGCTGAATAGCTAACAGACATTCATCAAATGTATAGCCACTAGGAATAGAAGTAAAAACCATAGGTGCAGTACAATTAGATGGGATTTCCATAGTGCAAGGCTGTGATCCACTCACGGCGGTGCTAACAGGCATTGTAGGATTGATAAAGATAGACTTGTGAATGACAACAGGCCCTAATGACGGAGTTGTACTAATAATCGATGCAAATGAAGCCACACAAACGGTGGGTCAAACTAGGATAGATGTAACAATGACTGAAAAGATGGGTGTTGAAGGTGATATTCTGGATACAAGAATAGATGATCTTCCTATGGGAGTTGATGTACCGCACTGTGTCATGGATGCAACACCAGAAAGGATCTAACGCAAAGTGTGATAACAAGGTGGAAGAGACACCGATTATGGGGAATTTTGACTAGAGACATATGGGAAATCTTCTAGGAAGAGCTAATAAACTCTGGTGGAAACATGAACGTCTTCACTACCGACACGACTTGAAGAATCTATGTATGATGAGGCTGTAATATCATCAAAAAGATGACGAGGACTAGAAAGTAAAGCAACGGCTAATAGTCGTTATCCCGAAGTGAGAGGAGGGAATTATTCCTCTCTCCCAAAACCAGACCAAGCACCTTGAGGTTGCCAATTGATATCAACTGACCCTTCAGGAGGAGACTGGGTAGCAAGAGGTAATATACGTGAAAGGACATACTGCCAAAACTTGACAGACCTAGTGGACTGAGGTGTTTCCAAATAAATGTTAGGCGAAGGATCACCACTATGAGGTAACGAAGAGGACGATGAAACGGGTGGTTCCGCCACTGTGACAGTGTTTCAAAACAAGAAGAAAATGAGATAGCTTATTCGAGGCCTCAATATCAAACACTAAGGAACTACTAAAAACAAGCCAAGAAAAGATCTATAATAGGCATGTGATCATAGGCAGTTAATTTTATGACATTGAAATGAAACTTTGTTGTTTCATATTTTAAGAGTCGAGAAATAGAAAAAAGATGACTCTAGTCACTTTCACATTGAACGAGCGTGAAAGGACTAGTGCTTGATGATCTTTTCACTTTTAGAGAGTCACGAAAAGACTAAAATGACTACTCAGGTAATCTAAGCAAGAGGGTGTACCAAGTTTCCGTGAATTGCCATATACACCTTGGTGATCAAATGAAAGAGAAATGACCAAGGACTTGACGTACGTGTAGGTAGTCTCCTTGAATGTTGTATTTGGTGTATCATGGTTACATGGCAGCATACTCAGATTCCTATGGATAAAGGTTTGCAACCTATGAGGGTCTCCCTTTATATACGCAATGGTATAGGGAGTGCAAGTTTGTACTAGTGCTATCTAATTCCAGATGGCGAACGACAGCTACTAGGTTTAACGATGCCAAAACACGTCACTAGCCTAGACCTCTAAAATATATGTGTTATGTTTCAATGCTTCCTTAGGTTGATTGAATTCATTTTAAGGCTGATTTTGAATTAATGTTGTGATTTCAAGGCCTTACCAAATGTGATCTCGAATTCCTAAATGCACACTACATGAAAAAGGACATCATTTCCATTCAATGAATGCTAGCTAAGAGAAGGATATGGATCTATGAAAAAGTGGCAATGAATTGAAACATAAGGAAAATTTCACTAATGCATATAATACAACCAAATGAGAAAACGAAAACACTTTCCTAGTTCTAAGAGCTAGTAATGCAAAAGAACATTTTCATTTTCAATTGAAGCGAAACAATGCAATTTTTTGTCTTTTTAGATGAATGAGGCATGCAATGCACTGTTACACTAAAAAGCAAAACAAATACTAGTTTTCAGTAATACGAATGTAACGGTATGAACAAAGAGACATATGCAATACAAACATAAAACACACTCAAAACAAGGATGCACTCCTCCCAACAAATAAAGGGCTTTCAAAATGATCCAATGAGCAATGTAATCTATGCTCAAAGTGATGAATAAAGAGTCAAATGAAAACAAAAGTGATAATCCAACAAACCAAAGACACGAAGAATTGAGAAAATACTAACAAAATGAGTCAGTGAATTGAAACAATAAAGATAAAAGTGACTGAAACTTAACTCAAAAGGCTCAGTGAGGAGAGGGCCAAAAAAATAGCACAAGGCACCTAGAAACCCTAGGGATACAAAATCCACTGATAATATGATGGAAAAAAAGATGAGAAGACCGAGACTACAGAGTCAAAACAATCATAGTAATCCAATTGTAAGGAAAAAAAAATCCAGAGCCAATAAACACTAACAAAAACTCAGAACAGAGGTCAAATAAAATCCTACAAGATTCAGCATGACTTTTTAGCTATAATCTGTGCTAAACAGGGGTTGGCGCACCTGTGACAAAAGAAACATGTGGCCATCGACATGATTTTTCAAGGAAAAACTGCGTCGAGCTAGATAACCATGGGAAAAAATAAAACCACTGAGCGGAGGTCAGACTTGAGACTCTAGAACTGAGCAGGATGGTTTAAAATTGTCAAAAAATTCAAGCAAAGTAGGAAAATGATGAACCGAACAAAGTCGACTTGACAAGCCAAATGCTTGACAAACAATGAGATGACAAACACACATTATCCCCCAGCGGAGTCACCAACTTGCTGGGTAGGTAAGTCCCCTATGTGGCCAAAGGTGATCCCTCTAGCCGTAGGGTGGGTATAGCAACAAGAGGACATGCTAATGTGTCGATTCCTATTTAATGAAATAAACTGAGTCGAGATAGATGTCCTAAATTTTTTCCAATGCAATTATCATAGATGTGGCGACAGTCTCCTGATCTTTGTCCCAGCATGTCACGGTCCTTCAGTGGCGGTACTCAGGTGCGTGCACAAGGAACAGAGAATGATAACAGCATACGAAACAATATTTGCATTCATAACTATCTAATTGGTCAATGAGAATTAAACGTATTGCACAAGATTAATCACATCAACACAATATAGGAACCAAAACATTATTCATGTGCTAATTAAGATAAAGGAAGAGATTACAACCAAATAAGCCTTGACGTCGCAGCCTCCTTCAGTGGGTCTAGTCAAAACACGTCTTGAGAATTCGTCGGGGAATTGGACTTGGAGAGGCAATAAGCCTAGAATGTCTCTCGACAAGGATTCTTTCTCTGCTCTATCTCACACCATCTTATTCACACTGTTTCAGCTATTCTCCAAAATGTTCAACTAGTAGCATCTATGTGAAAGAGATGTATTTATAGGAGAGGAGGAGGAGGTTGGGAGGCCTTATCCTTTGAGAGGTCTCCAAAAATTAGGAAACAAGAAGCCAAAGGATTATGTTCGATGTTATTGAGTCGAACAAATCATGCTGACTCCACTCACGAAGTGGTCGGAAATGGAAACATCGCTTCTATATTTAAAAAAATTCCAAAAATAGCTTGGCGCAATTAGTCCACTAAGACAAAGCACCAATGGGTGCAGGGCCTAGTGTTAACTTTTCTTATTGGCATTATGCCATGACTGCCTACCAGCGCCGACCAAAAATAATGTGTTTTCTATGGTCTATTCCAATAATATTCAATAGAGGAAATGTTCTCCTCATAGAAAGGGATGCAATGACACTTTTTGCAAGGCATGAAACTACATATAAGTCACAGAAATGGTCCTCCAATGTGCAGGATGGGGATTGCAGGGACGGTGACAAAATGTTGTGTAGCAGTAGGTAATATTCCCAATCACTTATTCCATATTTCTTAATTCACCATTGGACAAAATCTTCGTCACTAAATAAAGTAACTTTAAAATGGAATAACAAGTCACATAACATAATGACCATTAATGCAACATATAAACACATAACTTCTTGTTATACCTTACATTATTACCATTGTTCATTTAATTGGGTTAGTAAATCATAGTTTTTATAATGTAAGTGTCAATCATCATGCAATGAAGCAACGTCGTTAGAGTGGAACAATAAACAAACACATCAACTAACACTGGTATATCCTAGAAACCCCGTAGGGAAAACCCAACAAAAATTTAGTTTTATTAAATTTATTATGACAATTTTCACCCCTCACTCAATGGTTGTAAGGTACATCATACCTTGAACATTGTAATAAAATATTACAAATAAATATCATCATAAATATAGCATAACTGGCTAGAATATATTACATCATCATGATATCATTTGCCCCATAATTTCTCGAACACTGTGTCTTTGTGTCTAGGTTGTTCCCCATAGTATATTATCCTGCATTTGAAAATCCCTCAGTATACATAGACCATTATTTCATTTCCTTCCATAATGTTAAACATAATCCATCTTTCACACAAGTCAAATTCATTTCCTACAATTACTACCATCAACAGTTCTAACATCGTGATTTTAAATATTTATCAAACCCAAGTAATAAGGCTTTACTAGTTATGCCTCGAACATCTTTTATTGTGCATAAGTAAAACACATACAAATTATTGAGACATTCATCTTTATTAACATTGCACATGCATTGTTTAAATGTACATAAATACCAAAACATTTACATTCATCTTTACACGTGTATGGTTATGAGACATGCCAATCCATATATAACTCGAATGGGTAAGTTAAAATACATAGTATTACCAATGAAAGGTCATCCAATCCTAATTCACATGTATCATGAGAAGGGGAAATAGTTACATTATACTTCTACCTATGACAAAATGGTAATATTTACAAGAATCACCACGCTTATCACTATATGTTCGCACGAGAAGAGGGAAAATCTTTCCAAAATATAAACACTACAAATCTTATTGTTTATCTTTGCACAATAACACATTCACTGCAACTACACATACTTTGTGCATTCAAATACATATTCTTTTCCAAAAATAATCTAGTTTAATTTCTAGTATATTTGTACATGTAAACACACAATATTTTTAAATGAACAAAAATCTATTACCTTTGTGCATGTATACACATATTTTTTATCTAAAAGGAAGCTAACACAATATCTATTACATACAAAAACACATATTCTTCCTCAAGAAACTTAATACAACAAATATTCTTCTCTGTGTGAAAGTACATATTTCTTTTTTTTGAGAAATATAACACAATATTTATTCTTCCATGCATGCAAACACATATTCCGGCCTCAAGAAATTTAACGCGGTAAGTATTCTTCAATGTGAGAACACATATTTATTTTTCAATAAATTTAACATAGAATTTATTCTTTCATGCATGCAAACACATATTTATTTAACACAATAGCTACATATTTATTTTCCAAATGAAACTAACCAAACAACTACGATATTTATTCATATAAACACATAGTCTTCTCCCAAAGGAAACTACCCTAACAAATATTTTGATTGTGCATATAACCATTCATTCTTTTCAAGAAAAAATAATACAACAACTATTATTACTGTGTATAAGAACATATATTATTTTCTAGGAAAATTAACACAAAAGATATCATTTCCATGCATAGAACACATCTTACTTTTCAAGAATACTAACATGATAGTTGTTAATGTTGCACATAAAAAAAACATAATCTTTTCAGAGAGAAATCACCATAATTTTCCATGTTTACGTGAAAAAACAACATATATCTTATTTTCACCATAACTAAGTGCAAAGCAATGTTTTTTTTTCAAAGAAAACCACCAAAATCTACCTATTCATTTTAACAAAAAATACGTAGATACTTATCTCTTTGGTGTATTATGGTGACAATACACTTCTTAGCTTTTATTTTCAACACTAATTCGCATCACACTGATCACTGATAGCAGACATGCAAGATATACCAATAGTACGACTCATGAAATATATAGGTGGAACTTGTACTTAGTACCAATTTAATAATGTAATTCACTTATATGCAGACCCAAAAACCTCATGGGCTCTACATTAGTATTTCCAATTTTTTTAATAGTCTTGTAGAAACGGAAAATCCTCCTTGTATGCCCCTCCTCCAAATTTTTAAATGATGTAGACATTGTTTTGAATGAGGAGAAAGAAACTTTGTTTGTCCAAATCCATAAGTTGTGTATGGTTCCCATCAAAATTATGTGCATAAACCTAATCTATTGAGACTATCCTCTCATCTAGAGGACGGGGAATCATTTAATCCACATTGTATCGACCAAGAAAAAAATAAGATGATAATTTAACTCCATGGTAGTTTGTAACTGCTCGGAATATTTGCAATCTTCATCCCTCCATTTATTCCCAAAATCGTGTTTTAAGAGACCTTTTAGTTTCATGAGTGTTACGATTAGGTATGCAACAAATTCTTGATGGAACGGTTAAAAACTTAGTAATATTTTTATGAATTCCACGTGTAATTATGTGGTTCTAGGGATATTACATAAATTAAGATAATATATTATAGATATTATATTAAATTTATTATCAAAGAATCCAATAGAATCAAGAAGCTTCTATGCATATACACAAATTATGTATTCATCCATTCAGTGATATAAAAAAAAACATAAAACAAGACATAGGACAACTAAATTAATCCATATAAATTCCCAACGCAAACATTTCCATAAAATATTTTACCTTCAGAAGTTACATGGATTCAATGGCATCATCTTCTACAACTCATTATGTATCTAAATATAACATAAAACTAAGATGGATCTAGACTAGTTTAATTCCCCCCTTAAATAGGTTATATTCCACATGAATACCATGGGTCATTTTATTTTTTTTATTAGTTAATTTTTATAGGGTTATTTTTATTTTATTTTTACTGACTTAAAATGTTTGCATTACATTACGTTACATCACATTGGACATCTCCATCATACTAGGTTGGAGAGCACCTCTCAGCCCAATAAAAAATGAGTATATATATATAATTTAAAATAAAAATATTATATTTTAAAATATTGTATTCATAATCTAGAGTCCAAAAACTACCAACACTCTATTAACTATTTTACTTTAATTATTAGTTTTTTTTTTCTATGTAATTTGACCATGTCAAAAAAGTTAAACATGACAGGACATGATAATACAATACAACATCTCTATCATATTGGGTTGGAGAGTGCCTTTCGGCACAATAACCAAAAGTGTTCACATTCCCTATCAAAGAGACAGATAGATAGCCTAAAATAAAAAACGTCAATGCATATTTCCTTGCACACTTCTATGCTTTGACTATTGAAATTAATCACACATTTTTTTTGTTTGTAGTTTGCAGGAATTATAAATACAGAATTAACGAGTAAAAGATCAAATTTCTCCCTTCCACTCTTAAGGATGTATCCTTTTTTTAGTTCATGAACATATAAGGAGATAGAATCACTTCATGGGAGTAGATGTAGTAAGTAAACACCAATTACTAGGACTGTTGCAAAGGAAGAGATGCCAAATATGAGATATTTAGAATGACTCAAGGAGTAGATGAATCTCTAGAATATTGTGAGCAAATATTTTAGTTGAGTCACAAAATACTATACTCTAGATCTAAATTCCTCTAACTTAGACCTAGTAAGAGGAGTCGGGGAATAATTGATGGAAGCACTAAACCACCTAGCCAATGGAGACATATATTAGGTCATTTTTGATGATATCACAACAATATTAAAAAATTACTCAAGGGATACTAGAAAAAGAGGGAGAGAAAATAGAAATTTGGTAATTATCTCATCCTCCTTTATTTCTGAAAATGATATAGGATTTATCCTAGAATACATGAAGACTGAGATCATACACACCTTTTATATGAATATGTATACACTAAAATCAGAAGTAAAGAAGAAGAAGAAAGGGCATTAGATATATTTCCCCTTAAATGCACTAAAAGACATACTAGGTGTTAGACTCCTATACCAATAGGTGTCATTTTTCATGATTGTCTTGATTGAACTATGGAATATGTTCAAACCTTTTCTTGAGCAAAGGTGTTCCATATTCTTGAAAAACCAAAAAATCAAAAAATTTAAAAAATGTAAGGAGGGTATACCCTAAAAGAAAAATCAAAGGGTAAGAAAAATAAAATGGTCAAAAAAGTGAAAGAAATGAACCCCAAACAAAAAATAGACCAAGGAAAGTGTGCAAATCCAAATGCCACTACTATTTCATTTTGTAATAAAGCAATTGTGTGCAGCTTGTCAAACTTTTGCCACAATTTATGAAGAGTCAAACCGTTTAAACTTGAATCATTCATGTTTCAATTTCATGTTGTAGAATAGAGAATAAATATCTGACCAAACAGTTTAATCTTGGCAGATAAGTAGATAGGTAGAGTTAATAAAAGGTGCTCAACAGTTTAATCTGAGCCCTTGGATGTAATAAGGGTAGAATTAGATAGATTTGCCTTGTAAAAAGAAAAATATTGATAAGGGTTTGCAAGTCTAAATGCACCCTAATAAAGAAGAGAAAATGGTAGTGTCAAGTAGATAGGGTAGGTAGATGGTGTTGCAAAGTTTTATATGATGAATGATGGTGCTAAATATGTTTGATCTTTTACCTTCATCACAAGTATTGAAGCAAAAAATACACTGAAGAATTCACAGAAAGCAAAGTCAAAATCATTAACTTCCCACATCACTTTCTCCCTAAGTTTTTACTAATTTTCCCAAAGTGCTAAGGTATTTGGAGATCAAAGGGGCTCAAGGCATTTCCTTGACTTTTGGAGGGACCGGACCCTCGGCCTAATGATCAAAAAGACCTAAGTACTTGACATTATTTGCCATTATAATCATTCACTTTTAACCTTTTCCTAAGTAAAATCCAATTTTACTTAGGAAAATCATGCCATATTTCATAAAATACCCTCAAAATCACTTGCTATGCTATGTTTAAGTGTTGAAATTAGGATGATATAATTTACTTTAAAGATCTTCACTTTCTTAGTAATAGTTAAGTATTTTGAGTTTACCTTGCCCTTCATCATATTAACTTCTGATATATTTACTAAATCCCTAGTGAAAAAATCTTATCCTATAGTACTTAACTCCTTTTACATAAATATCCCAAAATCCCCTCTTATTATAAGTTTTATCCAAAGTTTATTAAATCCCCTTTGATTAATAAAAAACCCCCAATAAAAACCATTTGGCTTAAAATATATCCATATAAGTTATTCCCCTACCCCTATGGTTGATAAATAATATTTATTTATTACCATATAATAAGAAATATCGAAAAAACGTTTAAACATATAATTTTATATGTTTGAAAGAAAAATATAATAAGGCCGAAGTTTTGATTTAAACTAAAAACTTCGAAAAACCCCCAAGCCATCATGACCCATCCACTTGGCATTTTAAAAACCCCTCCCGACACTTTAACCATAGTCGAAACCCTGCCGCAACTCCAATTTTCATTAGACCACGGGATTAATTAATTATCAGGATTAATTAATAACCTTTTGTTCCACCAATTAAACACCCCCCGGGACCTTTAATTAAGTTAATCATGTTTTTTAACCCCGTCGGGCCCGCACATTAAACCTCCGCCAACGCCATATTCCCTCCACTGTCAGATCACCCTCCCAATGATCAACGGCCAGCATTCGTTCCGCTAGCCTTCCAACGTCCGATATTTAACGCGCGGGGGCGCGGTGGTTTTGAAACCGTCCTTCGACCACGTGTCCATTGATCAATGGAATCGCTCCCTCCGCACTCAATACCACCATTGCCCATAAGCGGTGCGGA
This sequence comes from Pinus albicaulis, assembly GCA_034641835.2. NCBI lineage: Eukaryota > Viridiplantae > Streptophyta > Pinopsida > Pinales > Pinaceae > Pinus > Pinus albicaulis. Next base: position 112,564 of record JAXQQM020072833.1, read on the forward strand.
AATTACCGCTTATTTCCCGACCCTTGCCACATGTCATCCCGTACCTCAATGATGTCATTCCTCGATAAAATAAAAATCCCCTTTTGACTTTGGAAATAAAACAAAATTCGTGTTTTTTCAGTCATTTTCATTGCTGAAAGCGGCTACGCCTCCCACTGCGAAATTCAAAATTTCACTGAAAATTACTGTTCTATCCAATTTCGCTCGAGAATTCCGTCGGACCAGAGTTCAAGCATCTTCTTGCCACCACTTGATACTTGTTAAATCCCAGTTTGCCTCCGAAAACAGGTATTTATTCTATTGCGCCCCGAAATTTGAAAGAAACTCTGTGTTTTTTGTTTTTCCACTGGATCAGTGTTAAAATCTTATCACTAAGATCATTCCCTGAGCTATAAAACTGTGAATTGTTCCCCCAAACCTGCAACTGTGCCAATTTCCCTCATTAAAACTAAAATCGCGCCTGGTCTGTGAAGAAAACCCAGAAACTTCCATTTTGAATACACAAGAACCAAAATGGAAGCTCCGACAGCCCTGAATGTAACCCCATTGAATGTAACCCCATTGAATGCCCCTCTTCAAAGCTATTGTCGCTGCAGAGACGATTATTCGAAGGGATTGGATGTCATTGGATTGTGGGAATCCAATTTCCCGAGATATATCATCCCCTCAGTCCTTATTTTCCCAGAAATTATCCACTACTGCCATTCTAACTATGATCCAACTCAAAGAGCAGTAATGTCTCCTGACCAGAGTGTTCTTTTCCCCATCACTCCTCAGGCCATCAATGCAATGCTACATTTTGAACTTGATCAAGAGCTAACTCCCTTGTCTATGGAAGAACTCATTGAAAAGTCTAATCAACTGTCTCCAGAAAAATTGAAATCCATTTGCCAAACTTTTATGTTGCCTGAACATCAACCTAAGAGGCCACCTCCATATGGTTTTGCTTACTTTAAAAAGTTGGGCAGACTCATCCTCAATATGATATCGTTTGTTATCGGTTTCAATACAAGTGAATATGTTGATGAAATAACCTTGGTAATGCTATCTATCTTTACTCCTGGGCAACCTCCTGCAGTAAAATATGATTTTGCATCCTTCATTTCCAATAAAATCAATGACGAGTTCATGAGGCTAGATAATGAGAAAGTGTTCAAATATTCCTCAGTTATTTATCATCTCATCATCTATTATCAATCTGAGAAGTTCCCCTTCCCTGTTAAAAATCTTGATGCCAAGGGAAACCCTAGATCAGTTATTTTTTGGTCCGCCATAACTCACTCTTCCTATGAGTCTCCCTATTCCCATGCTGAGTTCATCGATCTTTTTGTATATCCTGCAACTACCTTGTTGACAGGAATTCCTCCTCCAAGGCTCATTAATGAAATCAAGAAGACTTTGCAGCTTTCAAGGACATATAAAGTTGGAGACTGGTATTTATATCAAAACGATTCAGTCATCAGAATCTATGGATGTGAATTGCATCCATTCAAGTTGCCAAAATATGTGCCCATGAGACTTTTTGCCTTGGAATATTTCAGGAAAATGAATAATTCTGATATGATTCATTTTTGTAGTGTGAAAAAGAAAGCCCAACTCAGGATCAAAAGTCAATTAGGACCCTTCATATGCAACTCTAGAGATGGTGAACGAGAAGCAGAAGATATACTACAAATCCATTGCAAGTTCCAAAGAAGTTTCTGTTGGGTCCCTTATGATCCATTTAGTTTTATCTGTGATAAAAGAATGAAGAACAAATCTTCCCCTTATATTCACCACAGGATTCCTGATATAGAACAATATGCTAACCAAGATGAAAGGGTGGAAGAAACACTAGTTGAGGAAGAAAGTGAAGAAGACAAAATGAACAAAATTATGAAAGACCTTGAGAAAAACTTTGACTTAGAATCTTTTGCACAAGTGCACGTACCTCACATTGGCACTTCTTCAGCAGGAAATCTACAATAGGGATTACAGGAAAGCATTCCATCTATTGCAGTAGAGTCAAAAGGCAAAGGAAAGGAACCTGAAATACAGGTCATTGAAACTTTTATTATGGTAGAGAAACCTCAAACCTCCAGAGCACCTGATCAATCACAAGTTTCTCCCACTCAGGTAAATCATCCTGAAGTTTCAGAATTACAAACTCCATCCAATATGGAAATAGGAAAGAAAAGGCAGGTTCCAGATACTACTCCTCCCAAAGAAACCTCAGAGCTACATCAAGCCAAAAAGCAGAAATCCGATCCACTTCCAGATGTGGAAATCATTGATGAAATGTTTGATGATGGAAGAGAAGATAGTCAACTAACGGGTTCTGTTAGTATGACACACGCAGATCAGAAAGGAAAAGCATTGCAAAAGCAATTGAGTACTGAAGTATCTTCTTTTAAGCCACCAAAAACAGATACAGGTGATATAAAAAGAACTTTCATTAATATAAAGGCAAAGAATGATCCATTGAGAATGAAGGTTTATGATCAATATCTGAAAATGGCTCCACATAATCAGGAAAGGTTAATGTCAGCATTTGACATTTCACAAGGCAAAATGATGATGAGCCACTTCAAGTCCAAGCTGCCAAAACCCATGACAGCAGTTGATTATATTAGGACCAATTTTGAGGTCCTGGCTAAAGACATTCATCCCTTGGACCAGATAGAGCTGCATAAACAAACTGGGGAAATGGTGTATTCCACTCTTACTGATAAGGCCATGGCAGCCCTAAGGCTGCAAGATTCTTTAAATAACACAAGCACCCAATTGCAAGTTGAAAAGGCCTCTTCTCAGGCCAAAGATAACAGAATAAAGTCTCTGGAAGACATAATTATTAGTTTGGGTCACAACCCCAAAGATATCAAAAGCATTGAGGCACTAATCAAAAAGAAAGATGATGATATTGCTGCACTAAGAAAGCAGCTGAAATTACCGGCCTCAAGACATCCCCAGACCCAAGAAGTTTTGAAGGAGAATTCGCAGGAAGAGATAATGGAGTTGCTCTTAAAAATGACTGAGCAACTGAGTGAAACAGAGAAAGAATTGGAACAAGCTTTACAAGAGAAGGAAGCTATCATGCAGGCATCAATCACAGAAGCTACTACAACTACAGGTACTACAAAAACAGATCAACAAACATAATCAACACAGGTAGACACTTCTGGTTTAAGTTCTGATGAATTGGTAAAACAAATGGAAAGTTTAAAACTCAGGGTCACAGAACTTAAAACCACAAAATTGCAGTTAGAAAACTTGGAGAAGAAATATGATATGTCCAAAAGAACTATTGCAGATAATACCAGGGAAATTAAAAGATTGGAAAAATTGGTTAAGGCTTTAGAAAAAGATCTTTCATTAGAAAAGCCTTTGAGAGAAATAAATGAAATTCTTTGGACTAATATAATTGATTCAATAAAAAATATTTGGACTTTTGTTCAAACAATCTTTGAACAAAATGACTTGATCAAAGTAGCTCGGGAAGAAATAGCCAAAACAAGAGATGAATTAAAGAACAGACCTGAGCAAGCTAGTCAACTCATACAGTTTCTGAACACACGGACTAAGCAACAGCTTTCAAAGTTAGGAATTGATGATAGGACAGGCACTATCTTAGAAATAAAAAGAGTTTTTACCAAAAGAACTCTTATGCAGAATTTGGAAAGGAAGTGCTCAGATATGCTAGAAGAAATCAATGCTTTTAAAGGGAAGTTTCAGGTTTTATTAGACAATGGGTTACCCAGTCCTATGCTAGCAGGTGACAAGGTAATGGACCTGGAAACCTATGTTACTAAAATAGACATAGATGCTCATAACACAACTGTTATTTCTATCAATGCATCACAAGCAACATTGCCAACGGGGAGGAATCTCTATGATAGATTGAAGAATTTGTTTCATCTGGAGCATGAAATAAAGTATTTGTTCCCTAGTCAGCCCACTTTTTACAGGTACACAGAGGCCGATGAGACATTGAGAAAACTCAAAAGAACTGTAATAGCAGAAGATCAATGGTGGGACGACTTATTGGAAATTTTGTAAAATTTATCTTCAGATAGAAAATTTGATCTTTTTACCATTATGTAAAGGATAAATAATGAGCACAGATTAAAGAGTATCAGTTGAACAGGTTAAAGAGTATCCGTAGAAACAAAGAGTATCAGACAAGCAAAGGAATTACTCAAAGGGACAACATCGAGCCCTATTATAGCACCTGCCTCCAGCACATCCACAAAGGAAGGAAACAACACATCAGCAGTTACTTGTTATTCTATCTACGAGACCATTTGTCTCCTTTTTATTTGTAAATTACTCCTTAGTCACCCTAGATTATTGGCTAGGTTAGTGTGAGATATTTTCAATTATTTTTGTATAAATAAACCCTCAAAGAGAGTATTGAGGGTGGATTCTAATACTTTGCTGTGACATTGACGTTTTTGGAATAAAAAGTGTTTTGGAGAAATTTATTTGTGGCTTACTGGATGATAATTTGAAGCTCAGGACTTTTTGCAGGATTCATGTGTCGGACTACAGTTCAATAAGTTTTTCTATCCTATGTTTTAAGTTCTATATCTGTTTATAATATCGTTATGTCCATTTCTGAATAATTTACATAAAGGATTGAATCAGAATTTACTTAATTGTACTCTGATTTCAGATGTGATTATTCTTAATGTTTTCCTCTAAATTGGTTATAAGCACGAATTCTTAAATGCTCTTGCTTTGCTAATTTAAACATTCTTGATTACTATAATAAATAATTCTTCATTGCTCTTTGTTTGTAGTCATATAATTTCTTTCTTTTGAACATGGTGAAAGATTCTTAGCTACCTTTCATCCCTTCAAAATCATCCCATCCACTTTAAATTTTAAGGATTGTTCTCTGTCTGGCTATCTTGCCCTGCAAAGCCATCTTGTGTGTAGAATAGAAATCCGGTAAAGCCATCCTTTGACTCCATAGCCCAATGGACTAAAAATATTCAACCTTGCCCTTAGTTGACGGATTCCACCATTCAAACAAAATCACAACTCTTGGATTTATAACTAGCCTAAAACTTTCTAAGAACAAATATAAATTATAAAGAGAGAGCCCTCTCTGGATGCAGATTGGCTAGATTCTGCATCTGAAGGTTGGTTTGTGGTTACCTCGGGTATACTTTCCTTTTCCACAACTTCAAGGAAAACCTGAGTGATAACATAGTGGCGACCATACTGGGGAACTAAATCATTTTTATTGTTAATATTGTTCACTTATAAGCTATAGACAGAGTCTGAAGATCAGCCAGATAGCCTTTGAAATTGCTTTTGCTTTGCAATTGTAAAAGTAAATAAATGCTGCTTCAGTCTATATCTGATTTAGCTTATATACTGAACCTTAGTTTCAAAATGTTTAATCAGACTCTCTAGTTCAATAAATATTTGAGAAAGTTTTAATCACAAATCATTATTTCTTGAAGTATTTATAGAAGTTGTATTTATTTTTCAATTAAAACCAAAAATCCAAAAACACTTAGTCTAGGAAAACTGGCTTCAGAAAGGATTCGTCATACTAGGTCAAATCCTGACCCCAATCCACCAACGATATTTGAAAATCCAAATCTGATTCCTAGGATTCTTAGAAGACAAGCAAGTCAAGAAAGTTCTGAAAGAGGAAGTCAAGAGAGTTCTGGAAGTTCCAGACCTCTTTCTAGATCACAGTCTTGCCCGGTGAAGATAATATATTTTGACGAAATTCCTTTTGATGAACGTTTTGAAACATCCTTATTTGTAAATTTTTCTGAAACTGAATTATCCAGATTAGTTCCAGATCCATTGTTTTTTGAAGATTTGCAATTCATATTTGTTTCATATCACCTTGACCGATAGTTACAAGACTCCATTCAATCAGAACAAACCTTTGAAGAAAGTTCAAACATCTCTGTAATTACCGAAGCTTCTCCAAGTTCAGTTACTTTTTCTCAAGCTTTTCAAACACCTGTCACCCCTCTTACTCCTCCATCCCCTCCAGCCAGACCATCAACTCCTGTTATCCCACTATATCTTCCAATGGCCAATCGATGTGCCCCTTTAAGGTTGCCTAACAACCCTGTTTCCTTGCCTCAGGATTATCAGAGTAAGATCACACCTTTTTATGGATCAGGTACTTATACAGCTCAAAAACATACCAAAAGGATGACTGATTACTTTGAGTTCTATGAAATTGACACTAATGATGTCCGAATGAGAATTTTTGTTCAGAGTCTTACTGGGGAAGTTAGGACATGGTTTAGGGCCCTTGCTCCAAACAGTATTGCTGATTTACCAGCTTTGTATAGGGCATTTTTGAATAGATGGGAGAAGAAGAAAGACCCTCTTCAGATCTTATCAGAATTTGAAAAATTAAGGAGAAGACCTAATGAAACAGTGCAGGATTACATAATAAGATTCAATGAAGCATATAACGTTGTTCCCCAGAACCTCAGACCCCCACCTGACTCTGTATTGGTTAAATTTCCAGATGGTTTTGACTCTGACATAGCTTATTCACTCAGGGAAAGAGCTCCCCAAACCCTAAAGGAAATGCAAAGCATAGTGGTGAGTGTAGAAGCAAATCTGATAGAAAAACGAGCCAGAGCTAGGGCAGAAAGAAGAATGCCTCTGAATGAAGAACCTTCAGCTTTTGAAAAGAAGCTGGATGCAATCATTAAAGGTATGGAAAGATTAGGAGACGGAGTGGAAACAATCGAAAGAAAATCTAATGGTGATAATATTGTAAGAAACCCAAACTTTAGAAGAAATCAGAACCAAAATATTGGAAAGAATGTCCCTGACCAAAACATTAGGCCACCTTTCCAAGAAAACTTTGTTGAAGGTTCAACTTCTGAAGAACCTACAGAAGATGTAGAAATAAACAATGTAAATGATGACAAAAATGAACCAGAAGTCTTCCTATCCCAGGATGATCAAGAGAATCACATCCTTGAAACATTCCAAACTCATTCAGGTGAGACTTTTGATTTTAAGGAAGGCTATGACACAGCAATTTATGAGGTTCATAAACAGTACAATTTGAGAAGCAGACGGATTGATGTGCCAGAGAATAGCAAACAAAAAACTGCAAAACAAAATGTCAAAGGTAAAGTTAACATCCCTCCTGTACAAAACATTCCCCCTGTACAAATTCTGTCTAGGACAACTCCTAACCCTTCAAACCCAATAATTGAAGATGTGTCTGATAACCAACCAAACAATAAACAACAATCTAATACTTTTCCTCCTGTAGGAAATGTAGAAGAAACAGTAGAGATTAGTTTAGAAACACCTTCAAATCAAAATTTCACTCACGAAAAAGAGAAAAACATTGAAGACCCAAAAAATAGAGAAAACACAACTGTGCAAAACACTAAAACTCAAACAGAAAAACCTTTCAATCTAGAGGCTGAAATAGGCAAACTTAAGATAGCTGTTCCTTTATCAGAATTGGCTAAACATGATGTCTATAGAAGTCAAATCAGCAAATCCCTAAACATTAACATTACTGGAATGGATGATTCGGTAAATATTCTTGATGATCAACCCAAACTCCTTTTTGGCCCCGAGGTAAATGGAAAACCAGAAAGTGGAGGAACTCCTCCATTTTATGTGAGCTTGAACGTTCATGACAAAATACTCCATAATGCTATGCTTGATTCTGGAGCATCCCATAATTTGATGCCAAAAGCTGTGATGGAAAGATTAAATTTAGACATTACCAGACCGTATAAAGATTTGTTTTCTTTTGATTCTAGTCAGGTAAGATGTTTAGGTTTGATTAAAGATTTGTGTGTTACTTTGGTGCAATATCCTGCTAAGTCTGTTTTGATGGATATAGTAGTGGCTGATATCCCTCCTAAATATGGTATGTTGTTGTCTAGATCCTGGGGTGCTAAACTTGGAGGATCTATTCAACTGGACATGTCATAAGCCACTATTTCAGTTTTTGGTCAGCCTAAAAGACTTTACAGAGAGACATTGATGAAATATTTAGTCAGTAGCCATGAGAAGCCTGAAAACTTCCCTGTCTATTCTATACATTCTGATATGGACTCTTTTATTTTATACAATGCTGAATTGGATCTTCCTACTGAAATAGAAGCTCCAGAATTGGAAACTACAAACAAAACTACTGTGAAGATTGAAGAGATTTATGAAAACAAGGAAACACCAGATGATCAAGAAATATCAGAAAAAACTAAACAACTAGCTCCTATCAAAAAACATTTTAAAACAATTGATGAAGATTATGAACATGAAATTCTGTGGCATTTAGAATTTGATGGCTCAGTGAACAAATTAGGAGCAGGAGCTGGGGTTTGGTTACATAATGTTGAAAATAATCATGTTGAAGGTCATGCTTATAGGTTGAATTTCAAATGCACTAACAACATGGCAGAGTACGAAGCTCTTTTATTAGGGCTTAAACATGTCAAGAAGTTAGGAGCTGTCAGGGTATCAATCATAGGAGATTCCAAGCTAATTATTCAACAAATTAAAGGAGAATGTTCAACAAAAGACATGAGATTGAAATAATATAGAGAAACAGTTGTGGAAATTCTCAACACCTTTCTACAAGCTCAACTTGCCAAGATTCCCAGGAAACAAAATTTGCATGCTCACAGTCTCGCAATGTTTGCTAGTACATGTAAATTACCTTTTGATCCTAATCATCAGTTTTCAGCTGAGATTAGACATAGGCCTACTATACCAGATAATCTTTTGAATTGGCAAGTATTTGTAAATAATAATCAAATCAATAGTTTTTTGACACTTCAAAATGAGTTTTCTAACTGTAATATAGATGAGGACATAACAATTAGTGAATCTGATCAAGAAAAAGAACAAAAAATAGATATTTCAAGAGAGAATGCAATTCATATGTTGCACCCAACCACATTCACAGAAAAAGACATGCAGGATTTGAAAAACATGGAATCTGATGAGATCATAGAAGATGAAACTGAAATCATCAATTTGAAAGACAATCATTTGCCCAAAGGTTTAACTCCTTTGGAAGATCTTTTTGATTCAAATGACATTCCATTCAGACCTAAAATGGAACCTGTTAAGGCTGATATTGAAGAGTGTAACTTAGGAACCCCAGAAAATCCCAAAATGGTTAAATTATCCAAATCTCTACCAGAAGATCAAAAGGTTAAATATGTTGAACTCTTAAAGGAATTCCAGGACGTTTTTGCCTAGAGTTATGAAGACCTTAAAGCATATGATACATCCATAATTCAACACACTATACCTTTGAAACCAGATCAGAAACCTTTTAAACAAAAACTTAGAAGGATCAATCCTGTTTTACTACCTTCAATTGAAAAAGAAATTAAAAGGATGTTTGAAGCAGGGATTATAGCTCCTATTAGGTTCTCTGAATGGGTTTCGAATCTAGTACCAACAAGGAAGAAGACTGGAGAAATTAGATTGTGTGTCGATTTGAGAAATTTGAATAAATTTTCTTTAAAAGATAACTATCCTTTGCCTAAAATGGACCATATTCTACAGAGGGTAGTGGGATCTTCTAGGATATCTCTACTGGATGGATTTTCAGGGTATAACCAGATTCTGGTTCATCCTGATGATCAAGATAAAACAACATTTACAACACCATGGGGTACTTTTAAATATGTCAAGATGCCATTTGGACTCAAGAATGCAGGAGCTACATTTCAGAGAGCAATGGACATTGCTTTTGCTAAAGAAATACATGATTTTCTGGTAATTTATCTAGATGATTTAACAATTTTTTCCAAAACAGATCAGCAACATTTAGATCATCTAAGGCAAGTGTTTATAAAGTGCAGAAAATATGGCATTTCTTTAAATCCTAAAAAGTCATTGTTTGGTTTGGAAGAAGGAAAGCTCCTAGGTCACATTATTTCTAAAGATGGCATTAGAATTGACCCTAAAATAATACAAGCAATTTTGCAGATACCTCATCCCAGAAATATAAAAGAATTGCAAGCCTTCATAGGAAAGATTAATTTCTTGAGAAGATTTATTTCTAGCTTAGCGGAATTACTTAGATTGCTTACTAACATGCTTAAAAAAGATTCAAGCATTGACTGGACTGTAGAAGCCGAGCAATCATTTGAGGAAATTAAAATGGCTTTAACTAGGACACCAATTCTTACCAGTACGAAGTTTGATAGAGATTTCATTATTTTTTCATTTGCTTCTGAACATAAAATTGCAGCTGTTTTACTACAAAAAGATGATCAGGGATGTGAAAAACCAATTGCCTTTTTTAGTAAAGCACTTAGAGATGCATCTTTGAAATACAATATCATGGAGAAACAGGTTTTTGCATTGGTAAAAGAAATTAAAGATTTCAGAGTTTACATATTATATTCTCATGTGATAGCTTATGTGCCTAATGCTGTAGTTAAAGACATCTTGACTCAAGATGGCATTGAAGGCAAAAGAGGTAAGTGGATAGCTACCATTTTAGAATATGATATTGAAATTAAACCAACAAAACTCATAAAAGGTCAAGGTTTAGCTCAACTTATGACTGAAACTAATTGCCAAGCCTTAGACATTAACGAACTGGATGACGAACAGGAGATGGCGACTCCACAGATCAGTCAAGCTTTCTTAGATTCTCCCTGGTACACTGATATCATTCATGTTTTATTAAACCTGCAAGCTCCTCCAGGGTTGTCCAGAACGAAAAGAAGATTTTTGAAAATGACATCTTTAAAATATTGTATTTTAGATAGCACTCTATTTTGGAAAAATCATGAAGGAATCTTATTGAATTGTCTATTGAAATATGAAACTGATAAAATTCTTAATGAATTTCATGCAGGGGATTGTGGTGGACATCTATACTGGAAATCAACTACAGACAAAATCTTAAGGGCTGGTTTTTACTGGCCAACTTTGTTTTCAGATGTTAAGAAATTTGTAACAACTTGTCATAAGTGTCAGATCTTTGAGGGTAAAAGAAAGTTGTTACCTTTACCATTAAGACCAATTTCCACAGAAAGACCCTTTCAACAATGGGGATTAGATTTTATTGGAGAAATTCATCCATCTTCCTCTGGGCAACACAGATGGATTTTAACTGCCACAGATTACTTTACCAAATGGATTGAAGCTATCCCATGCAGACAAGCCAATGATTCTGTAATTATAGGGTTTTTAGAAACCAACATACTTTCCAGATTTGGTTGTCCAGAAAAAATCATAACAGATAATGCTGCTGCATTTAAATCAAAGAAAATGATTAGTTTCTGCAATAAATATCATATTACTTTAGGCCATTCAACAGCCTATTACCCTCAGGGTAATGGACTGGCAGAATCTTCCAATAAAAGTCTTATTAATATCATTAAAAATTTACTGGAAGAAAACAAAAAGAATTGGCATAAGAAACTTATCAATGCATTATGGGCAGACAGACTTACAACTAAGAAATCAATTGGGACTAGTCCATATGAATTGGTTTATGGCATTGAAGCAAGATTCCCATCATCTTTAGGAATTCCTATTATGAAATTACTTCAGGAGGCTCAAGTGGAACCAAATGATATTCAAAGGAGAATTAACCAAACAATTCACTTGCATCAAACCAGAGAAGAAGTGTATCAACGATCCCAAGTCTTGCAGGAAAAGTTAAAGAAAATGTTTGACAAAAGGACTAAAGCAGAAGATTTTCAACTAGGTGATAAAGTCCTAAGATGGGATTCTAGAAGAGAAGAAAAAGGGAAACATGGGAAATTTGATTTCTTATGGAAAGGGCCTTATATCATTCATGCCTTGTAGGGAAACAACACATTCTTTTTGAAAAATTTGGACAATTCAGAAGCTGAGGAAGGACCAGTCAATGGTCGAATGCTGAAGCATTATTTTGATCCTATTTACTAGGATGTTTTGTTTTTTCTAACTTGTACATAAAATATCATTTTCTAATGCAGTTTTGATTGGATGGTGACTTCTTGGAGTTGAAGCCCGAAGCGAAGGCCCTAAGCTTCAAAAGTTCCACTATCATATATACAATAAAGCTACTAGAAGAAGGAGATTACATGGTTTAGTTTGAAGACATTTTGAGGCAACTGACCTGCTGTTCTTGACTTTTCACAAGGAAAAGCCATCCCCAAGTGGAGCCAGTGTTATACTCCTATACCAATAGGTGTCATTTTTCATGATTGTCTTGATTGAACTATGGAATATGTTCAAACCTTTTTTCTTGAGCAAAGGTGTTCCATATTCTTGAAAAGCCAAAAAAATCAAAAATTTAAAAAATGTAAAGAGGGTATACCCTAAAAGAAAATCAAAGGGTAAGAAAAATAAAATGGTCAAAAAAGTGAAAGAAATGAACCCCAAGCAAAAAATAGACCAAGGAAAGTGTGCAAATCCAAATGCCACTACTATTTCATTTTTTGTAAATAAGCAATTGTGTGCAACTTGTCAAACTTTTGCCACAATTTATGAAAAGTCAAACTGTTTAAACTTGACTTATTCATATTTCAATTTCATGTTGTAGAATAGAGAATAAATATCTGACCAAACAATTTAATCTTGGCAGATAAGTAGATAGGTAGAGTTGATAAAAGGTGCTCAACAATTTAATCTGAGCCCTTGGATGTAATAAGGGTAGAATTAGATAGATTTTCCTTGTAAAAAGAAAAAGATTGATAAGGGTTTGCAAGTCTAAATGCACCCTAATAAAGAAGAGAAAATGGTAGTGTCAAGTAGATAGGGTAGGTAGATGGTGTTGCAAAGTTTTATATGATGAATGATGGTGCTAAATATGTTTGATCTTTTACCTTCATCACAAGTACTAAAACAAGAAGTGCACTGGAAAATTCAAAGAAAGCAAAGTCAAAATCATTAACTTCCCACATCACTTTCTCCCTAAGTTTTTACTAATTTCCCTAAAGTGCTAAGGTATTTGGAGATCAAAGGGGCTCAAGGCATTTCCTTGACTTTTGGAGGGACCGGACCCTTGGCCTAATGATCAAAAAGACCTAAGTACTTGACATTATTTGCCATTATAATCATTCACTTTTAACCTTTTCCTAAGTAAAATCCAATTTTACTTAGGAAAATCATGCCATATTTCATAAAATACCCTCAAAATCACTTGCTATGCTATGTTTAAGTGTTGAAATTAGGATGATATAATTTACTTTAAAGATCTTCACTTTCTTAGTAATAGTTAAGTATTTTGAGTTTACCTTGCCCTTCATCATATTAACTTCTGATATATTTACTAAATCCCTAGTGAAAAAATCTTATCCTATAGTACTTAACTCCTTTTACATAAATATCCCAAAATCCCCTCTTATTATAAGTTTTATCCAAAGTTTATTAAATCCCCTTTGATTAATAAAAAACCCCCAATAAAAACCATTTGGCTTAAAATATATCCATATAAGTTATTCCCCTACCCCTATGGTTGATAAATAATATTTATTTATTACCATATAATAAGAAATATCGAAAAAACGTTTAAACATATAATTTTATATGTTTGAAAGAAAAATATAATAAGGCCGAAGTTTTGATTTAAACTAAAAACTTCGAAAAACCCCCAAGCCATCATGACCCATCCACTTGGCATTTTAAAAACCCCTCCCGACACTTTAACCATAGTCGAAACCCTGCCGCAACTCCAATTTTCATTAGACCACGGGATTAATTAATTATCAGGATTAATTAATAACCTTTTGTTCCACCAATTAAACACCCCCCGGGACCTTTAATTAAGTTAATCATGTTTTTTAACCCCGTCGGGCCCGCACATTAAACCTCCGCCAACGCCATATTCCCTCCACTGTCAGATCACCCTCCCAATGATCAACGGCCAGCATTCGTTCCGCTAGCCTTCCAACGTCCGATATTTAACGCGCGGGGGCGCGGTGGTTTTGAAACCGTCCTTCGACCACGTGTCCATTGATCAATGGAATCGCTCCCTCCGCACTCAATACCACCATTGCCCATAAGCGGTGCGGAAATTACCGCTTATTTCCCGACCCTTGCCACATGTCATCCCGTACCTCAATGATGTCATTCCTCGATAAAATAAAAATCCCCTTTTGACTTTGGAAATAAAACAAAATTCGTGTTTTTTCAGTCATTTTCATTGCTGAAAGCGGCTACGCCTCCCACTGCGAAATTCAAAATTTCACTGAAAATTACTGTTCTATCCAATTTCGCTCGAGAATTCCGTCGGACCAGAGTTCAAGCATCTTCTTGCCACCACTTGATACTTGTTAAATCCCAGTTTGCCTCCGAAAACAGGTATTTATTCTATTGCGCCCCGAAATTTGAAAGAAACTCTGTGTTTTTTGTTTTTCCACTGGATCAGTGTTAAAATCTTATCACTAAGATCATTCCCTGAGCTATAAAACTGTGAATTGTTCCCCCAAACCTGCAACTGTGCCAATTTCCCTCATTAAAACTAAAATCGCGCCTGGTCTGTGAAGAAAACCCAGAAACTTCCATTTTGAATACACAAGAACCAAAATGGAAGCTCCGACAGCCCTGAATGTAACCCCATTGAATGCCCCTCACAGAGAGTTAGAATATCTGCCCTTAGTGGATAAAGACTTTCAAATTAAAGATTTGGTTTTCGATGAAAGTCCTCTTCAAAGCTATTGTCGCTGCAGAGACGATTATTCGAAGGGATTGGATGTCATTGGATTGTGGGAATCCAATTTCCCGAGATATATCATCCCCTCAGTCCTTATTTTCCCAGAAATTATCCACTACTGCCATTCTAACTATGATCCAACTCAAAGAGCAGTAATGTCTCCTGACCAGAGTGTTCTTTTCCCCATCACTCCTCAGGCCATCAATGCAATGCTACATTTTGAACTTGATCAAGAGCTAACTCCCTTGTCTATGGAAGAACTGATTGAAAAGTCTAATCAACTGTCTCCAGAAAAATTGAAATCCATTTGCCAGACTTTTATGTTTGCCTGAACATCAACCTAAGAGGCCACCTCCATATGGTTTTGCTTACTTTAACAAGTTGGGCAGACTTATCCTCAATATGATATCCTTTGTTATGGGTTTCAATACAAGTGAATATGTTGATGAAATAACCTTGGTATTGTTGTCTATCTTTACTCCTGGGCAACCTCCTGCAGTAAAATATGATTTTGCATCCTTCATTTCCAATAAAATCCATGACCAGTTCATGAGGCTAGATAATGAGAAAGTGTTCAAATATTCCTCGGTTATTTATCATCTCCTCATCTATTATCAATCAGAGAAGTTCCCCTTCCATGTTAAAAATCTTGATGCCAAGGGAAATCCTAGATCAGTTATTTTTTGGTCTGCCATAACTCATTCTTCCTATGAGTCTCCCTATTCCTATGCTGAGTTCATCGATATTTTTGTATATCCTGCAACTACCTTGTTGACAGGAATTCCTCCTCCAAGGCTCAGTAATGAAATCAAGAAGACTTTGCAGCTTTCAAGGACATATAAAGTTGGAGACTGGTATTTATATCAAAACCATTCAGTCATCAGAATCTATGGGTGTAAATTGCATCCATTCAAGTTGCCAAAATATGTGCCCATGAGACTTTTTGCCTTGGAATATTTCAGGCAAATGAATAATTCTGATATGATTCATTTTTGTAGTGTGAAAAAGAAAGCCCAACTCAGGATCAAAAGTCAATTAGGACCCTTCATATGCAACTCTAGAGATGGTGAACGAGAAGCAGAAGATATACTACAAATCCATTGCAAGTTCCAAAGAAGTTTCTGTTGGGTCCCTTATGATCCATTTAGTTTTATCTGTGATAAAAGAATGAAGAACAAATCTTCCCCTTATATTCACCACAGGATTCCTGATATAGAACAATATGCTAACCAAGATGAATGGGTGGAAGAAACACTAGTTGAGGAAGAAAGTGAAGAAGACAAAATGAACAAAATTATGAAAGACCTTGAGAAAAACTTTGACTTAGAATCTTTTACACAAGTGCAGGTACCTCACATTGGCACTTCTTCAGCAGGAAATCTACAACAGGGATTACAGGAAAGCAATCCATCTATTGCAGTAGAGTCAAAAGGCAAAGGAAAGGAACCTGAAATACAGGTCATTGAAACTTTTATCATGGAAGAGAAACCTCAAACATCCAGAGCACCAGATCAATCACAAGTTTCTCCCACTCAGGTAAATCATCCTGAAGTTTCAGAATTACAAACTCCATCCAATATGGAAATAGGAAAGAAAAGGCAGGTTCCAGATACTACTCCTCCCAAAGAAACCTCAGAACTATATCAAGCTAAAAAGCAGAAACTCAATCCACTTCCAGATGTGGAAATCATTGATGAAATGTTTGATGATGGAAGAGAAGATAGTCAACTGACTGGCACAGCAAGTGAAACACATACAGGCCACAAAGGAAAAGAATTGCAAAAACAGTTAAGTACTGAAGTATCTTCTTTTAAACCACCAAAAACAGATACAGGTGATATAAAAAGGACTTTCATTAATATAAAGGAAAAGAATGATCCATTGAGAATGAAGATTTATGATCAATATCTGAAAATGGCTCCACATAATCAGGAAAGGTTAATGTCAGCATTTGACATTTCACAAGGCAAAATGATGATGAGCCACTTCAAGTCCAAGGTGCCAAAACCCATGACAGCAGCTGATTATATTAGGACCAATTTTGAGGTCCTGGCTAAAGACATCCATCCCTTGGACCAAATAGAGCTGCATAAACAAACTAGGGAAATGGTGTATTCCACTCTTACTAATAAGGCCATGGCAGCCCTAAGGCTGCAAGATTCTTTAAATAACACAAGCACCCAATTGCAAGTTGAAAAGGCCTCTTCTCAGGCCAAAGATAACAGAATAAAGTCTCTGGAAGACATAATTATTAGTTTGGGTCACAACCCCAAAGATATCAAAAGCATTGAGGCACTAATCAAAAATAAAGATGATGATATTGCTGCCCTAAGAAAGCAGCTGAAATTACCAGCCTCAAGACATCCCCAGACCCAAGAAGTTTTGAAGGAGAATTCGCAGGAAGAGATAATGGAGTTGCTCTTAAAAATGACTGAGCAACTGAGTGAAACAGAGAAAGAATTGGAACAAGCTTTACAAGAGAAGGAAGCTATCATGCAGGCATCCATCACAGAAGCTACTACAACTACAGGTACTACAACAACAGATCAACAAACAAAATCAACACAGGTAGACACTTCTGGTTTAAGTTCTGATGAATTGGTAAAACAAATGGAAAGTTTAAAACTCAGGGTCACAGAACTTAAAACCACAAAATTGCAGTTAGAAAACTTGGAGTAGAAATATGATATGTCCAAAAGAACTGTTGCAGATAATACCAGGGAAATTAAAATATTGGAAAAATTGGTTAAGGCTTTAGAAAAAGATCTTTCATTAGAAAAGCCTTTGAGAGAAATAAATGAAATTCTTTGGACCAATATAATTGATTCAATAAAAAGTATTTGGAATTTTGTTCAAACAATCTTTGAACAAAATGACTTGATCAAAGTAGCTCAGGAAGAAATAGCCAAAACAAGAGATGAATTAAAGAACAGACCTGAGCAAGCCAGTCAACTTATATAGTTTCTGAACACACGGACTAAGCAACAGCTTTCAAAGTTAGGAATTGATGATAGGACAGGCACTATCTTAGAAATAAAAAGAGTTTTTACCAAAAGAACTCTTATGCAGAATTTGGAAAGGAAGTGTTCAGACATACAAGAAGAAATCAATGCTTTTAAAGGGAAATTTCAGGTTTTATTAGACAATGGGTTACCCAGTCCTATGCTAGCAGGTGACAAGATAATGGACCTGGAAACCTATGTTACTAAGATAGACATACATGCTCATAACACAACTGTTATTTCTATCAATGCATCACAAGCAACATTGCCAACAGGGAGGAATCTCTATGATAGATTGAAGAATTTGTTTCATCTGGAGCATGAAATAAAGTATTTGTTCCCTAGTCAACCCACCTTTTATAGATACACAGAGGCCGATGAGACATTGAGAAAACTTAAAAGAACCATAATAGCAGAAGATCAATGGTGGGACGACTTATTGGAAATTTTGTAAAATTTATCTTCAGATAGAAAATTTGATCTTTTTACCATTATGTAAAGGATAAATAATGAGCATAGATTAAAGAGTATCAGTTGAACAGGTTAAAGAGTATCCGTAGAAACAAAGAGTATCAGACAAGCAAAGGAATTACTCAAAGGGACAGCACCAAGCCCTATTATAGCACCTGCCTCCAGCACATCCACGAAGGAAGGAAACATCACATCAGCAATTACTTGTCATTCTGTCTACGAGACCATTTGTCTCCTTTTTATTTGTAAATTACTCCTTAGTCACCCTAGATTATTGGCTAGGTTAGTGTGAGATATTTTCAATTATTTTTTGTATAAATAAACCCTCAAAGAGAGTGTTGAGGGTGGATTCTAATACTTGGCTGTGACATTGATGTTTTTGGAATAAAAAGTGTTTTGGAGAAATTTATTTGTGGCTTACTGGATGACAATTTGAAGCTCAGGACTTTTTGCAGGATTCATGTGTCGGACTGCGGTTCAATAAGTCTTTCTATCCTATGTTTTAAGTTTTATATCTGTTTATAATATCATTATGTCCATTTCTGAATAATTTACATAAAGGATTGAATCAGAATTTACTTAATTGTACTCTGATTTCAGATGTGATTATTCTTAATGTTTTCCTTTAAATTGGTTATAAGCACGAATTCTTAAATGCTCTTGCTTCGTTAATTTAAACATTCTTGATTACTATAATAAAGAATTCTTCATTGCTCTTTGTTTGTAGTCATCTCATTTCTCTCTTTTGAACATGGTGAAAGATTCTTAGCTGCCTTTCATCCCTTCAAAATCATCCCATCCACTTTAAATTTTAAGGATTGTTCTCTGTCTGGCTATCTTGCCCTGCAAAACCATCTTGTGTGTAGAATAGAAATCCAGTAAAGCCATCCTTTGACTCCATAGCCCAATGGACTGAAAATCTTCAACCTTGCCCCTAGTTTGCAGATTCCACCATTTTCAAACAAATTCTTGATCTATAACTAGCCTAAAACCTTCTAAGAACAAAGATAAATTATAAAGAGAGAGCCCTCTCTGGATGCAGATTGGCTAGATTCTGCATCTGAAGGTTGGTTTGTGGTTACCTCGGGTATACTTTCCTTTTCCACAACTTCAAGGAAAGCCTGAGTGATAACACCAGGAATGAGTTTCCTTTAGATTTCATAGAAATATGTTATGTATCTAAAGCAAATCACTCTACTAACATATGTCCAACTTTTCCAGGGTTAAAATTTGTATACCAAGGAGCAGAACGGAGTGTGAAGCAGCTATGCTTTGTTAATAAAATAAGACCACAAACGACGAGGAAGTTTCAACAAGGTATGAACTACCCATCTCCTTTTAATAAAAATTATAATCGACATTATCAACCTTGGTATCCTCCTAACCCCTCATCCTATTTTATTCCCACTCCATGGCCTTATTCTCCACAAAATTGTATTCCTCCCTTTTATCCATGTCCACATCAACCTCCTCAATTCGGTAAACCATCTCAAGGGTAGAGGCCTCATTTAGCCCAGCCTCCTACCTTGATTCCTCCTGCTCCTCAACCATAACTACCTCAAAATAATCCTCTAAAACAACCTCAGATGCCTTCCCAACCAAATAAAAATCCAACAATAAGAAGACTCAATGAGGATATAATGGAAAAAATTCCTATCCAACTTATGTCATAAACATTAAAAAGAATCAACCTTAGGTCAAGGAAGCTCTTTTTCGAAATTCACCCACCTTCTCCAACATAAAACATAGAGAAAGAAAAGGAATATCTTTTACCTAAATTCATAGGAAGAAAGCCTATCTACCGTGAAAGGTTTACCACACACAAAGTAGACACCCCAAAATAAGTTTAACCTATGGGATAATTGAAGAATTTTAGTGTCCTCCTAACACTTCACCATGTTCTATGCCTACTCCATGGCCTTATTCTCCCCAAAATACTACCCATCCATTTTATCCTTATCTAGATCAACCTCCTCAATGGGGTAATCCATCTTGAGGATGGAGGCATCATGTAGCCCTACCACCCAACTTGATGTCTCCTCCTCCTAAACCATAAGTACCCAAAAATCATCCTTTAAAAAAACCTAAAATTCATAACCAAACAAACCCAAATCCAACCAATAAGCAACCTCAACTAGTCTACAGTGGAGAAACCACCTATCCAACTTATGTTGTAGAAATTCAAGAGATCAACCATATGTATGTCAAGGTCCTTCCAGATAGTCACCCACCTTGTACATAGAATACACAGAAAGAGAAGGAAGATATTCTACCTATAGTCACCTGAAAAAACCCTACCTATCCTGAAATGATGACCACCCACAAAGAAGACACCCCAAAATAAGTTGAACTTCTAGGATAATTGAAGAATTGATGTGTCAAAAACCCTCTCCTTCAAGACACCAAGGATGTTCCTATCTATAATAATTTCATTAAAGAGGTATTTATGATAATTCTAGGGAGGAGGAAAAGAAACACCCCTATTATTAATGTTATAGGGAAGCTCACTAATATTATGCTTTGGAGAGTTATCATCCCCAAGAACTTAGATCCTAGGAGTCTTACAGTAGATGTCCACATCAATTATATTTTCATTCATAACACTCTCATTGAATTTAGAGCTTTAATAAATTTCATTAATAAGGATATTATGTTCAAAATCAATGTTCAATAATCTCTAAGGAAGACCACCATAGTGTAACAACTTTTTGATAGATCCACATTAGTACATGAAGATATCATTGAAGATGTTATGATATTTATTAATTCCTCGGAATACCACATATATTTACTTGTATTTAATCCTAAGACTAATTTTTATGGATACCATTTCATCTTAGGGATACCTTGGTTAATCATCGTTGATGCCTACATCAGTTGTAGATTTGGAAATATGACTATCACCAATGGGAAATATAAAAAACAGTTAGTATTATATCCACCTCCTCAACCCCTCATTGAGAATGAATTTACCATTTGGATAAAATAATAATAATAATAATAATACTCTTATATATCATAATCATACCCTATATGTATATTATATTCTAGCATTAGTAGCAGACAAATTGATGAAGATAATATGATTGATAAATTTCTACAAAATAAGTACCTTGTTGCCATGAACTTTAATGGATTAGAATATGAATTTATAGGATATCCTAATCGTTCACAAGAAAACTCATGGATAGATTTAATAGCTTCTAGTTATGATAAAATTAATGTGAAAATCATAGAAATCATCCCCTCTAAAAATTTGAAAATCATCCCCTTTCTCTAAGATAATCAAGAAAATCAATTGTTCATTGTGTTGAAACAAAATGTTGATGCATTTTCATCCAACCACAAAGGCTTTTAGGCTAGGAGGTAACTCCATGAATTGAATTGTGTGTTTCATTAAGATGGAACATGGATATATACATGGACATGGAGATTGTTGGGTTTCATCTCCCAATGTATCTTCATCTTCCAATTCTATTTATTTTTTGTTTACAATATTTACTTTGATTCAAATAATACCAAAGATTAGGTTTCAAAATTCCCCCCCTTAATATGAAGGGATGTTGGTGAGTCGAAGCATAATTATGAATATTTCAAAGTTTTCTCTTCTAAGCAGTTTGGTGAAGATGTCTGCAATTTTCTCATTTGTGGAAAAATGGTGTAGGTAGATTGTCATGGCCTCAACCTGATGTCGAATCAAATGGTATTTTGTATTGAGGTGCTTTGTTGAATCATGGAAATTTGAGTTCTTAGCCATTTTTATTGGAGAAGTGTTTTGAATCAAGAGAGGAGTTGAATGAACTTGTTTCTCCTGAAAATCTTCCAAAATTTTCAGAAGCCACACAAATTCCTTTGTTTCTTCAGTTGCTACCACACATTCTTCCTCAGCTATGGAATCTACTTGAACTGATTTTTTACGTGACCTCTAGGAGACATATCCTGATCCAAGACTCATAACATAACCTGAAGTATATACCCCAGTCTATTTATCTCCATCAAAGTCTGAATGAGAGTATCCAATCAAGGTGAATTCACCCACTTGCATATACTAAGTCCAAAGTCATGAGTTCACTTCAAGTAATTTATAACGCTTTTTGCAACAAACCAATGACCCTCACAAGGATTTTAGATAAACCTAGAAAATATTCCAATGAAAAATGAAATGTTTGTTCTGGTAGTAGTCAAGTAGTTGAGACTTCCTATGAGTTGTCTATACTTCATTACATCCTCAAATTATTTTCCTTCAATGGAAGTGAGCTTTATGTTCTATTCCATTAGAATAGTCAAAGGATGGCATGCAACCATGACAAACCTATTCAAAAAATCTCCAATGTACTTCTTCTGAGAGAGGAATATAAATTTCAGATGTTCACTTACTTCAATACCAAGATAGTAGTGAACATAGCCCAAATCTGTCCAATTGAAAAATCTTTCCTTAATTCCTTCTTTATGGATCCAATGTAGCTCTCATTTTTCCCAGTCATCAGAATATCATCTACATACACCACAAGGTATACAATAGTTCTTAAAACTTTCTTGACAAACAAATTTGCATCATCAAGATCATAATGTTTGAAGTTTAGTTTCAGAAGAATTTTAGTTAACTTCCCGTACTAGGCTCACGGTGCTCGCTTGAGGCCATAGAAGGATTTTATAAGATTTCACACTCTATGTTCCAAAACTTTCAAAATAATTCCTTCTAGTTGGGACATAAAAACATTCTCTTTCAGATCTCCATTCAATAAAGAATTTTTTACATCCATTTGATGGAATTTCCAACAATTCTATGTTTCCAAAGAAAAAAGTGTCCAGATGGTAGCCCATTTTTCTATTGGGGGGGAATTCCTCTCATATTCAACCCCTTAATTATGTGAAAAACCTTTTTTCACAAGCATGCCTTTGTTCTTGTCAAATAAGCCATTTTCTTTATACTTGTTCTTGAAGACCCACTTGCAGCCTATTGGTTTGGTTCCCAATGGAGGATCAAAAAATTTCCAGGTGTTATTCTTTATCAAGGAATCATATTATTTCTACATCACTTCTTTCCATTTATCATGAGAAGTCACTTATTTGAAGGAAGTTAGTTCAAAATATGTAGAAAATTCAGTTCATAATCATAAAAAACATTCATATCAGTAGCTCAATAAAAATCATCTACATCACCTCCATTTTGTCTTGTTGAAACTCTTGTTCCTGTCTTTCCAACCTCATAAGGATGAACACTTTCAAGTGTATTTTTAAACTATAGTGGAGGACCTTTCTGGGATGGTCTAGGCTACTTGGTTGACTGAGTTGGGGAGAAATCAATATTGAGTCTCCCAATTTTGTTAATCAAATCACTCACAGTGTCATATGGATAAGTGGATGGAGCTTCATGTGGGTGAGAGAGTGCTTCAGCAGAAGATTTCATACATTGATCTAGTATAGGAATCCCCCCTCCAAGATGTGGAATCTCATTATCAAACTTGTTATGATTAATTTGGGACCAGTCGAGTTTTTCAATGGTCAACCTAATGCAACTATTTCAAACCACTTTGGATTGAAAGCTATCCCTTCAAGTCAGAGAGGGACCTCTCAAAGAAAACAAATGAATACTTAAGATGAAACTTATATTGCATATGGCTAAATATTTTTGTATTTTAAGTGAATTTACAGGTGGAAGATGTATGAAAGGCTACCATTGGGCATGGAGTCGGCTATGGGACTTCAATCAGAATAAAATTTAGTTCATGGAAGGTGAGGACATTAAGCTTAAAAAATAACTTTTTATGGAAAACACATAATAGAAGAAGAAAATTGGAGAATAATACTATGAATTCAAAGTAATCATGATACTATGAAGCTGATGATAATATGGGAAATGTAAAAACCCAAACACATAAGCTCAAAATAAATCTCAGGTCCGAAAGGCAACTGCTACAACTGTATATTATCTTGGTGAAAAAAAAATACATAATGGTCATCTCATCTACATTCATCAACCAACCTCCTAAAATTCAATAAAACTCCCATTTAATGAGAAATATCTCATTAAAAAGTTTTTCCACCTGGGCTAGACATCGATACTGAACTAGATACCTAATTCAAATAAAATTACATCATATTGAGGAATAATAGGGATATTTCTGTTCTAATGGAATTGGTAATCAAAAAGGGCTCTATGATCATTAATTACCTCAAAAAAATATCTAACAACCCATGTGTGTCATCCCTATCGAACCAAACTACCATGTTTAGGTGGCCAACTGATACACTTGATTTAAGGTCTTTATAAAATTGATTTGATAATCAACTATCCAATTTGTGAGGTGCCATCATGACGAGTTGTTAGCCATGTCATCCATTTGGAGTGGATTACAGATCTCGCCCCTTAAATAGTGGCCCAATGATATCCTTAATGCCATTTGATGACTCATCCACCTTTTTACTGTGTTGATTGCCCAAAAAGGTCAAAAATGCATAATGCTAGAAAAAACAGAATATTAGGAACTTCCGTAGCGCACTTTCGTAGCAACTTCAAAAATCCATCTTCTGCACATTTTTTGACTTTGGTGATTGTTGGAGGATCTTCCTTGGGACTGATGAAGTAAACACATGCTCCAGATTACCCTTGTTCTTATATGTTTTAATAATTTTTCCTTCAAGGAAACCTACAACACTTTCGTAGCAAAAACTCACCTTCAAGCCTGGAATGCTCTACGAAATTACCTAGTTCATTGTCATTTGTTCCTTTCTTATTTTTTTCACCTGAAAAACACTTCTAAAGCCTCTACATGTTTGGTTATGATAGCATAAGATAAAATATTATTCAAAAATGTGTGGTTTACCATGTTTCATGGATTAACATCATCATCTTGCACAATCATCTTAAGACCCTTTTTCTTCAACTATTCTGAATCTACCATTTCCATATGTTATTCCAAGGTTTTGAATTGATCTTGTAGCTTTCTTCTTTATTTTTGTACCCAAATATTTGTCCTAAAAATATTCTTCATCATCCTATCCAAGGGCAGTGTCCTATTAAGCATATTCCCTGACTTATTTTCCATCTCATTGAATTAATCTAGTTGCTTTCTCACTTCCTTTTTGAAATTTTCCATCTCCAGCCTTTCTTTTTTGAAATATTCCAACTCCAAATTAGCTTCCATAACCTCTTCTTTATCTTCCCTCAGTTTCTCTTGTAAGAGCTCTTATTCCTTCCTTTCCTGGACCTACACTTTAACCTTTCTCCCCTTTATTAACTCTTCCTCTATTAGAGATAATTCTGCCATTTACTCCCCTGATGGCAACTTCTTCTTCTCTAGTTTCTTAGGAAACTCCTCTGAAATTTTTCCCTTAGAAATTTGTGACCTAGTGAATGGCTTCCTAAGTTTGAATATAGACCTTGAATCTTCTTTTGAAAAGTCTAATTTCATGGCCTTAATGCTCTTCTTTTTATTCTTTTCTCCCTTAGTTTCCACAGGCTTTACAATAGGAGACTCTTTAATCTCAATTTCCTCTAGGATGTCTGCTAGCTTACCTCTTCCCTCAATATGACTTCTAGTAAGCCTCTAATGGATCATTGTGTGTGTTTTTACTTGAATATTGGTAGAAGCCTATTTTGGTACCACAATCTCCTAAAATTGCTCAATCTCCAGCTCGATAGGTTCTGCTATAGGCTGCATTTCAATCTCATGACCAACTGAAGGTTCATATCTAGACTCCTTGTTTTTCCTTGGTGTCTTAGACTTGGATTTTTGTGTCTTCTTAGGAGTGAGGGAATAAACTTCATATCCACTCAAAAATAGGAATTTAGAAAAATATATTCTTATTTTATTCAATTCTTATACTACCAAAAATTTGATCAAATCATGGTGAAATAAAGAGGTTTCATTATTTCCAAGTTTTTCTTGAACCTTATCTGCCATTTTTCCCAAACTCCTAAAAAAATAAAAAGGTAATTCTAGTGGTTGTTTACCTGTGAAGTGTAGCAGTAGTTTGCAGTGATACTAATAGATCACATGGAATCTACCTTCACAGGTAAAACACTTATGAATCACCATTAAGGATTTGGAATAATTCTTCGTGAGACATGTCCTGGGGATTCCTAAACTCATATCCATGCCTCTATGACCCTCTTTCAAATATTCATCATAGTTCTACAACTTAAATTTCATCACCTAAAACCATGCCTCTTGTGATCTTTGGATCTCAGGAGCCTGTGACATTGTGTTAGGAGGGACAACAAAGTTTAAAATACCTATTTTCAACCGTGTACCAATGAAATTAACCAAAAATCCTTCAAAACTTGTGCATGGTATTCTTGTATCTCTTGGCAGAATCGAAGACAAACAACATTAGAAAATGCATGTGAGAAGATACGGTATTCCTTGAGAAACCTCATATATATAGGCTCATATCTAACAACAGTTCCATATTTATGAATTTTATTTTTTGATGCCATATCTCCAAAAACATTGTTGATCATATCCTTCCTTAACAGTTGCAAAAGCCTTTGAGACAACACACAAATCATTTGATACAGGTAAAGCTAAGCCTAAGAAACCTGCTGATCAAAACCTATACCTCTATACTGATGGAAAGACAATTGAAGAAGCTTACAAGGATGATGGTAGATTGTTTAAATTGTAAATTAGAATAAACAGGCGGGATGGATGTGTGGGAAAAGGACATGATGAAAGGGAAATCATGACCAAAATTGTGTATGAAATATGATGACACATAACAAAATGGAGCAATCATGGGCTAATATGCTCTAACAACTAACTGATTCAACCTTTATGATAAAATCACAACCTTTTTTCGACCATTAGCAAATAATACAGGTTTTGCAGTGCATCCAGTGTTTGAGAGGGTGGATTTGCTACAAAAGTGTCAGGAACTTCCGTAGCAAACCCTGATTGTTTTACACCGATTTCGCTCTGGATTTTGCTGAAAGTGCCAAATGTACAAAAATAACTAGATTTAATCATGCATGAGATATTTTCTATATTTTTTATTTAACATGACCCTTATCACATGAGAGATGATCTTCAAGCCCCCACACATATGTGCATTTTAAAAAAAATTAAGAATTCAAAAGACCTTATTCAAACCTAAATGACTCAACGTAATTAACTTAAAACCAACCTAGACTAACCTAATCGTTATCATGGATAAAAAAAACTCTTGAAATTATTTTTCATGTTTGAATATATCGAAGCGATCAAGTTGCCACTTAACAACATTGTCAACCTTGGAAGATCCAAGAAACATCACATCTCTAGATATTATAAACTTATTATTGACTTCATCATAGAGACGATATGCTTTGGAGGTATTTGAATACCTAATAAGGTACACTTGTTACTCCTTGCACCGATTTTTTTTCTTTGCTCCTTAGGTATCAAGGCATAACAGGTGGACCCAAAGACCTTGAGATGCCTCATCGAAGGAATATGGCCATACAACAATTCATAGGGAGTATTGTTTTTTATAGCATTAGATGGTCACCTATTCTTTATACAAACAACACATAGAACTCCATAAGCCCAAAACATCAGTTTAACATTCTTTAAAAACATCATGGAATGTACCGTATTTAATATTGTCCTATTCATTCTTTCAGCTACTTCACTCTATTGGGGATTGTAAGGAACAGTTGTTTGATTTTTTATCTCATCATGCTAGCGAAGATATTTTTCAAATTCATTTGAACTGTATTATTTTCCATTATCAGTGCGAATAGATGAAATATGATATTGTGCATCATTTTTAATGCATGCATGAAGGTTCTTGAATATTTCAAATGGATCATATTTTTTCTTCAATAAATAAAACCAACACATTTTGGTGTAGTCATCAATAAATGTATTCATATATTTATTACCATTTTCCTAAGGAATAGGCATTGGGCCACATAAATCAAAATGACTGAGTTAAAATTTTCTATGTGTTGTAGAATGAGAATCATGAAAATACTATTTTATGTGCTTTCCTAAGATACCTGCATCACATTTCTTAAGTTTCCAAGGAATTAGAGTGTTAGACTCTATACCAATAGGTGTCATTTTTCATGATTTTCTTGATTGAACTATGGAATATGTTCAAACCTTCTTTCTTGAGCAAAGGTGTTCCATATTCTTGAAAAGCCAAAAAATCAAAAAATTTAAAAAATGTAAAGAGGGTATACCCTAAAAGAAAAATCAAAGGGTAAGAAAAATAAAATGGTCAAAAAAGTGAAAAAATGAACCCCCAAACAAAAAATAGACCAAGGAAAGTGTGCAAATCCAAATGCCACTACTATTTCATTTTTGTAAATAAGCAATTGTGTGCAGCTTGTCAAACTTTGCCACAATTTATGAAGAGTCAAACTGATTAAACTTGACTCATTCATTTTTCAATTTCATGTTGTAGATTAGAGAATAAAAATCTGACCAAACAGTTTAATCTTGGCAGATAAGTAGATAGGTAGAGTTAATAAAAGGTGCTCAACAGTTTAATCTGAGCCCTTGGATGTAATAAGGGTAGAATTAGATAGATTTGCCTTGTAAAAAGAAAAATATTGATAAGGGTTTGCAAGTCTAAATGCACCCTAATAAAGAAGAGAAAATGGTAGTGTCAAGTAGATAGGGTAGGTAGATGGTGTTGCAAAGTTTTATGTGATGAATGATGGTGCTGAATATGTTTAATCTTTTAACTTCATCACAAGTACTCAAGCAGAAAATGCACTGAAGAATTCACAGAAAGCAAAGTCAAAATCATTAACTTCCCACATCACTTTTTCCCTAAGTTTTACTAATTTCCCCAAAGTGCTAAGGTATTTGGAGGTCAAAGGGGCTCAAGGCATTTCCTTGACTTTTGGAGGGACCGGACCCTCGGCCTAATGATCAAAAAAGACCTAAGTACTTGAGATTATTTGTCATTATAATCATTCACCTTTTACCTTTTCCTAAGTAAAATCCTATTTTACTTAGGAAAATCATGCAAAATTATACAATAAACCCTCAAGATTACTTGTTATTCTAAGTCTAAGTGTTGAAGTTGATATAATGTGGTTTACTTCAGAAATCTTCACTTTCTTAGATGTGCAAAGTATTTTGAGTTGTCCTTGTCCCTTTGTCATATTTACATTTAACTCTATTTACTAAATCCCTAGTGAAAATGCCTTATCCTAAGTATATAACTCCTTTTATATAAATATCCAAAAAACCCATCTTATTATAAAGTTTAACCAAAGTATTTATTTCCTAATTATTCATTAAAAACCCGCATTATGCGCCCTTTGGTTAAATATATCATTATACAATAGTCCCGCCCCTTATGGTAGTTAAATTGATTTAATTTATTACCATATAATAAAAAATATCGAAAAAAAAACATTTAAACATATAATTTTATATGTTTAAAAGAAAAATGAATAATGCCGGAGTTTTAATTTAAACTAAAAACTTCGGAAAAACCCCCATGCCACCGTGGCTCATCCACTTGGCATCCCACCCGACACTTTAACCATAATCGAGACCCTGCCGTGACCCCAATTTTTCATTAGACCATGGGATTAATTAATTATCAGAATTAATTGATAACCACTCCCTCCGCCTATCAAAAGCCTCCCGGGATGATTAATTAAACAATAAATCGTTTCAAAAACCCGACGGGCCCGCACATTAAACCCCCGCTTACTCCACGTCCCTTCCACCATCCGATCTCCCGCTACGAGATCTACGGCTAACATTCATTCCGCTAGCCATCCAATACCCGAACAATAACCCGCGGGGGCACGGTGATTTTGAAACCGCCCTCCGTCCACGTGTCAATGCCCCAATGGAATCGATGCCCTCTCATTTAATACCACTATTGCCCATAAGCGGTGTGGGGATTACCGCTTACCGCCCAACCCCTGCCACACGTCATCCCGTACTTCCATGACGTCATTCCTCGATAAACTAAAAACCCCTTTTGACTTTGGAAATAAAACATTTTTTTGTGTTTTTTATGTCATTTTCATTATTTGAAAGCGACTGCGCCTTCCGCTACGAAATTCAAATTTTCACTGAAATCTATTGTTCTATCCGATTTCGCTCCAGAATTCCGCCGGACCAGTGTTGGAGCATCCTCTTGCCACCATTTGATACCTGTTAAATCCCAGTTTTCCTCCGAAAACAGGTATTTATTCTATTTCACTCCGAACTTCAAAAGAAACTCTGTGTTCCTTGTTTTTCCGCTAAATCAGTGTTAAAATCTTATTCCTAGGATCATTCCCTGAGTTGTAAAACTGTGAATTGTTCCCCCGAACCTGCAATTGTGCCAATTTCCCTCATTAAAACTGAAATCACGACATTTCTGTGAAGAAAACCCAGAAACTTCCATTTTGAACCCACAAGAACCAAAATGGAAGCCCCGGCAGCCTTGAATGTAACCCCATTGAATGCCCCCCACAGAGAATTAGAATATTTGCCCTTAGTGGATAAGGATTTCCAAATTAAAGACTTAGTGTTTGATGAAAGCCCCCTTCGGAGTTATTGTCGCTGCAGAGACGATTATTCGAAGGGATTGGATGTCATTGGGTTGTGGGAATCCAATTTCCCGAGATATCTCATCCCCTCAGTCCTTATTTTCCCAGAAATTATCCACTACTGCCATTCTAACTATGATCCAACTCAAAGAGCAGTAATGTCCCCTGACCAGAGTGTTCTTTTCCCTATCACTCCTCAGGCCATCAATGCAATGCTACATTTTGAACCTGATCAAGAGCTAACTCCCTTGTCTATGGAAGAACTGATTGAAAAGTCTAATCAACTGTCTCCAGAAAAATTGAAATCCATTTGCCAAACTTTTATGTTGCCTGAACATCAACCTAAGAGGCCACCTCCATATGGTTTTGCTTACTTTAACAAGTTGGGCAAACTTATCCTCAATATGATATCCTTTGTTATGGGTTTCAATACAAGTGAATATGTTGATGAAATAACCTTGGTATTGCTATCTATCTTACTCCTGGGCAACCTCCTGCAGTAAAATATGATTTTGCATCCTTCATTTCCAATAAAATCCATGACCAGTTCATGAGGCTAGATAATGAGAAAGTGTTCAAATATTCCTCAGTTATTTATCATCTCCTCATCTATTATCAATCAGAGAAGTTTCCCTTCCATGTTAAAAAGCTTGATGCCAAGGGAAATCCTAGATCAGTTATTTTTTGGTCTGCCATAACTCATTCTTCCTATGAGTCTCCCTATTCCTATGCTGAGTTCATCGATCTTTTTGTATATCCTGCAACTACCTTGTTGACAGGAATTCCTCCTCCAAGGCTCAGTAATGAAATCAAGAAAACTTTGCAGCTTTCAAGGACATATAAAGTTGGAGACTCGTATTTATATCAAAACCACTCAGTCATCAGAATCTATGGATGTGAATTGCATCCATTCAAGTTACCAAAATATGTGCCCATGAGACTTTTTGCCTTGGAATATTTCAGGCAAATGAATAATTCTGATGTGATTCATTTTTGTAGTGTGAAAAAGAAATCCCAACTCAGGATTAAAATTCAATTAGGTCCTTTCATCTGCAACTCTAGGGAGCCTGAGCGAGAAGCAGAAAATATACTACAAAGCCATTGCAAGTTCCAAAGAAGTTTCCGTTGGATTCCTTATGATCCATTTGGTTTTATTTGTGAAAAAATAATGAAGAACAAGTCATCCCCATATATTCACCACAGGATTCCTGATATAGAACAATATGCTAACCAAGATGAATGGGTTGAAGGAACACTAGTTGAGGAAGAAAGAGAAGAAGACAAAATGAATAAAATTATGAAAGATCTTGAAAAGAAGTATGACCTAGAATCTTTTGCACAGGTGCAGGTACCTCACATTGGCACTTCTCTAGCAGGACATTTACGACAGGGATTACAGGAAGGAAGTTCATTAATTGCAGCAGAGTCAAAAGGCAAAGGAAAGGAACCTGAAATACAGGTCATTGAAACTTTTATTATGGCAGAGAAACCTCAAACCTCCAGAGCACCTGATCAATCACAAGTTTCTCCCACTCAGGTAAAACATCCTGAAGTTTCAGAATTACAAACTCCATCCAATATGGAAATAGGAAAGAAAAGGCAGGTTCCAGATACTACTCCTCCCAAAGAGTCCTCAGAGATACATCAAGCCAAAAAACAGAAACCAGATCCACTTCTAGATGTGGAAATCATTGATGAAATGTTTGATGATGGAAGGGAAGACAATCAACTAACTGGCACAGTTAGTGAAACAAACACAGGCTAGAAAGGAAAAGCTTTGCAAAATAAGTTGAGTACTGAAGTATCTTCTTTTAGGCCACCTAAAACAGATACAGGGGATATAAAAATAACTTTCATTAATATAAAGGCAAAGAATGATCCATTGAGAATGAAAGTATATGATCAATATCTGAAAATGGCTCCACATAATCAGGAAAGGTTAATGTCAGCATTTGACATTTCACAAGGAAAAATGATGATGAGCCACTTCAAGTCCAAGGTACCAAAACCTATGACAGCAGTTGATTATATCAGAACAAATTTTGAGGTCCTGGCAAAGGAAATTCATCCTTTGGACCAGATAGAGCTGCATAAAAAAACTGGGGAAATGGTGTATTCCACTCTTACTGATAAGGCCATGGCAGCCCTAAGGCTGCAAGATTCTTTAAATAACACAAGCACCCAATTGCAAATTGAGAAGGCCTCTTCTCAGGCCAAAGATAACAGAATAAAGTCTCTGGAATACATAATGATCAGCTTGGGTCACAACCCCAAAGATATCAAAAGCATTGAGGCACTAATTAAGAAGAAAGATGATGACATAGTTGCACCGAGAAAGCAGCTGAAATTTCCAGCCTCAAGGCATCCCCAGACCCAAGATGTTTTGAAGGGGAATTCACAAGAAGAGATAATGGAGTTCCTCTTAAAGATGACTGAGCGACTGGGTGAAACAGAGAAAGAATTGGAACAAGCTTTACAGGAAAAGGAAGCTATCATGCAGACATCCATCACAGAAGCTACTACAACTACAGGTACCACAACAGCAAATCAACAAACAAAGCCAGCTCAGGTAAACATTTTTGGTTTAAGTTCTGATGAATTGATAAAACAAATGGAAAGTTTACAACTAAGAGTCACAGAAATTCAAACCACAAAATTGCAGTTAGAAAATTTGGAGCAAAAATATGATACATCTAAAACGACTGTTGCTGATAATACCAGGGAAATTAAAAGATTGGAAAGATTGGTTAAGGCTTTAGAAAAAGATCTTTCATTAGAAAAGCCTTTGAAAGAAATAAATGAAATTCTTTGGGACAATATAATTGAGTTAATAAAAAGTATTTGGCCCTCTGTTCAAGCAATTTTTGAAAAAAATGACTTGATTAAAGTAGCCCAGGAAGAAATAAACAGAACAAGAGATGAATTAAGAGGCAGACCTGAGAAGGCCAATCAGCTTATATAGTTTTTGAACACCCGGACTAAGCAACAGCTTGCAGTATTATGATTTGAGGACAGGACCGGCACTATTTTGGAGATAAAAAGAGTTTTCACCAAAAGAACTTTTATGCAGAATTTGGAAAGGAAGTGCTCAGATATTCTGGCTGATATTAATACTTTCAAAGGAAAATTTCAGGTTTTATTGGACAGTGGGTTACCCATTCCTATGCTCTCATAGGACCAGATAATGGACCTAGAAACCTATGTCAAGAAAATAGATATCCATGCTCATAATACAGCTGCTCATTCTATCAGTTTGCCAGAAGCAACGTTGCCAACAGGGAGAAATCTCTATGACAGGTTGAAGAATTTATTTCATCTTGAACATGAAATAAAGTATTTGTTCCCTAATCAGCCCACTTTTTACAAACTCACAGAGGTCGATGAAACATTGAGAAAACTTAAAGGAACCATCATAGCAGAAGATCAATTGTGGGATGACTTATTGGAAATTTTATGAAATTTATCTTCAGGTTGAGAATTTTATCTTTTTACTATCATGTAAAGGATAAAAATGAGTACAGGTTAAAGAGTATCAGTTGAACAGGTTAAAGAGTATCCGTAAAAACAAAGAGTATCAGACAAGTAAAGGAATTACTCAAAGGGACAGCATCGAGCCCTATTATAGCACCTGCCTCCAGCACATTCGCAAAATGAGGAAACAACACACCAGCAGTTACATTTTATTCTATCTACGAGACTATCTGTCTCCTTTTTTATTGTAACTTATTTATTAATCACCCTAAATTAAGGGCTAGGTTAGTGTGAGATATTTTCAATCATTTTTTTTATAAATAAACCCTCAAAGAGAGTATTGAGGGGGGATTCTATTAATTTGCTGTGACATTGATGTTTTTGGAATAAAAGCGTTTTGGAGAAATTTATTTGTGGCTTACTGGATGAAAATTTGAAGCTCAGGACTTGTTGCTTGATTCATGTGTCGGATTGCAGTTCAACAAGTCTTTCTATCCTATGTTTTAAGTTTTATATCTGTTTATAATATCATTGTGTCCATTTCTGAATAATTTTCATAAAGGATTGAATCGGAATTTACTTAATTGTACTCTGATTTCAGATGTGATTATTCTTAATGTTTTCCTCTAAATTGGTTATAAGCACGAATTCTTAAATGCTCTTGCTTTACTAATTTAAACATTCTTGATTACTATAATAAAGAATTCTTCATTGCTCTTTGTTTGTAGTCATTTCATTTCTTTCTTTTGAACATGGTGAAAGATTCTTAGCTGCCTTTCATCCCTTCAAAATCATCCCATCCACTTTAAATTTTAAGGATTGTTCTCTGGTCTGGCTATCTTTCCCTGCAAAGCCATCTTGTGTGTAGAATAGAAATCCAGTAAAGCCATCCTTTGACTCCATAGCCCAATGGAATGAAAATATTCAACCTTGCCCCTAGTTTGCGGATTCCACCATTTTCAAATAAATTCTTGGATCTATAACTAGCCTAAAACCTTCTAAGAACAAAGATAAATCATAAAGAGAGAGCCCTCTCTGGATGCAGATTGGCTAGATTCTGCATCTGAAGGTTGGTTTGTGGTTACCTCGGGTATACTTTCCTTTTCCACAACTTCAGGGGAAACCTGAGTGATAACATAGTGGCGACCATACTGGGGAACTGAATCATTTTTATTGTTAATATTGTTCACTTATAAGCTATAGACAGAGTCTGAAGATCAGCCAGGTAGCCTTTGAAATGCTTTTGCCCTACAACTGCATAGTAAATAAATGTTGCTTCAGTGTATCTCTGATTTAGCTTATACTTTGAACCTTAGTTTCAAAATGTTTAATCAGACTCTCTAGTTCAATAATTCTTTGAGAAAATTTTAATCAGAAATCATTATTTCTTGAAGTATTTGTAGAAGTTGTATTTATTTTTCAATTAAAACCAAAAATCCAAAAACACTTAGTCTAGGAAAACTGGCTTCAGAAAGGATTCGTCATACTAGGTCAAATCCTGACCCTAATCCACCACCAATATTTGAAAATCCAAATTTGATTCCTAGGATTCTTAGAAGACAAGGAAGTCAAGAAAGTTCTGAAAGAGGAAGTCAAGAGAGTTCTGGAAGTTCCAGACCTCTTTCTAGATCACAGTCATGTCCTGTCAAGATAATATATTTTGACGAAATTCCTTTTGATGAACGATTTGAAACATCCTTATTTGTAAATTTTTCTGAAACCGAATTATCCAGATTAGTTCCAGATCCATTGTTTTTTGAAGATTTGCAATTCAGATTTGTTTCATATCACCTTGACAGACAGTTACAAAACTCCATTCAATCTGAACAAACCTTTGAAGAAAGTTCAAACATCTCTGTAATTACCGAAGCTTCCCCAAGTTCAGTTACTTTTTCTCAAGCTATTCAAATACCAGTCACCCCTTCTTCTCCTCCACCTAGTCCACCCTCACCTGTCGTTCCATTACACCTTCCAATGGCCAATCGATGTGCCCCTTTAAGGTTGCCTAACAACCCTGTTGCCTTGCCTCAAGATTATCAGAGTAAGATCACCCCTTTTGATGGATCAGGTACTTATACAGCTCAACAACATACCAAGAGGATGACTGATTACTTTGAGTTCAATGAAATTGACACTGATGATGTCCGAATGAGAATTTTTGTTCAGAGTCTTACTGGAGAAGTTAGGATATGGTTTAGGGCCCTTGCTCCAAACAATATTGCTGATTTACCAGCTTTGTATAGGGAATTTTTGAATAGATGGGAGAAGAAGAAATATCCTCTTCAGATCCTGTCAGAATTCGAAAAATTAAGAAGAAGACCTAACGAAACAGTACAAGATTACATCATTAGATTCAATGAAGCATATAACGCTGTTCCCCAGAACCTCAGACCCCCACCTGACTCTGTATTGGTTAAATTTCCAGATGGTTTTGACTCTGACATAGCTTATTCACTCAGGGAAAGAGCTCCCCAAACATTAGAGGAAATGAAAAGCATAGTGGTTAGTGTGGAAGCAAATCTGATAGAAAAACGAGCCAGAGCTAGGGCAGAAAGAAGAATGCCTCTGAATGAAGAACCTTCAGCTTTTGAAAAGAAGCTGGATGCAATCATTAAAGGTATGGAAAGATTAGGAGATAGAGTGGAGACAATTGAAAGAAAGTCTACTAGTGATAATCAAAATGTTGTGAGAAACCCAAACTTCAGGAGAAATCAGAACCAAAACAATGGGAAGAATATCCTTGACCAAAATATCAGGCCACCTTTCCAAGAAAACTTTGTTGAAGGTTCAACTTCTGAAGAACCTACTGAGGATGTCGAAATAAATAATGTGAATGAAAAAAAAAATGAACCCGAAGTTTTCTTATCTTAGGATGATCAGGAAAATCACATCCTTGAAACATTCCAAACTCATTCAGGAGAAACTTTTGATTTCAAAGAAGGCTATGACACAGCAATTTATGAGGTCCATAAACAGTACAATTTGAGAAGTAGACGGATTGATGTGCCAGAGAATAGAAAACAGAAAAATGAAAAACAAAATGTCAAAGGTAAAGTTAACATTCCCCCTGTACAAAACATTCCCCAAGTACAAATTTTGTCTAGGATAACTCCCAACCCTTCAAATCCAATAATTGAAGATGTCTCTGATAACCAACCAAACAAAAATCAACAATCTAATACTTTTCCTCCTGTAGGAAATGTAGAAGAAACAGTAGAATTTAGTTCAGATACCCCTTCAAAACAAAATTTCATTCATGAAAAAGAGAAAAACATTGAAGACCCAAAAAATAGAGAAAACCCAACTGTGCAAAACACTAAAACTCAAACAGAAAAACCTTTCAATCTAGAGGCTGAAATAGGCAAACTAAAGATAGTTGTTCCTTTATCAGAATTAGCTAAACATGATGTCTATAGAAGTCAAATTAGCAAATCTATAAACATTAACATTATTGGATTGGATGATTTAGTAAATATTCTTGATGATCAACCCAAACTCATTTTTGGCCCTGAGGTAAATGGCAAACCAGAAAGTGGAGGAACCCCTCCATTTTATGTAAGCCTGAATGTTCATGACAAGATACTCCATAATGCAATGCTTGATTCTGGAGCATCTCACAATTTGATGCCAAAAGCAGTGATGGAAAGATTAAATTTAGACATTACCAGACCATACAAAGATTTGTTTTCTTTTGATTCTAGTCAGGTAAAATGTCTAGGTTTGATTAAAGACTTGTGTGTTACTTTGGTACAATACCCTGCGAAGTCTGTTTTGATGGATATAGTAGTGGCTGATATCCCTCCTAAATATGGTATGTTGTTATCTAGCTCTTGGGGTGCTAAAATTGGAGGATCTATTCAACTAGACATGTCATATGCCACTATTTCAGTATTTGGCCAACCTAAAAGATTATATAGAGAAACATTGATGAAGTACTTGGTGAGTAGCCATGAGAAGCCTGAAAACTTCCCTGTCTATTCTATACATTCTGACATGGACTCTTTTATTCTATACAATGCTGAATTGGACCTTCCTACTGAAATAGAAGCTCCAGAGTTGGAAACTACAAACAAAACTACTGTTAAAATTGAAGAGATTTCTGAAAACAAGGAAACACCAGATGATCAAGAAATACCAGAAAAATCTAAACAACTAGCTCCTGTTAAGAAACATTTTAAAACAATTGATGAGGATTATGAACATGAAATTCTGTGGCATTTAGAATTTGATGGCTCAGTAAACAAATTAGGAGCAGGAGCTGGGATTTGGTTACATAATGTTGAAAATAATCATGCTGAGGGTCATGCTTATAGGTTGAATTTTAAATGCACTAACAACATGGCAGAGTACGAAGCTCTTTTGTTAGGGCTTAAACATGTCAAGAAGTTAGGAGCTATTAGGGTATCAATCATAGGAGACTCCGAGCTAATTATTCAACAAATTAAAGGAGAATGTTCAACAAAAGACATGAGATTGAAACAATACAGAGAAACAGTTGTGGAAATTCTCAACACCTTTCTACAAGCTCAACTTGCCAAGATTCCCAGGAAACAAAATTTACATGCTCACAGTCTCGCAATGTTCACTAGCACATGTAAGTTACCTTTTGATCCTAATCATCAGTTCTCAGCTGAGATTAGACATAGGCCTGCTATACCAGACAATCTTTTGAATTGGCAAGTATTTGTAAATAATAATCAAATCAATAGTTTTTTGACACTTCAAAATGAGTTTTCTAACTGTAATATAGATGAAGACATAACTATTGATGAATTTGATCAAGAAAAAGAACAAAAAATAGATATTTCAAGAGAAAATGCAATTCATATGCTGCACCCAACCACATTCACAGAAAAAGACATGAAGGATTTGAAATACATGGAATCTGATGAGATCATAGAAGATGAGACAAAAATCATTAATCTGAAAGATAATTATCTGCCCAAAGGATTAACTCCTTTGGAAGATATTTTTGACTCAAATGATATTCCATTTAGACCTAAAATGGAACCTGTAAAGGCTGATATTGAAGAATGCAACTTAGGAACTCTAGAAAATCCCAAAATGGTTAAACTATCCAAATCTCTACCAGAAGATCAAAAGGTTAAATATGTTGAACTCTTAAAGGAATTCCAGGATGTTTTTGCCTGGAGTTATGAAGATCTTAAAGCATATGATACATCCATAATTCAACACACTATACCTTTGAAGCTAGATCAGAAACCTTTCAAACATAAACTTAGAAGAATAAATCTTGTTTTATTACCTTCAATCGAAAAGGAAATTAAAAGGATGTTTGAAGCAGGGATTATAGCTCCTATTAGGTTCTCAGAATGGGTTTCTAATCTAGTACCAACAAGGAAAAAGACAGGAGAAATTAGACTGTGTGTCGATTTAAGAAACTTGAATAAAGTTTCTTTAAAAGATAACTATCCTTTGCCTAAAATGGACCATATTCTACAGAGGGTAGTGGGATCTTCTAGGATATCTCTACTGGATGGATTTTCAGGGTATAACCAGATTCTGGTTCATCCTGATGATCAAGATAAAACAACATTTACAACACCATGGGGTACTTTTAAATATGTCAAGATGCCATTTGGACTCAAGAATGCGGGAGCTACATTTCAGAGAGCAATGGACATTGCTTTTGCTAAACAAATACATGATTTTCTGGTAATTTATCTAGATGATTTAACAGTTTTTTCCAAAACAGATCAGCAACATTTAGATCATCTAAGGCAAGTGTTTATAAAGTGCAGAAAATATGGTATTTCCTTAAATCCTAAAAATTCATTGTTTGGTTTGGAAGAAGGAAAGCTCTTAGGTCACATTATTTCTAAAGATGGCATTAGGATTGATCCAGAAAGAATACAAGCAATTTTGCAGATACCTCATCCCAGAAACATAAAAGAGTTGCAAGCATTCATAGGAAAGATTAATTTCTTGAGAAGATTTATTTCTAGTTTAGCTGAATTACTTAGATTGCTTACTAACATGTTGAGGAAAGATTCAAGCATTGACTGGACTGTAGAAGCCAAACAATCATTTGAGGAAATTAAAATGGCTTTAACAAGAACACCAGTTCTTACCAGTCCTAAATTTGACAGAGATTTCATTATTTTTTCATTTGCTTCTGAACATACAGTTGCAGTTGTTTTACTTCAAAAAGATGATCAAGGGTGTGAAAAACCAATAGCATTTTTTAGTAAAGCACTTAGGGATGCATCTTTGAAATACAATATTATGGAGAAACAAGCTTTTGCATTGGTAAAAGCAATTAAAGATTTCAGAGTTTACATATTATATTCTCATGTGATAGCTTATGTGCCTAATGCTGTAGTTAAAGATATTTTGACTCAAGATGGCATTGAAGGTAAAAGAGGTAAGTGGATAGCTACCATTTTAGAATATGATATTGAGATTAAACCAAAAAAACTCATAAAAGGTCAAGGTTTGGCACAACTCATGACTGAAACTAATTGCCAAGCCTTAGACATTAACGAATTGGATGACAATCAGGAGATGGCGACTCCACAGATCAGTCAAGCTTTCTTAGATTCACCCTGGTACACTGATATAATTCATGTTTTATTAAACCTGCAAGCTCCTCCAGGGTTTTCCAGAACGAAAAGAAGATTTTTAAAAATGACATCTTTGAAATATTGTATTTTAGATAGCACTCTATTTTGGAAAAATCATGAAGGGATCTTATTGAATTGTCTATTGAAAGATGAAGCTGATAAAATTCTTAATGAATTTCATGCAGGGGATTGTGGTGGACATCTATACTGGAAATAAACTGCAGACAAAATTTTAAGGGCTGGTTTTTATTGGCCAACCTTATTTTCTGATGTTAAGAAATTTGTAACAACTTGTCATAAGTGTCAGATCTTTGAGGGTAAAAGAAAGTTGTTACCTTTACCATTAAGACCAATTTCCACAGAAAGACCCTTTCAACAATGGGGATTAGATTTTATTGGAGAAATTCATCCCTCTTCCTCTGGGCAACACAGATGGATTTTAACTGCCACATATTACTTTACCAAATGGATTGAAGCTATCCCATGCAGACAGGCCAATGATTCTGTAATTATAGGGTTTTTAGAAACCAATATACTTTCAAGATTTGGCTGTCCAGAGAAAATTATAACAGATAATGCTGATGCATTTAAGTCAAAGAAAATGATTAGTTTCTGCAATAAATATCATATTAATTTAGGCCATTCAACAGCTTATTACCCCCAGGGTAATGGACTTGCAGAATCCTCCAATAAAAGCCTTATTAATATCATCAAAAATTTATTGGAAGAAAATAAAAAGAACTGGCATAAGAAACTGACCAATGCATTGTGGGCAGACAGACTTACAACTAAGAAATCAATTGGGACAAGTCCATATGAATTAGTTTATGGCATTGAAGCAAGATTTCCATCATCTTTAGGAATTCCTGTTATGAAGTTACTTCAGGAGGCTCAAGTGGAACCAAATGACATTCAGAGAAGAATTAACCAAACAATCCACTTGCAGCAAACCAGAGAAGAAGTATATCAACGATCTCAAATATTGCAGGAAAAGTTAAAG
The DNA here is from genome assembly GCA_034641835.2 of Pinus albicaulis. Classification (NCBI taxonomy): domain Eukaryota; kingdom Viridiplantae; phylum Streptophyta; class Pinopsida; order Pinales; family Pinaceae; genus Pinus; species Pinus albicaulis. Next base: position 154,208 of record JAXQQM020072833.1, read on the forward strand.
AAAATGTTTGACAGAAGAGCTAAAGCAGAAGATTTTCAACTAGGAGACAAAGTCCTAAGATGGGATTCCAGAAGGGAAGAGAAAGGGAAACATGGGAAATTTGATTTCTTATGGAAAGGTCCTTACATCATTCATGCCTTACAGGGGAACAACACATACTTTTTGAAGAATTTGGACAATTCAGAAGCTGACGAGGGACCAGTCAATGGTCGAATGCTGAAGCACTATTTTGATCCTATTTACTAGGATGTTTTGATTTTTCTAACTTGTACATAATATATCCTTTTCTAATGCAGTTTTGATTGGATGGTGACTTCTTGGAGTTGAAGCCCGAAGTGAAGGCCCTAAGCTTCAAAAGTTTCACTATCATATGTACAATAAAGCTACCATAAGAAGGAGATTACACAGTTCAGTTTGAAGACATTTTGAGGCATCTGACCTGCTGTTCTTGACTTTCCACAAGGAAAAGCCATCCCCAAGTGGAGCCAGTGTTAGACTCCTATACCAATAGGTGTCATTTTTCATGATTGTCTTGATTTAACTATGGAATATGTTCAAACCTTTTTCTTGAGCAAAGGTGTTCCATATTCTTGAAAAACCAAAAAATCAAAAAATTTAAAAAATGTAAAGAGGGTATACCCTAAAAGAAAATCAAAGGGTAAAAAGAATAAAATGGTCGAAAAAAGTGAAAGAAATGAACCCCAAACAAAAACAAAGGCCAAGGAAAGTGTGCAAGTCCAAATGCCACTACTATTTCATTTTTTGTAAATAAGCAAAATTGTGTGCAGCTTGTCAAACTTTTGCCACAATTTATGAAGAGTCAAACTGTTTAAACTTGACTCATTCATTTTTCAATTTCATGTTGTAGAATATAGAATAAATATCTGACCAAACAGTTTAATCTTGGCAGATAAGTAGATAGGTAGAGTTAATAAAAGGTGCTCAACAGTTTAATCTGAGCCCTTGGATGTAATAAGGGTAGAATTAGATAGATTTTCCATGTAAAAAGAAAAAGATTGATAAGGGTTTGCAAGTCTAAATGCACCCTAATAAAGAAGAGACAATGGTAGTGTCAAGTAGATAGGGTAGGTAGATGGTGTTGCAAAGTTTCATATGATGAATGATGGTGCTGAATATGTTTAATCTTTTACCTTCATCACAAGTACTCAAGCAGAAAATGCACTGAAGAATTCACAGAAAGAAAAGTCAAAATCATTAACTTCCCACATCACTTTTTCCCTAAGTTTTTACTAATTTCCCCAAAGTGCTAAGGTATTTGGAGATCAAAGGGGCTCAAGGCATTTCCTTGACTTTTGGAGGGACCGGACCCTCGGCCTAATGATCTAAAAAGACCTAAGTACTTGAGATTATTTGTCATTATAATCATTCACTTTTAACCTTTTCCTAAGTAAAATCCTATTTTACTTAGGAAAATCATGCAAAATTCCACAATAATCCCTCAAAATCACTTACTACTCTATGTTTAAGTGTTGAAATTAAGATAATGTGATTTACTTTAGAAATCTTCACTTTCTTAGATGTGCAAAGTATTTTGAGTTGTCCTTGTCCCTTTGTCATATTAACATTTAACTCTATTTACTAAATCCCTAGTGAAAATGCCTTATCCTAAGTATATAACTCCTTTTACATAAATATCCAAAAAAACCCATCTTATTATAAAGTTTAACCAAAGTATTTATTTCCCAATTAATCACTAAAAACCTACATTATGTGCCCTTTGGTTAAATATATCATTATGTAATATTCCCGCCCTTATGATAAGTTAATTGCATTGGTTAATTTATCATATAATAAAAAAAAAACATATATGAGAAAAGCTTTAAACATATGATATATATGTTTAACACAAAAAATAATAAACTCGAAGTTTTATTTTAAACCAAAACTTTGGAAATAATCCCATACCCGACGCCCTAACTCGAGTTAGAAATCCCGTTATATATCCCATTCTCCAACCTTAACTCGAGTTAGAAACTGAACCCCGCTGCAACCACCTTTGTAACCATTGGGATTAATTATTTATCAGAATTAATTAATAACCAAACTTTTCCGCCTATTAGACGCCCCCCGGGATATTTAATAAAATTAATCGCGTTTAAAACCCCGCCGGGCCCGCACGATAACGCTCTACCATCTCCCCGTCCCTCCAACCATTGGATCGCCCCTCCAAATATCTACGGCTAACATTCATTCCGCTAGCCATCCAATACCCGATAAATAACCCGCGGGGGCACGGTGGTTTTGAAACCGCCCTCCATCCACGTGTCAATGCTCCAATGGAATCGCTGCCCTCTCGTTTAATACCACTCTTGTCCATAAGCGGTGCGGGGATTACCGCTTACCTCCCGGCCCCTGTCACACGTCAGCCCGTACTGATATGACGTCATTCCTCGAAAAAATAAAAATCCCTTTTAACTTGTAAATAAAGCAAATTTCGTGTTTTTTTCCGTCATTTTCATTATTGAAAGCGACTGCGCCTTCTGCTGCAAAATTCAAATTTTCACTGAAATCTACTGTTTTATCCGATTTTGCTCCAGAATTCCGCCGGACTAGTGTTCGAGCATCCTCTTGCCACCGCCTGATACCTGTTAAAACCCAGTTTGCCTCCAAGAACAGGTATTTATTCTATTGCGCTCCGAACTTCAAAAGAAACTCTGTTTTCCTTGTTTTCCACTGGATTAGTGATTAAATCTTATCGCTAAGATCATTCCCTGAGGTTTAAAACTGTGAATTGTTCCCCCGAACCTGCAATTGTGCCAATTTCCCTTATTAAAACTGAAATCACGACATTTCTGTGAAGAAAACCTAGAAACTTCCATTTTGAACCCACAAGAACCAAAATGGAAGCTCCAGCTGCCTTGAATGTAACTCCATTGAATGCCCCCCACAGAGAATTAGAATATTTGCCCTTAGTGGATAAGGACTTCCAAATTAAAGACTTAGTGTTTGATGAAAGCCCCCTTCGAAGTTATTGTCGTTGCAGAGACGATTATTCGAAGGGATTGGATGTCATTGGGTTGTGGGAATCCAATTTCCCGAGATATCTCATCCCCTCAGTCCTTATTTTCCCAGAAATTATCCACTACTGCCATTCTAACTATGATCCAACTCAAAGAGCAGTAATGTCCCCTGACCAGAGTGTTCTTTTCCCCATTACTCCCCAAGCTATCAATGAAATGCTCCATTTTGAACCTGATCAAGAGTTGACTCCATTGTCTATGGAAGAACTGATTGAAAAGTCCAATCAATTGTCCCCAGAGAAATTGAAGTCTATTTGCTAGAATTTTATGTTGCACAGACATCAACCAAGGGTCCTCCTCTATATGGTTTTGCTTACTTTAATAATTTGCCCAGGCAGGACTCTCTTGAATATGATATCTTTTGTCTTGGGTTTCAATACAAATGAATATGTTGATGAAATAACCCTGGTTTTGCTGTCTATCTTTACTCCTGGGCAACCTCCTGCAGTAAAATATGACTTTGCATCTTTCATAGCCAATAAAATCCACGACCAGTTCATGAGGCTAGATGATGAGAAAGTGTTTAAATATTCCTCAGTCATTTATCATCTCATCATCTATTATCAATCAGAGAAGTTCCATTTTCCTGTTAAAAAGCTTGATGCCAAGGGAAACCCTAGATCAGTTATATTTTGGTCCGCCATAACTCACTCTTCCTATGAGTCTCCCTATTCTTATGTTGAGTTTATTGATCTTTTTGTATATCCTGCAATTACCTTGTTGACAGGAATTCCCCCTCCAAGGCTCAGTAATGAGATTAAGAAGACTTTGCGGTACATCGAGGACATATAGAGTTGTCTGGTATTTGTTATATCAAAACCATTAGATTATCCCAGAATCTATGGATGTGGTGTATCCACATTGGAATTGCAAAATATGTTCCCATGAGACTTTTTGCCTTGGAATATTTCGGGAAAATGAATAATTCTGATATGATTCATTTTTGTAGTGTGAAAAAAGAAAGCCCAACTCGGGATTAAAAATTAATTAGGTCCTTTCATATGCAACTCTAGGGAGGGTAGGCGAGAAGCGGAAAATATACAAATTCATTGCAAGTTCCAAAGAAGTTTTAGTTGGATTCCTTATGATCCATTTGGATTTTTATTTGTGAAAAAAGAATGAAGAACAAATCACCCCCTTACATGCACTACAAGATTCCTGAAATAGAACAATATGCAAATCAAGATGAATGGGTGGAAGAAACACTAGTTGAAGAAGAAAGTGAAGAAGAAAAAATGAAAAAAAATATGAAAGATCTTGAGAAGAAGTATGACCTAGAATCTTGTGGTCAAGTGCAGGTACCTCACATTGGCACTTCTTCAGCAGCAAATCTAGAGCAGAGATTACAGGAAGGCAGTTCATCAATTGCAGCAAAGTCAAAAGGTAAAGGAAAGGAACCTGAAATACAGGTCATTGAAACTTAAATCATGGCAGAGAAACCTCAAACCTCCAGAGCACCTGATCAAACACAAGTTTCTCCCACTCAAGTAAATCTTCCTGAAGTTTCAGAATTACAAACTCCATCCAATATAGAAATGGGCAAGAAAAGGCAGGTTCCAGATACTACTCCTCTCAAAGAATCCTCAGAGCTACATCAAACCAAAAGGCAGAAACTCAATTCAAGCTAGGAAGTGGAAATAATAGATGAGATGTTTGATGATGGAAGAGAAGATAGTCAACTAAATGGCTCTGTTAGTATGACACACACAGATCAGAAAGGAAAAGCTTTGCAAAAGAAGTTGAGTACTGAAGTATCTTCTTTTAGACCACCAAAAACAGATACAGGGGATATAAAAAGAACTTTCATTAATATAAAGGCAAAGAATGATCCATTGAGAATGAAGGTATAAGATCAATATCTGAAAACGGCTCCACATAATCAGGAAAGGTTAATGTTAGCATTTGACATTTCACAAGGCAAAATGATGATGAGCCACTTCAAGTCCAAGGTGCCAAAACCTATGACAGCAGCTGATTATATTAGAACAAATTTTGAGGTCCTGGCAAAGGACATTCATCCTTTGGACCAGATAGAGCTGCATAAACAAGCGGGAAATGGTGTATTCCACTCCTTCTTGATAAGGCCATTGCCAGCCCCTAAGGCTGTAAGTTGCCAAATAACCACCAAGCACCCAATTGCAAATTGAGAGAGCTCTTGGAGGCCAAAGATATGAGAATAAAATCCTACCCGAAAGACATAATCACCGGCTTGGGTGCAATCCCAAAGATATCAAAAGCATTGAGGCACTAATTAAAAGAAAAGTGATGACATAGGCACTTGCTTTGAGTAAACGATTGGAAATTGCCGGCCTCGAGACATCCACGGACAAAGAAGTTTTGAAGGGGAAATTGAGGCCGGGGAAGAAATGATGGAGTTGCTCTTAAAAATGACTGAGCAACTGAGTGAAACAGAGAAAGAATTGGAACAAGATTTACAGGAAAAGGAAGCTATCATGCAAACATCTACAGCAGAGATCACTACAGGTACCACAACAGCAAATCAACAAACAGAGCCAGCGCAGGTAAACACTTCTGGTTTAAGTTCTGATGAATTGATAAAACAAATGGAAAGTTTAAAACTAAGAGTCACAGAACTTCAAACCACAAAATTGCAGTTAGAAAATTTGGAGTAGAAATATGATACATCTAAAAAGATTGTTGCTGATAATACCAGAGAAATTAAAAGGCTAGAAAGATTGGTTAAGGCTTTAGAAAAAGATCTTTCATTAGAAAAGCCTTTGAGGGAAATAAATGAAATTCTTTGGGATAATATAATTGAGTTAATAAAAAGTATTTGGCCCTCTGTTCAAGCAATTTTTGAACAGAATGACTTTATTAAAGTAGCTCAGGAAGAAATAAATAGAACAAGAAATGAATTAAGGAACAGACCTGAACAAGCCAATCAACTTATACAGTTTTTGAACACCCGAACTAAGCAACAGCTTTCAGAATTAGGAATTGAGGACAGGACAGGCACTATTTTGGAGATAAAAAGAGTTTTTACCAAAAGAACTTTTATGCAGAATTTGGAAAGGAAGTGCTTAGATATTCTGGAAGATATTAATACTTTCAAAGGAAAATTTCAGGTTTTACTGGACAACGGGTTACCCAGTCCTATGCTCTCAGAAGACCAGATAATGGACCTGGAAACCTATGTTATGAAAATAGATATCCATGCTCAGAACGTAACTGCTTGTTCTATCAGTGTGTCAGAAGCAACGTTGCCAATAGGGAGAAATCTTTATGACAGGTTGAAGAATTTATTTCATCTTGAACATGAAATAAAGTATTTGTTCCCTAATCAGCCCACTTTTTACAAACTCACAGAGGCTGATGAGACATTGAGAAAACTTAAAAGAACCATAATAGCAGAAGATCAATGGTGGGATGACTTCTTGGAAATTTTATGAAATTTATCTTTAGGTTGAGAATTTTATCTTTTTACTATCATGTAAAGGATAAAAAAATGAATACAGGTTAAAGAGTATCATTTGGGCAGTTGAAAGAGTGTCAGTAGAAATGAAGAGTATCAGGCAAGCTAAAGAATTACTCAAAGGGACAGCATCGAGTCCTATTATAGCACCTGCCTCCAGCACATCCTCAAAAGGAGGAAACGGCACACCAGCAATTACTTTTTGTCCTATTTACGAGACCATTTGTCTCCTTTTTATTGTAACTTACTCATTAGTCACCCTAGATTATTGGCTAGGTTAGTGTGAGATTTTTCCAATTATTTTTTGTATAAATAAACCCTCAAAGAGAGTGTTGAGGGTGGATTCTACTACTTCGCTGTGACATTGATGTTTTTGGAATAAAAAGTGTTTTGGAGAAATTTATTTGTGGCTTGCTGGATGACAATTTGAAGCTCAGGACTTTTTGCGGGATTCATGTGTTTAATTTTGAGTTCAATAAGTCTTTCTATCCAATGTTTTAAGTTTATATCACATTTTATAATATCATTGTGTCAATTTTACGAATAATTTACATACGGGATTGAATCGGAATTTACTTAATTGTACTGCGATTTTCGGATGTGATTATTCTTAATGTTTTCCTCTAAATTGGTTATAAGCACGAATTCTTAAATGCTCTTGCTTTACTAATTTAAACATTCTTGATTACTATAATAAAGAATTCTTCACTGCTCTTTGTTTGTAATCATCTCATTTCTTTCTTTTGAACAGGTGAAAGATTCTTAGCTGCCTTTCATCCCTTCAAAATCATCCCATCCACTTTAAATTTTAAGGATTGTCCTCTGTCTGGTTATCTTGCCCTGCAAAACCATCTTGTGTGTAGAATAGAAATTCAGTAAAGCCATCCTTTGACTCCATAGCCCAATGGACTGAAAATCTTCAACCTTGCCCCTAGTTTGCGGATTCCACCATTTTCAAACAAACTATTGGATCTATAACTAGCCTAAAACCTTCTAAGAACAAAGATAAATCATATAGAGAGAGCCCTCTCTGGAAGCAGATTGGCTAGATTCTGCATCCGAAGGTTGGTTTGTGGTGACCTCGGGTATACTTTCCTTTTCCACAACTTCAAGGAAAACCTGAGTGATAACATATAGGGAAAACATGTAACACCATTTTTCTTCAAAAAATGAATCTTGTAATAGTTCAAGTTCCCAAATCTAGCATGCCATAAAATACTTATCTTCATCATAGTGACAATTGTGTCAGAAGTTTTGTGTATGAGCAGATTTTCCTTGCAGCTTGAAAAGTCTTTCTTCTTTTATCCCCATCATGAAAACTGAGTGATACGATGCTTTTATGACCTCAATCTTGCCACCAAATATATGAATGGAGTTTCCTTTCTGGTGGATGTGGAAAAATGACAAAAATTTTCTCCTAAGCTCTAGGAGATATAGAACATCATGGAGAAGAAAGTACAGAAGACCACACAATTTGAGTTTGATGGTGCCAAGCCCTGATGGCTTTAGTTTTCACTTATATGAAAATTATACTACTTGATCAACATTGTCAGTGAATTATTCAAATAAATCTCTCGTAAAATTCATGTGGAAATTTTCTCATGAATCATCCAACCAATCATCTTTCTACGAATAAAGTGAGTCATTTAACAAGTCTATAGTTACTCCTATGTTTCAATGTGCTACAACATAATGAGTAGACTTAGGTTTTTCACCTTTCCCTTTGTTAGTTATTTTAGATTTCCCTTCATTTATTTCCTTATTAATTTGGTCCTAAGGAAATGTGCAAGTGGGAGCATCATGTACATCTCTATTGCATCGTATGTAATGAAGATCAAAGTTTTCTCCTTGGAAATTTCTTCCCCCTGCCTCTAAAATTCTTCCTTCCTCTTGCTCTTCGGCCATATATTTCTATAGAAGAATCATGTGCATGATTATTTTACTTTTGTGCAAGGAATACAACTTCTTCAGTATACTGAGGAGTTTTCTTCTTCCCAAAATCCTTCTCTCTCTTAGCAAACTTTTTCTCAAGGCAGTCAAAGGTAATCTCCTTAAGGTTTCCACTTGCTTGCAATGACTCAAGTTAATGTGAATAGGTGGGTTATAGTGCCTTGACATATCCATGAGATGAATATCTATCTCAACACCAGTGGCTTGCATATCATTCATAATGGACCTTATTTTTGATGCTAAGGCAAGAGTGTCATCATTTTTTAACTCAAGACTGAACAAATTAATGATCAATTGAACATATTCAATTTCAGGGTGTGAGTCATAAAATTCCTTAAACTTCTTTAAAGCTTCAAAGAAATTTTAAAATGAAGAAATATGGCGACTAACATCCTCATTTACTGACGCTGCAATCAAGATATAGGCCTGTTTTGTTCTTGTTTTCCCAAATGGAAAGCTCCTTATCTAAAATGATTTTTTCAAGTCCATTCTCTCCTTCTCCTTCAAAAACCCCTTTCCAAAACTCATTCTAGGACCACTAAGGGTAGTTCCCCTTTCCAGTGTGAACTACTCCCACGATGGCTATTAGTGAATGCATTCTTAAAAAAAATGCTTTCATTTGATTTCCAACAACAACACAATCTTATTGATATCTTCTATTTAGGTGGAAAAAATTCATTGTATTAAAAATATAATGTAACATATATTCCTGCACTCACAAATACATTATATGATGGTTCAAACATATGAACCATATAATATATAACCAAAAAAATTCTCAACCAATTTCATGTCTCAAAAATACCACCATCCAAAAAAATATCATTATATACACCATCCAAAATTCCCATTATATAATCACCATCCAAAAAATTTCAACGAATTTTAATACTACCACCATTTTCAAAGGAAATTATTGCACTTCATAATATATATTTCCATATAATAGGGTATGTAGCATTATTCGTTCATAACATAAGCATGTACTTCATAAGAGGTCACTTATGAATTTAATATAATGAACTTCAACTCATGGCTTTAACATATAAAAGAGAGGTCATCACACCATACCTCATATACCACACACAGTAAACATATATTTGTCCTTCGTATGCAATAGCCTCGATTCTTCAAATGATTTCACATAGTCTTCAAAAATATTTAACTCGGTGAAAAATGTTTAACTCATAGGAAATATAAACACCTAGGTATCACGACCAGTGACTAGAACTATGATATTATATATTCAATTCCAAGACGTATGGGACAACAATGCAAAGCTCGAATGCATGAGGAAAAAACTCCAACCTCAAACATGTGAGGTATCAATGAGAAAATAGAATGCATGAGGCGGCCACATCAAACTTTTAATCCACTAAAATGCAGTCGACTGAGCTTGAAGTTTTTCACGGGGAGAATATAAGATCTCTTGACACTCACATTCTTTAATTCAGAGAAATAATCTGGAGAGTAGGGTAGGTTAACACACTATTTAATTCATTCAGTGCAGAGAGAGTATGTAGTAGAGAAAAATGGCAGGAAAATAGGAGTTACAGGAGCAGTACGAAGCTAAAAAATGGTTGGCTCTGATACCATGTTAGGCCAAGAGGTAACACCACCAATTGAATTATGTTTTTCATTAAGATCAAGCATGGATATATAAATGGATATGGAGGGTATTGGGTTCATCTCCCACTGTCTCTTCATATTTCAATTCACTTTATTTTTCATTTACGATATTTAAATGGATTTACCTAATCCCAAATATTAGGTTTCAGCAAAGGGGAATGAACCCTACATTAAAAGACATTGTGAAATATGAATTCCAAAATTTTTGGATATAGGATTCATCTATCCGATATCGAATAATGAATGGGTGTACGCCTTTTTCATTTTCCCTAAAAGGAATGGAAAATTGACAATTTGTTCTTATCACAAAGGACTCAACAAAGCCACTAGAAATACTGATTTTCACTTTCCCTTTATTGGCCAAGTTCTTGACGAAATTTTACGAAAAAAGTTATTTTCTTTCCTGGATGGGTTAAGTGGGTACAACAAAATATATATTAGCTTTGAAGATCAGGAAAACACAATGTTCACATGTACATGAAGATAGTTTTCTTAGACAGTTCTACCATTTGGTATGTGCAATACCCTTGCCACCTTCCAGAGGGTTGTGTTGAGTATATTCTCTGACCATGTGCATCAACTTAGTGGAGATATACATGGATTATTTTACACCCTACGCGAATGATTCCAATAGGCTCTCTCAAACCTATATAAAATATTACAGACGTGCAAAGAAATGTGATTCCTTAATTCATGAGAAATGTATGTTTCTATTTAATGTGGGATTGTCTTGGGGCAGTTTGTCTCTTCAAAATGTATCCATGTAGACCCCAACAACATAGCCATCATCAAAACGGGTTTTTTCCTCGAAAACATAAAGATGTAAGAAGATTTTTAGTCCTTACTAGATATTATCATAGATTTATCAAATATTTTAGAAAGATTACTTCTCATTTATTTTCATTACTAGAAAAGGATGTAGAGTTTTACTAGATAGATTTATGCAAAAAATGAATTTGAAGAAAAAAAACACTAATGACAACACCTATCCTCATAAGTCCAAATTCAACTTTACCTTCAATATCCATACAAATGCATTTGATAAATTCGTTGTGTTATAACTAGGACAAATCAGAGGTAAACTTCCTAATGCCATTTATTTTAACAAGAATAGTATTTACAAGGCTAAAAATAACTATCCATTTACTAAAAAAAAATTGTTGATGTATATTCTTTAAACAAGTTTAGAAATTACATTACTGGCTATCAGGTATTTGTACATCCCAACCATAGAAAAGTAAAATACTTAATGAATAAACTATATGTGAATTCTTGCATAATGCTATGGTTAGTATTGTTGCGGCAATTTTGTTTGATTATTTTTCACAAACGTGGAAAAGAGAATGTTATTGTATATTTTATTTAAAAAATAAAATTTTCTACATATGATGAAGAAGTGGTAGATTAACATCTCCCTAACAAACATATTTTTTACATATCACGTCTATCTTCATCATTCAATAATATTTCCAACTTCTTAACTACTGGCCAATTTCCTCCTCACTTATTTTATATCACCCAAAAAAATATCACCTAGCTATTTCCTATTAGGTTGATTAAAATACACCATGTAGAATGGCTTTTTAAATATTAAAATCCACTTCCACCTTAGGAATAATTTAGTGAACCATTTTCCTAAATGATTTCTCATTAAAACCCAAAAACCCTATGATAATAATTAAATAAATCATTAAGTTTTTATTATTCTCTTGAAATAATTATTAATCATTATTTAGTGATTGTTTATAACCATTTTTTACTTAACTACTCTCGAATAATATGTAGGAATTTACAGGTTCTATTCCATAGATCAAAAACCAAAGGCCACCGCTCACAAATAGATCACAAATTAGTACACCAATATTATCACGTGGTTAAAACCCTTGAAGAGGGAAGCAGTCCACGACCTGAGCCAATGTGGCAACTTTAGGAATTTTATTAATATAAAAAGAAAAGTTACATATGTTTCTCTCATAAACAGTTACCGAAAAAATGACCCTCCATGCTCTATAAATAGAGATAATGGACCAATCATGTGCTAAGCCACAGATCAAGTGTCATTACTATCGAGGAAAGAGTTAACTGTCAAATCACTACAAATCGTGGTCGTTGGATTATAAGTTACAAATGTACATAGTAAAGAAACACACTTTACCTAACTTTACATTAGTCTAAGTTATCCTTAACTATTTCCTATCTGTCGAAATATCCTAACATCCCCCCTTAAGAAAAACTTGGGATAGGAATGAAGGATTTACAAAGGTGATACAAAAGGAGCATATTTCCTATGTGTCGAAATATCCTAACATCCCACCTTAAGGAAAAATTGGGATAGGATTGAAGGATTTACAAAGGTGACACAATAGGAGAAGGAAGGTGACATTAGAGCCTACCCCCCCTTAATGATAACTTTCTTGAACTCCAAGAATGGATCAAATTTTGGTAAACTTCACTTCTGTGAGAGCCTTTGTAAAGATATCGGCTACTCGATCATTGGTTAGACAATGTTTCACTTCAAGGACACGATCATGAATGAGCTTTCTGATGAAGTGTATGTGGAGCTCAATGTGTTTCATACACTGATGCTGAACTAGATATTTACATAACCGAATGGCACTTATATTATCACACCAAAGTGTAGTTGGATGATGTTGATGAAGACCAAATTCATACAGGATCTGACGAAGCCACATGGCTTCCTTTCTGGCTTCAACTGCACCATGATACTCTACTTCGGTTGAATAAAGAGAGATCACACTTTGTTTCTTACAAGACCAAGTAATAGGTCATAAACCAAGATTGAATACATATCCTGTAGTAGACTTTCAATCATCAGGGTCACCAGCCTAATCAGAACCAGTGAAACCAATCAGTAATGGAGATGCCCCTGCACTTTAATGAATCCTGAACTAAAATGTACCTGGAATATATCAAAGTATTATTTTAGCTACTTATTATTGAATTTCATGATGTTGGTGCATAAATCGAGAAGCAAGACCAATGCCAAAGGAAACGTCAAGACGAGAATGGGTTAGATACAAGAGTTTACCAACAAGTTTATGGTATAAAGTAGCATCAACTTCAGGGGTAGTACAAGTGACTAAAATCTTGACTCTAGAATGAAAGGGAGAAGGGGCTGGCTTACAATATTCCATTTGAAAGTGACGGAGAAGATCATAGGCATACTTGGAATGAGAAAGGGTAATACCTTCTTTGTATTGCAAGAATTGAAGACAAAGGAAATAATGAAAGTGTCCTAAGTCGCTCATTTCAAACTTCTTTTTGAGGCTATAATTCACATGGTTTATATGGTTGGGATCACTACCAATATGGATAAGATAATCAACATAAAGAAAAAGGATGCTGAAGGACTTACCCACTTTCTTGGTGTACACAGTGTTGTCAGAATGACAACTAGAAAATCCATTATCTAATAGAAATCTATCCATTTTGGCATACCAATCCCGAGGAGCCTGTTTGAGACCATGGAGAGACTTCCTAAGGTGAAAAACAAGGTTGAAGTCATTTTGATAAAGCTAGGGGGTTGTTCCATGTAGATTTCTCCATCCAAATTTCCATGTAAGAAGGCGGATTTAACTTCCTTCTAATGGACTTCCCATTTCAAGGAGGAAACAAGGGTTAGAAAAAGGCGGATATAATTCATTTTGGAAATAGGGGAGAAGGTTTTAGTATAGTCAATGCCTTCAAATTGTGAAAATCCTTTAGTGACAGGACAAGCTTTGTGTCTATCAACTTTTCCATCTAGTCCAAACTTTGTTTTGTAGACCCATCTGCATCTGACAAGTTTTCTTCCTTTTGGAAGAGGAACAAGATCCCTAGTAACATTTTCAAATAAGGAACGATATTCTTCATTCATAGCTTCATCCCAATCTGGATTACAGGAATCTTCTTCAAAGGTTTCTGGATCAAGATTTTCTAGAACTTGAACCAATAATAAAGAGGCTCTTTCGAACTGAGAACGTGTACGTTGTTGATATGCAGGGTCACCTACAAGAGAAATTGTTGCATCTCGAGTAGAGCAGACCCATATTGGAATATTTGAAGTAAAAGGAATAATTTCAAGAGGTGGAGTAGAGTTTTCATCCTCGGTGTCATCATCTGAAATAGGATGAGCTCTATTAAAAATAGAAGAGAGAGAGAGAGGCGGCACATATGCTGAATCAGACTCATAGGCCAAAGGTGGCACACCCGCCAAACTAGGCTCGCAAGCCAATATTTTTTCATAAAATTTTACATCTCTTATAATGATTATAATTTTGGATTTTGGTTGAAGAAGTATATATCCTTTGACATCTTTAGAATATCCAACAAAAATGCATTTTTCACTCTTAGGTTCTCAGGCTTTATGTTTCACATCTGAAATATGGGCCCAAGCATCACTTCCAAAAACACGAAAGTGACTTACATCTGGTTTTATTCATCTCTAAGATTCTTCTGGAGTTATATTCTTTAAAACCTTAGTGGGAGTGTGATTTACTATGTAATCTGCAAAGTTAATTGCTTCTGCCCAAAAATTGAGACTAAGTCCTTTAGATTGAAGCATACAATTAGCCATTTATTTTAAGGTGTGATTCTTCCTTTCAGCTACACCATTTTTTTGTGGAGTACATGGAACAGTATGTTGCAATTGGATGCCATGCTTAGTGCAGAAGTTGATAAATTTGTTGTTAACATATTCTCCTCCATTGTATGATATTAACTTGAGAATTTGATGTCCAGATTGTTTCTCAACAAAGGCCTTAAAGGCCAAGAACATGTTAAAAAATTCACTCTTGAATTTTAAGAAGTATACCCAAGTGCATCTGGAAAAATCATCAATGAAAGTTAAGAAGTACATGCAACCAGAGAAAGAGGGAATAGGAAGTGGACCAGATAAATCACTGTGCACAAGCTGTAAAGGGGGTGAAGCATGCCAAGAGGCACATTTGTCAAAAATTTCCCAATGATGTTTTCCGATTACACATTTAGAGCAAAGACCATCTCGGCAAGATACCATAGGAAGAATTGTCACCATATTTGTTTTACATAGAGTTTGAAGAGAGCGATAGTTTAAGTGGCCAAATCGATCATGCAAAAGTTTTCTCACTTCATCATTATGAGAAAAAAAAATGGAGGGAAGACATGATGGCCCAAAGTTTTCAAACTTATACAACCTTGTAGAATCATCAAAAATTACAGTAGCTAAAATATGTCTAGGATCTTTGATGTCCTTGATTACAACATCATGATGTGAGAATTATACTATTTTCCCTTCACCTGAATGAGTTATCTAATAAATAGATAGAAGGTTGCATGACAAGGTAGGAACACATAGTACATCATTAAACTGACCATTATATAGATGAACGGTTCCAAAGTCTACAACACTAAGAGATCTATCATCACCAACAAAAATATGTTTGGTTTTATAATCATTAAAGAAGAAAACATGTCTTTATTTTTGGGCATGTGGTAAGAAGCTCCAGAATCAATGAGCCACTCATGACAATGAGAAGAGTAATATACATTTAATGCATAACCAAATCTTTATTCTTGACAACCACAAGAATAAATTTCCATTCCTAAGGCTGAAGGTGAAGAGTGCTCCAAATTGATGTTGTGCTTCTTCATTGCTGCTTCTAAGGCTTCCATCTTCTTAAAACATTTGGACTCTATATGGCCATCATGATTACAAAAGTTGCAATGTCTGCCTGTCTTCTTCCCTTTTTTTTTATTTTCCTTATCATTTTGGTGAGTTTCTTTTTTAGTTTGCATCTGAAATTTCTTAGGACCCTTGTTTGGTTTAGGACCATAATTTTTAGGATATTGATTCTTGGGATTCCTTTGGTATGGTTGTTGTTGGGCTTCTAAGGCTTTCTTAGAAGCGTTTCCAGAAGTAATAAGACCAAGGTGTAAGATTTTTTCTTGTTCTCTTATCAAAGAATCACAAAAGGTGTCAAAAGATGGGTTATTCTAGGTGGTTCCTAAAGAAATGATGGCTTCTATGGTGGTACGGAATGTGGAAACAAATACAAAGTATGCAGGGTTGAGATTATAAAGAATGGAATAGATGAGGCTACCATCTTCCTTTTTGACCTTACAACCTTCTAAAAGAAGTCTAAGGTCTTTAATTTGGACAAAAAGTCTTCAATAGAGGAGAAATTATTAGTGTCGAAAGTAAGAAACTCATTTTAAATTTGGTGGGCCCTGATTTGATTTTGAATGCCAAAAAAAGTATTTAGTATTTTCAGGGCATCATCAGGGGTGTCAATGTCAAGTATATGAAATCGGAGATCTTGAGTAATGGACATTCCTATCACCCCTCGTGCTTGATCTTGTTTATTTTCCCATTTAGTGATTTTTATATCATCATTAGAAGGTTCATATTCTAGTCCTGTGGCTATTCTATAAATCCCTTTACTTCTAAGTATTTCTACCATGTGAAGTAGTCATTGAAAATAATTAGTGTTGTTAAGAATAACTGGGCATGCACTTTCCATTTTTTTTAAGCTGAAGTTGAAAATAGCTGAAACTAACTGATGCAATGGAAATATCTCAAAAAAATAGGCCGATTAAAAAAAAGTTCTCGAAAAAATGCTTCCATATGAAAAAGTTATGTCTTTTGAAAAAAGCTGAGTTGTAGATGTCGAATAGTTACGGGAACAATTTGAAATTTGATGATAAAGTTAAAATTTTAAAAAATCCCACCCCTTTAACAATTTTTTTTTACAAAAAGAAGCTTGAGAAAGAGACTTGAACCCAAGACCTCTATTCTCATAAACTAACTTCTCACCAAGTGAGATAGTAAAAGGATTCTGTAATTGTTTGAAAGGAGGAAGGTATTTCTTTTAGTCTTCGGTGTGTGTGTTTTTTCTTGCACAAAAAACACAAAAATTCGAGGAAAAAAAAACAAAATGCAAGCCTTATGGTAGAATATTAGAATTTCGGTTAGCCTTACTGACAACTATCTATTTTTCACTATTTCTGATTTCTCGATATCGCACAAAGACGTGTGGAAAGAGAATACGTAGCAAAAAAATCCCTTCTTCCTGTTTCTGATTTGTTGAGATTGCACATAGCGTAGAGAAAAGAGCATACACAGAGAAGAGGGTATAGTTCTGGTAAATAAATAAAACCTAAAAACTGAAATAAAAAGAGGGAACCGAAATAAGCAGAACTATTAAGAAATATAACTGCAAAACAAATACTTTATACCTCCAGATCTAAATTGACATAACTTGGGCAATTGGAAACCTTTTCGCATGACACGAAATCTCTTCCTCACTTTAATAGATGCTCCAAACACAACATAACGGTTCTCTAGGCCCAAAAATGTTTATAAATAGTAGATCTAGAAAATAGCAGTTGCATGCAGTCAAACCAGCTTCGGATTTCGATCAGCAAAGGATGCGGCCCTCAAAATAACTCTGATACCATGTAGGAATTTACAGGATAAGCTCCGTAAATCAAAAACCAAAGGTCACCACTCACAAAAAGATCACAAATCAGTACACTAGTATTATCACGTGGTTAAACCCTCGAAGAGGGAAACAGTCCACGGCCTGAGCCAATGCGACCACTTCACAAAATTTATTAATATAAAAGGAAAAGATATATGTGTTTCTCTCATAAATGGTTATCAGAAAAATTACCCTACATGCTCTTTAAATGGATATCATGGACCAATCAGGTGTTAAGCCACGGATCAAGTGCCATTAATACTGATGAGAGAGTGAACCGTCGGATCACTACAAATCGTGACCATCGGATTATATGTTACAAATGTACATAGTAAAGAAACACACTTTACCGAAATCTACACTAGACTAAGTTATTCTTAACTAGTTCCTGCGTCATAATATCCTAACATAATCAATAAATCATTATTTATTTATTATTCCATATTTACCCCCTATTTTTCTCATGAAATATTTATTAAATCATTATTTAATAGTTATTTCTAATTCATATTTGACTTAATCACCATAAAATAATTAATAAATAGTTTTTTATTTGTTAATTAATTTAACCACTTTCTAAATAAAGCTATTTGGCCATTTTGGATATCTTTCTCTCTCTAAAAAATATAATAAAAAATTCATAACAACTACATTTTGATTTAGTCTATAATATTTTATTATTTTCTAAATCTAGATCTATCTCATTACTTTGATATAAATAGAGGGGTATTATGCTCATTCTCCACCATGACCATTATCATCATCCTCATTACCATTTTTTGAGATTTGAGCTCCCATCTTGAGTTCAAGCCATCACTATTATCACTATCTACTGACTACATCATTTCGAGAGAGAGAGAAAATATAAAGCTAAAGCGTTGGGCCTCAAAAGGTCCTATCCCACAAAGGGGGGTTTTTAGACTTGATTCTACTTAATTCTCCTCATCATGTGTAAATTATTCCATTTATAATAATTAAATTCATATTATTCCATTTGATTGTTATAGTTTCTCTTATTGCTATAAGTTTCTATTTTCGTGCCATCTTTTTTTAGGTTTCTCTAAATTTTTGTTGTAGAGTTGAAGCATATCCGTAGCCACATTTTTTTGATAGGTTTTTTTATTACCAAAAACTTAAGGAAAAATTTTTTGGTACACTTGCTAATAATTTTAACACTAACAGTATATTCGAAGGACAAAATATTTTTTTTGAGAAAAAGTGTCTCTTACACTTCGAATTAGTGTAATATATTAAAGTTGGGTCTCATCAGATCCTGAGAAGGTGTATGAGGAAGATGAAATTTATGAAAACCTCTTAGGTTGTCATCGTATACCTTGTGGGGCCATTTTTATTCCAATAGGACAACCTACAAGATAGTGCAAGTGGAATACTACTAGTTATCTCTTCAGAAATATGCCCAAAGGTACATAGCATTGTATGATGAACGCCAAAGTGTGGCGAAACCAAATAAAAAAGATGAAATTAATTTACATCCTAAAGTGTATTTTGAACCATTTCAGAAGAGGGGCATGGAATTCATTCAATATTATTGATCCTCCATATAGAATATATATATATATATATATATTACTGTCTCCACTAACTACCTAACTAAATGGGTTGAGGTGAAAGTAGTAAAAGCAACAACCGAGAAAAAATATTATACAAGTTTGGTCTTCCAAGAGAATTGGTGACATACCAGTGCTCCAAGTTCACTTCCAATCTGATTGAGGGAATAATAAATTAATGCCACATCTGACACTGGAAGTCTATTTCATGTCACCCTCATCAAGAAAATGGATAAGCGAGGTGACTAACAAAGAATTAGGGAGAACTATGACCAAAGTTATCAACAAAAGGAAAAGGTATTAGTCAAAGAGACTTCTTGAGGCCACCTAGGCCTACAACAACAAATGGAATATTGTTATTATACTC
The DNA here is from genome assembly GCA_034641835.2 of Pinus albicaulis. Taxonomy (NCBI): domain Eukaryota; kingdom Viridiplantae; phylum Streptophyta; class Pinopsida; order Pinales; family Pinaceae; genus Pinus; species Pinus albicaulis. Next base: position 173,656 of record JAXQQM020072833.1, read on the forward strand.
ACTCCATAAAAGTTAGTACATGGAAATAAGGCATTAGTGTTTATTGAATTTGAGTCAAATACATTGAGGATGGCAGTCATGATCAATATGGATCACACCAAAGCGTAAGATGAAAGGTTGTAGCACTTAAATACACTTGATAAATATTATATGTAGGGTTTATTTCATATTGAAGTGGTTTAACTACAAAAAAAAATTTGGTATGACAAGAATATTAAAACTAGATCCTTCCAACAGGGCAAGTGATCCCTCTTGTATGACTAAAATTTTAAGGTTTTGTTGTCACTATTGGAAATATTTCAACCAAGGGCGTCTCCTTCATGTGAAGTCCCAATTATACCTCATGAAATTTAGATTTGGAGCCCCATCCAGAATATTGGCCCAGATTCCTTGTATTCTTATATATTTTCCTTGACTCTAACTATCATCAAGAGAGAGGAGTGCACATGAGCCTTCAAAAATCCAGGGGGTGTGCCTGGTGAAATTTTGGACCATATGTGTTTCAATATTCTTCTACTGATGGGGGAGAAAGAGAATTGAACCTCTAAGAGAGAGCTAATATTGCCACCCAATAAGAGACACACGTGAACCAAAATATTCGTATAAAATCTAGCAGGATAGTCCAAAAGGTATGCAATGGTAATTACAACAAAAAATTGAGAAATATATGCCTAATATATTATGGAATAGTCCACAAGGATGGGACAACAATAACAACCATTATATCAGATTGTTAATAAGATAAGTACTAAAATAACGGAAATAGTTCAACTACCTTAGCACATATTAAAACAAACATGAAATAAAAACATTTGCATAATAGTATTAGAAAAATTCATAAGCCATGCATGAAGAACATGTTAGCCTTGAAAATCATTTTTTATTAATTAAAATTTCCAAGACACATATGTACAATGAAAATCACTAGCTCCAATAGCGGAGCGCTAGATCCACTCCTTGCTCCACAAAAGAACTAGCTTATCTCTCTAATTCTTTTCTGGTGGAGCCATGGTGAAAAGTGATTTTCTCATAAAATGAGGGTGTATATATAACCAAGATTTGATGCTTCACTTTCCTTGTGACTCTTTGACTACCCTCATGATTTTTTGACTCACATGACTCTTCATATTCTTAATTTGTCCATTGTACTTCCACACTACAATATATTTCGAATGAAAATTTACATGGTCCAAAATTATGACATGGCATATGAAAATGTATGACATGACATGAAATGACAATGCTGACATGGAATCCTTGATGATGTGACAATGTCAAGCCACTATTGTTTTTGTGTCTTGAGTGTCCTCTTTTCACCTCCACATGGCTTTGTGATAGGGGATCTTCAATGATCTCATGTCTTGGGCAGTGATCGCAAACTAGTGTCCCTTTTCTTTCTCTCGATAAATCATCTTGAAATATCAGATAAAAAGGAATCTCTTGACATGTTTACCTCTTCCATATCCTTATTAATTATATATCCATGACATGACATAGTACTTGTTCCTGCAAATAATTCATGACGAGATGACAGCAATCAAAAAAACTATATCCTAAGATAACGCATTCTAATCCATAAAATAACCCAGAACAAGTGACAGGATAGGAATTTTGGCTTAGTGATTGTGCATTTATGTATTCCAAATAAGAAATAGGAAGCCTTGACACTTGATATTGGGTTGTGTGCACTTCAGGAAGGGTTGAGGATCAATACTGCATTTTCTGGAGCGAGTGGGAGAGGCTAGAGGGATGGGTGCTGGAAGAGCTCACTATGTAGTTATGGGCGATAAGGAAGGTTTGGATACTGTGTATTTCAAGGGCTTAGGCATTAATCTTGAGGATTGAGGTTTCGAAGTGTGTATTTCAAGCCAAGCTGGAGGTCATGACTGCGTAATTTTGATAGTTACGGTCAACGCTTGGTCACATAAATTATGCAATGAAACAGTCCTAGGAGGAAGGAAATTTACACTATGAAGTTCCAAGAAACAAGGTCACATGTAGAGGAAAGAGACTACGTAGTGCGTAGCTAAGGGAGGCCAAATCAAGCTAGGTTTCTTGGTTGGGATTTTTTTCCCGAAAATAGTTGTGTGGGATCGGTGAGATTAGTGTGAACAGTGATAAAAATTTGACTATGATCACACCCTTAGAATAACTTGATTACTCAACACCATAGATCAAGCATGACACATGATGAATTATTTCCCTCTATGTGACAAGATTTAGGACAAGTTACAATAAGTGTGACACTAAGGATATGCTTTGTGACAATCATGATGACACATGTGCAAAAATGATTAAAAATTTCAGAATGAGGGATATATATACTTACATTATTATAAAAACTCATTTACAAATATATTCCCTCTTAAAACCACCATAAAAGGCTTATACATGCAATACTATGCCAACATGCAAAAAGACAACATTTTTCCGAAGGGATCAAAATACATCATGATAACACATGGAATGGTTTTCAATGTTTTTGAAGACACATGATACTGATGACATAATGACGTGTAAGTGACAAGTTTTCCTTATCATTGTTTCTTCCTTTATGTGAGATATGTTATTTTCTTCATATCTACCCTCCAATGGATTGTAAATTTGAAGGATTATTCCTGTGATCCTGATCTTTGATATTTTTTTGTAATCCAGTGTTCCTTCATCTTCTTATATGATGATAATATTATATCCTCAGCTCCTTAGATGAATTCTAGAATGTCCTCCTTCTTTATCTCTTCCTTCATCATCTTTTCATAACATGATAGAATATTTGCATCTTCAATCCACTCATGACAACATTATATTATTCTAAAAAAACCCTGGTCTAAGATGATGCATGATGATCCACTCACTCAGTAAGAATCAAACGATAGGCCAAGAGAGAGGCTTAGTGATTGTGCAGTTTCACAACTCATGCAATCATGGGTGGAGCTTGAGATCTCGGACTACACGGTGTGCAGATCAGGTTAGACTGAGGGAAAAATATTTGTAGTCGAGACTAAGGGAAATTTTTTTGCAGACAAGACTAAGGAAAATATCTGCGTAGTTTTTGGAGGCAAGGGAAACTGGGCTTGAGGACTAAAGGAATTTTATGGAATTTGGCTAAGTGTGGGATCAGTGAGAACGATGAGAACAATTCTAGGATTTGACCATGATCACACACATAGATATTTGGAAACACAACATAAATCATCCATAATACATGAATACATACTTCCCTTATTGTGAAACATGCCTGCATGGTAAGAAAAAATCCTCACCACAAAGCCTGCCTCTTGAAACAAACCAAAACTTCACTTTGCATGATAAGTAAGAATTCCCATGGCAAAATATGGCACTTAATATATAAAGATAAAAGTGCTAACGAACCTTGGGATATGCGAATGATGATGAAAGTAACACATTACAGAGTAAATATAACATGAAAGCGACACTAATTAGGTGAAAGCAAGTGAAATAAACAACAAGAAACATGAATGTGACATTTGTGAAAACAAAGGTGTGCAGGAGAAAATGTTTGAAAAACTCACCGAAATGGAAAATAAAAATTCTGCTAGCATGTGAGAAACTATCATTTTCAGTGCACACTCACTGTTAACATGAATTGGAAATCGTAGAGGCACAATCGTGACAGAACTTACTATGCTTTTCCAAGCTCATGGAGAAGAATGCACTCATGAACTTCTTGCGGACTGATCATGTGATTGCAAGTGACTTCCACACTTCCAATTCAAGAGGGACCTCAAAAAGTATAAGTTGACCAAGAAGTGACTATGGAACAATTGATCGCCAGATCCATGATAGGCTCCAAAATTCCTGTGTACGCAAAATTTTGGAGGGTGTTTGTCAAAGCAAAAACACTTGTTGACACACTGGTAGAAATACAACTTATCTGCCTTGGTCAATTATTTTATGCAGGGTCTAGTTCTTGAAGAAGTATTTCTTTATCATTCATATTACCATGGATTTCCCACTTACCTTGTGCATAAACATAGTCCCCTTCATACCTTTAGTTGATTGAACACAAGCATAACATCAATGATCACACAATGTTTCAAATAAGGACAGGGTAATGAAGTTCACGAGCTTTATATATTCATAGTATACTTTTTCATCTCTGGTGTGACTCCAATGTCAGTAGGCCTAGATAGTACCTTGATGGAGTCACTTCAAGGACAAAAACATTGCTCCGCTTCCATGAGTTTGGATAGTACCCCGACAGAGTTTCTTCCTTCGTCTCTCTCCACAAGAATACTTTCTCTTCTTTCACATTTATTTAGTTATTTTAAAAGGACTATGCATGGACACTTATTTATTCATGGGCGGAGGAGGGATCACAACTTATTGAGAGTAAAAAAGGTTGTCACTTTAGATAAGCATATGTAAGACCTATCATATTGGTTTCCTCATTTATATTCCTCCCTTATCCTTCTCTACTTGATTGTATCATCTTGAAAACAAGAAACATAAAACCAAGTGTCGGCATGAGGTTTCCATAAAATACAACGAGTTCATGGCTATGACACAAGGATTTATAAATGGAAGGATCGTATTTTCTGTTTGAACATCATCAACCAAAATATGTAACCTAGACAAGGAAGGATGACAAAGACTTAGCCAAATGTTGCAGTGTTACAAAGTTATTTTCTATTTTACCACATTCTCTTTCAGGCTAGTGGAGAATCTTCATGCAAGGTATTATTGATGAAACAAAGGAAAATACGCAACACACCAAGAAAAATAAAGCATAAGACAAGACAAAAAAGGGCTAAAGCACAACAAAATTTAAGATACATGTAAAATAAGACAAGAGCAACTAAAGAAAACAAGCATGGGATGAGTGAAAGAGGGAAAACTAGGATGCCGCTAATCCTACTTCTAACCTAACAGCTAGTAGGTTGGATTTATTTGTAATGAAATTTCCAGTGAATACATCGTATTTGTTCCTGATCTACATCGATAATGATGCAAACAATTAAAACAAATAAAAAATTATGTGTAATAGAAAAGATAAAAATTTGAATATTTTGCACAAATTTTCGAAGGTCTTGCATGTGGGTGGAAATATGTGTCAAAACCACTACTTTCATCCAATTCACATCCTTATGTTTAAAATGAACACTATATTTCAGTAAATCTTGGAAGTTTCTTGTGGATATGTCTCCATATACTCTGACCTCCTTACCAAGCGCAAGGGAATATTTGAACTTCTTATTTGCAATGGATGTTGATGTTATCACTCGGGTTTTCCTTGAAGTTGTGGAAAAGGAAAGTATACCCGAGGTAACCACAAACCAACCTTCAGATGCAGAATCTAGCCAATCTGCATCCAGAGAGGGCTCTCTCTTTATGATTTATCTTTGTTCTTAGAAAGTTTTAGGCTAGTTATAAATCCAAGAGTTTGTTTGAAAATGGTGGAATTCGCCAACTAAGGGCAAGGTTGAATATTTTCAGGCCATTGGGCTATGGATTCAAAGGATGGCTTTACTGGATTTCTATTCTACACACAAGATGGCTTTGTAGGGCAAGATAGCCAAACAGAGAGGATGTTGCCATGGAAGGATGTTCCAACCATTTAGCAATTGGATCGTTAATCTCGTGATAATCCTCATGAGAACCCCAAAATATTTGAAAAAAATATGAATTTCCATTTAGAGGCAAGGGATTATGATGGGAATCCTATGAAGGAAAATAAAATTGATCATATTCAATAGTGATGTTAAGATAGTGAGGACCTAGCATAACCATCAGCGAAGGCTAAAGTGCCTAAATTGTTCGAAAAAAATCCAAATATTGGAATATTGAACGATGAAGATCGAAATATGTAGAAAAAATATCATTGGATGAGTTGATGGAAAGATGATAGGTTGAATGACAATCATAGGTGACTAAATAATGATCATATGGGCTAATTAAAGAATCATATTCCTAGTTTGTAATAAACGAAGATAAATAATTTTGAATAGTTCAGTGAATTATCTGAATAATTGAACCAACTTCCTCAGAAGCCAAATGTGACAAACCAGTTTTCCATAACTGGTGCCAAACTATGAAATAATCATAATTATAAAAATAATTTAAAAGGATGTTATAGAAAGAAATACAAAATACCAGTGATGTCGTGGTGAATGGAGAAGAACTTGATTCATGCAATATCTTGGGAATTCATTATCACTCAAGAGGAGTTTTTTTGTGGAAAGAAGGAAAATTTGAAATATGCATTTGCAAGAAGAACCAAGAGCTGAATATTAAAAAATGAATTTGATAAGCATAATTCCTTTAGCCAAATATAGTCCTTGGAATAATCAACTTTGAAATTCCAGGACTCTATGAGAGATACACATTCCAAACCTGATTATAATGTGATAGATTTGTATGAAGAAGAATGAACTCAAAAATATTATTGAATCCATTGTTAAGTAAAATATTGAAAATTTAAAACATCACAACTGAAATACCCAAAAAAAAATTCAAAAAAAAATTTTCATCGAGTGAAATCATGCAAAGAGAAGGATTGTGTGGGAGAAACCAAATTTGTATTAATTCAGGGGGCTCACCACAGTCATGAGATCCTGACATAACCATCAACATAAGTTGAAGTGCCTTTACTTGCTGGTAGGTTGTCGATATTTCCAGGATTATAAAATGACATATTTAAGATTGTACCATATCATGCGTGGTTTGAGGATAATTGTTACCACTATTTTCAATAATACCCCTATTCATCGGATGGAAACCACCTTTGTCACTGATTTTAATATATTTTCAAACTTAAACAACCATATTACTCAAGTCAAAGTATTATTTTCATTGCAAATTCAAATATGAATGAATCGAGGAAATTTTGTGAGTAAGTTTATTTGAGGAGTTGTCTTCATGCAAAACAAGAGATTACAAGGGATGGGAAGAGTACTCAATTATTTTATTGTTTTCATTTGCATCATGGATTATCTCACCACTTTGTGCCAATTTAGAGGGTTTACTCATCAATTGAATAACATGGAGTATCCTTGTTGCGAATAGATGTATCACAAATTGTAAAGCAAAAGAGGTAGTGAGATGAAGAGGAATTCTCGATAAGCACATATTGTTTAACTGAATCATATTTTAGATCTAAATTAGAATATTCATGAGAAACTAAATGATAAGCTTACGCACTTGGGAATTCGTCATTGCCTACATCATCAGAATCATCTTCATTAGAATGATTGTTTCCCAAGACCGTGGATTGATTGAAAGAACTGATTGCATTTGATTCAATATTGAGATTAATATATTGAGAAACATCCAAGAATGGAAATCCATCCTATTCACATGGAGGATTTTGGAAAATAGAAGAAATATTGAAAGCATCCTCGCCTTCCTTTTCCTCTACCTATGTAATGTGACTAAATTTTTTCTGATTGTCATTTGAACGAGAAGCGCTAAAATCAAGAGAGCTTGGAAAGCAAGCTGGTGGAATAGATTCTATAAGTGGATCATGGTACAAGGAGTCATGGCATGTAAATGGTAGAGGATAATATAAATATGAATCATATTCGAGAATAGAGTTACGAATAACAATATAATATTGCAGAATGGAGGACTTAGTCTTCACCATGGGCTTCATGGGCCGATCTTGGACTTCCTCCATTGAATCTGAATCATGAAAAATAGAAGAAGAATGAGAATAAATATGTATTATGAATTCTATTTATATATTTCCCAACTTTACAATCATTGTAATCTTGCACCAACATTTGGACTAGAAAAGGAGGAGGACAAGGAAAAAAGGAATAATAGGTTCCTCCTCTAAAATTAGGGGTGTTTCATGCTTTACAAGAGTTTGGGATGAAGAAAAATCAGGTGGTCTATATTCAAAATGATTCAAAGAAATTCAGACTAGATCTTGAAACTTTTTCTCATAGAAATCCTGATCCATATATTCTTTGGGGAACTCATAGTATAAATGAAGGAATCTATTAGAAAAATTCTCAACTGATTCATTAGGCTCCATTACGAATTTATTGATTCTTTTTTGAACATATCAATTATCATACCAATAGAAATATTGACGTAGCTCCTTAGTAAAATGATGAAGAGAATGAATGGAAGCAGATGGTAAGGTATGACATGAATTATTAACATAACCTTTGAGACTGAGGGTGAATAGAAGACACATAACATATTCATCATCGATTTGGAAAGTTTTACCAAGCCCATGAAATTAATTTACGTGTGTGGATAAAAATATGCCACCCTCGCCATTAAACTTGAACTAAGACAAGGAATGAATAGGTTCCCAGGGGATTGAAAATTTTCCAGGAGGAAGCTTAGAAAAAAACCTCAATATTATGATTTGGGAAGGAGCCATTTATGACAAGAGATTTAAAATAGACACAATTGGCTCAGCTTGTTGTCTGGCCCTCCTTCTAGTGCCATTTTTTACGGTGCTAGAAATCCATTAACCATGGGGATCTCCTCGATGTGTAGTCCCAATTAGATGTCACACCGTTTGGAGTATGAGCCCCATCCAGAATATTGGCCCAACTGCCATGTATTCTTATAGATTTTCCTTGACTCTAACTATCAACAAGAGAGAGGAGTGCACATGTGCCTTCAAAAAGTAAGGGGGTTGTGCCTGGTCAGTGTTCGACTGCATGTGTGTAAGTTTTTTTCTACTGAGGGGGGAGGAATATAAATGAGACTCTAAGAGAGATGTAATAGTACAACCCAAGAAGAGAAAATCATGAACCAAACTATATTTCTAACATCCAATGGAATAGTCCACAAAGAATGCAATAGCCATTACAACCAAAAATTGATAAATATCTCTCTAATATCCTGAAGAATAGTCCATAGGGATGGGACACCTATAACAACCATTAAAACACATATTCAGTAATGTAAGTACTAAAATAATTGAAATAGTTGAACTATCTCACCACATATGGAAGCAAACATGAAATACAAACATCTGCAAAGTAGTCTCACAAAAATTCATAACTGATGCATGAAGAACGTGTTCACCTTGAAAGGCTTATGTTATTAAGTAAATTTTACAAGACACATATGTACAATGAACATCACTAGCTCTAATAATGGAGCGTTGGAGCCACTCCTTGCTCCACAAAAGAACTAGGTTAACTCTCTAATTATTTTCTGGTGGAGACAAGGTGAAAAGTCCTTTTCTCATATAATGAGGGTGTATATATAACCAAGAGGTGATGTTTCACCTTCCTTGTGACTCTTTTACTACCCTCATTATTGTTTCACTTACATGACCCTTCATCTTCTAAATGTGTCCATTGGACTTCCACTATACAATATATTTTGAAAGACAAATTACATGGTCCACAAATAAGATGTGGAATATGACAACTCATGACATGACATGACATGACACTGCAGACATGGACTTCTTCATGATGTGGTAATCTGAATTCATTGTTGTTGTTGTGTTTTTAGTGTCCTCTTTTCACCTCCACATGGTTTGGTGATAAGGGATCTTCAATGATATCATTTATTCGGTGGTGATCGCAAACTAGTGACCCTTTTCTTTTTCTCGATCAATCAGATTGAAAGCTTCGATACAAATGTGTCTCTCGGCATGTTTCCCTCTTTTATATCCTTCTTCATTATCTTTCCATGACATGATAGGGTACTTTTTCCTACAATTCACTCATGACGAGACGACATCAATCCGAAAACCCATAGCCAAAGATGATGCATTCTAATCCATAAAATGATCCCGAAATAAGGGAAAAGCTGGGAAGGGAGGCTCAGTGACTACGAAATTGTGCAGTTTAGGTAGGAAAGGGGAAACCTTGAGCCTTGATATTGTGAAATGCGCAATTCCAGAAGGGCTGAGGAACAATACTGTGCAGTTTCTTGAGCCAATGGGATAGGTTGGAGGGATGAGCACTAGGGGAGATCAATATGAGATTCTTAGGGAGAAGTAAGTCTAGGCGATTGCGTAGTTTAAAGGTTCATGGATTAAGCTTGAGGCTTGAGGTTGCGAAATGTGTAGTTCAAGTCGGGTTGGAAGTCATGACTGTGCAATTTTGAAGGATAGGTTAAAGTCATGGTCATAGAAATTGTGCAATGCAGTAGTCTTGGGAGGAAGGAGCTTCACAATGCAAAGTTCCAAGAAGCAATGTTACAACTAGATGAATTATATTGTGCAGTGCATAGCATAGGGAGGCTAGATGATGCTATGTTAATTGGTTGGGAAATTTTTCCAAAAATCGTTGTGTGCATTCAATGAGATTAGTGTGAAGGGTGGTAAAAAGTTGACTGTGATCACACACTTATAATTCTTTTATGACTCAACATCATATATCATCCATGACACATGAATGAAGTATTTCTCTCTGTGTTACAGGCTTTAGTACAAGTTACGACAAGTGTGACACGGAGGATACGCTTCGCGACGACCGTGATGACACTTGTGTAACAACGCTTAAACATTTGGGAGTGAGTGTAACATATACTTAAATGATTATAAAAAGTCATTTAGAAAGATATGACCTCTTAAACCCAATAGAAAAGGAATATACATGCAATATGACAACCAACATGTTAAAATACAACATTTTCTAAAGGGAGAAAAATACCTCAAGGAAACACATGGAATGGTTTTTAATGTTTGCGACGATACATGATACATATGATGTAATGATGTGGCATTGATAATTTTTCCTTCTCATCGTTTATTCCTTTGTGTGGGATATGATTTGTTCTTCATCTCTACCCTCCAACATGTTGTAAATATGATGGACTATTCCTGTGATCTTGATATTTGAGCTTATGTTGTAATCCTATGTTCCTTCATCTTATTATCTGATGATCATCTTATCTCCTCAACATGTCGTCCTTCTCTATCTCTTCCATCATCATCTTTCCATAGTGTGATAGAATTTTTGCATGTGAAATCCACTCATGACAAGATGATATTAGTCTGATAATCCCCTGGTCTAAGGTGTTTCATGATGATACAGTCACTGAGATGGAACCATGCGGTAAGACAAGAGAGAGGCTTAGTCACTAAATAATGGTGTAGCTCAGGAAGTTAGGGGTGGAGCTTAATCTCTTAGACTACACAACGTGCATCTCAGGCCACACTGAGGGGAAAAATTGTGGAGTCTAGACTGAGGGAAAAATTTGCGCAATCCAGACTGAGGGAAATATTTTCATAGTTTATGGAGGCAAGGGGAACTGGGATTGAGCACTGAGGGAATTTTATGGAATTTTTCTAAGTGTGGGATTAGTGAGAACGATGATAAAAGTGATTGGAATTGACCATGGTCACACACAGAAATTTGGCGACACAACCTCAATTATCAAGAATACATGAATGCATACTTCCCTTAGTGTGAAAAACTATTGCATGGCAAGAAAAACTCATGACCACAAATCTTCTCCCTTGAAACAACCTAAAACTACACTTTGCATGATAAGCAACAATTACCATACCAAAGGAAGACAATTTCTATATCAATATAAAAGTGCAAACGAAATTTTTCATATGTGAATGACATTGAAATTAACATATTGCAGACAAAATATAACATGAAATCGACACTAACTGGTGAAAGAAAGAGAATGAAAAAAATCGGAAACATGAAAACAACATTCGTGAAAACAAAGGTGTGCGGGAGCGATAGTTTGAAAATCACCAAAACGGAAAATACAAATGATGCTATAATGTGAGAAATTTTCATTCTTAGTGCATAATGATTGTTGACATGAATTGGAAATCACACAAACAAAGTCTTGATGGAATGAACTGTGCTTGTCCAAGCGTGTGTAGAAGAATGTGCTCATGAAATTATTGTGAACTAATCATGTGAGTGAAAGTGACGTAAACACTTCAAATTCAAGAAGGAGATCAAAAAGCATCAACAAAACAATAAGTGACTATGTTATGACCGATCACGAGATCCACGGTAGGCTCCAAAATTCAAGTGTACGAAAAATTTTGGTGGCTATTTGTCACAGCGACAATGGGATTTTAAAGGAAACTCTTGACAAGACGAATGGGGCATTATATAGTTAAAAAATTTCATGATAATGGCTTAGTCACAATAAAACTATAAATTAAGAGAAGATTCCACTTTTAGTAAATGCTTATCAGTTGAAATTATAGAATAAGCGCCTCTCTAGGGCTAAATTTACTAATTCAATAATTAAGGAGATGAATTTTATTAAAAACCTCAAAGTTTCCGACCCATTTAGCCTTCGACCAGTAAGAAAGAAAAAATTGAAAATCAAACAAAAAAGAGAGATAAAAAACCTTAAGCGAAAACCTTCTTTGAGGAACTTGAGGCAAACCCATTAGTTTAAAACCTCTATGAGGAAAATTATGAGTCTTAGAAAAATAGAAAAACTAATAAAGAAACACATGTGAAAGCCTTCTCCAAGGCACCTAGGGTAGAGCTAATGATTGAAAACCTCCATGAGGCATCTAGTCGGCCTTGAAAAAAATGATAAAATAATGTGTTTAATATTACCTTGCTTTACATGAAAGTATCACAAGAGAAAGGACCAACAAAGTAGGTCAAACATAAAATCCTACACATTCAAATGAATACATCAAGACATTAATTCTTAAAATTCCCATATAGTGCCCCTCTCCCATTTTCCATGATCATCCATCATCCATAGCATCATATCCACATCTCCAAATATTTTCCATATATTTATGTTAACGTCAGTGTATTATGTTAGGAAAGTCATGTAATGTTACAATACAACCCAGATTTGAGAAATACCTACAGATCGAGGATTTTCTCTACATATAAACTAGGGAGAATCATCAAAGGTATCCTAACACCTAGCTATTCCATTAATGTGCATTACATCCTAGTTTTTCTTCCATTGCTCTTCATTTTTAATATTGCAGGAGCTAAAATTCCTTGTTTTTCCATCACATCCATAATCAAAATAGTTTTCATCACCATAAGAAGGTCCTGCTTGAATTATCAATACCATTAATGTTTCATAGGAATATTTTGATGAGCATGAAGGATCTAAGTGGTGTCTACATGATACTACCCAATCCTATAGTATCCTACAAAAATCCTATAGGCGCATGTCTCCAACATTCTAGAGGAAGATCATAACACGCAACAAAATCTTACATATCTAAATTTGTTGGAAATAATGAGAGGGGGGTGAATTAGTATTTGTTTTCAATTATTATTTTTACCAGTTAGATCATGTATAATTAGAACACAAAATTAACAATAAGAATAAATAATTTTATTTATCTCTTCTTTTCAATAAATCAAGTACAATATAGTGTAGGGCTCCAACCATAGATGAAAGCACCAATCTTCAATCTAGAAAGATCCAACCTATACTTTTAAAAGCACCAACTTTGACTTAAAGAGGCTCCAACCTCTAGGGATCCAACCCTATCTTCCCAAGGCTCCAACCTTGTAACTTTGAGGCACCAACCTCTAGGGCTCCAACCCTATCTCTGGTATAGACTCTAACCTGGTATCTTGATGACTCCTATCCTCTAGGGCTCCAACCCTTTGATTAAATTCATCAAGATAATTTTATGATTCTAATATTCTTCATGAATCCCAATGTGTTCTACAATGATTGATAAAAAAATATTCACCTTTACCAATTCCTTCTCCAAATCACATCATTAATATAAAGTTTGTCTTCTTAGAAGTTGTCTCCACAAATCTTCATGTCACTCAAAAAATTTTTCCAAGGTCACCTCACGATGACATTGAAAATGCAACGTAGTCTCCCAAATAGCTCCAAGACCTTAAATAAGTTGTCCAAGTTCTGCACTTATTCTTAAATAAAAACTTCAAGGATTGAATCCAAACAGGCAGAGAGGGCTCCAAGGATTCTCTTGAAGGATGCTTGCTTGGAGGTGTCTATAGATTTTCTTCACAAGATAACTGAACAACATGCTTCCAAGGGTATCTCCAATGATGTATTATTCAGTAGAATCTTGAAGTATTCTTCTCCAGGAATGTCTACACCAGTATCTAGGACTACCTTAAAAGAAATATCAATGCTTCAATGTGAAAATATTCTCCAAGACTCCTAATGCTTCAATGTTCAAGAATTTTTACGTTATTAACTTGTAGAAGCCTCCAGGTATCACCACTATGCTTTATCGATGACTATTCATGCCTCCACTAGCAGTCCATAGAAAACATTGATCATTGAAATGATGAAAATCCGCAGTTATGTGCCACTCCATTGTCTTATCGCCACAAATCCTTCCTTATTTGTATTTCTAGTCCTTCACAAATCTATCTGAGATCCAAAAATCATTGGTCCACACTTCCGATGTTGTGATGAGGTCATGATTTATTATGAGATTCCAAAGAATCACTGGTCAAGATTCTAAAATTATGTGATGATACATGCTCCTTCAAAGGTATTTTCGTAGCTTTAATACCTTGATTCTCTTGCCAATCTGAGCTAGAAAGGTTTTCACAAGTGCAGATGAGGCTCTCCAAAAAGTGGTTGTCTGTAGTCCTCTTCACTTGCTAACTGTTCCAAAAAGTCCAAGATTATAATACCTCTGGTATGATACCGTATAAAATTATTGGTTCAAGGTAAGGTAGCTCCTATATGATTACAAATCCAAGTTTCTTTGAGCCTTTACAGTCTTTTCAATACACACAATTATGAACCCCATTTTTAATCCAAGCTCCTGTAGCCTCTACCCGAGATTCTAACCACAAGTGGGTCTGCAATCTAAGGGCATATGTGGCTGTTTAGTTTCCTTTATAGGTCTAAGGTTGAAGGTAGCTTCCATAGATGAATCTTATCTAAATAATTCGAGTACAAAGAGACTTTTATAAGGACTAGGTGCAGATCCGAGTTCAGAACATGTTTGTTATTATAGGTCCGAGTTTTTTTATGTTCACCAGAAAATTAACCCAACCAAATATCAACCCAAATATAAAAATTTAATTTTACTCCTCAACCTTAGTTCAGCTTCTTTGGTTCTTCTCTAAAATATTGACTAAAATTACTTGTCAGAATGAGGAGACCGAACTATTATTTATATAAAATTTGATTTTAAATGAAAAAACACATCAACTGGAGAGACATGTAAGACTACACAAGTTTGCTTAGGTTGGCTAGGACATAATATATTATTTTATGTTAAAAAATCATTTTCTCCCAATATAGAAGGAGTTAGGAGGCGTATAATGGCTCATTAGAAAGGGAAAAATATCCTCTACAAATTGGTGTCAATTTCATCCATAGGCTCATTTTACCATCAAGAATCTTAAATTTGTGAGACTGTCATTCTAATTTTATTCATGGCAGCTTTTAGTAATTTTTTTTTTCCTAAGTAAGTCTAAATTCTATTAGTATAACATATGGTACATGGAGAGTGTGGCCTCTGGAATTGCTGAACTAGCCAATTATAGAGGCATTATATGTCAAAATAATAAAATAGTGACTGCCGCAGAAGGGGAAACCAGTCAAACTAGTCTTACTACAGCTGCCCATAACTTGGAAACCAGCTTCATACAAAAAATATTAGAGAATTACAAAAATATCCAAGAGAGAAATAGTAATCCAGATAAAAATACCCGAACTAAAAATAAAACCTATAGAAGCTAGGTGTCATTGTGCAGGGGCAATGGCTCCTCTACAATTAGGTACTTGTCCTCCTCGGAGGAGTCGTCTAAAATCTTATCTTGAGGTGCGGCTTGTTTAGGAGTAAGGGCGTTGTGTTCACTTCCTTTTCTACCATCATCGCCAGACCATTCCTTGCTGCTGGTGTGGCTGCCACTGCAACCATTTTCGCTACTACCCTTGCCTTTGCTGTTGGAAGAGGGGGTGCCTTCAATGACGCGGAGAGCTTCAAACTTTCACGAATGTTGCTAAGGTACCAAGTCAATTATGGATTTTCTGAGAATTTTCCTGGGGCGATGGATGTCAGCAAGGGAAGCTTCCTCTTTAAAATGAATGGAGATGGTGGTTGTGATACAAGGGCGGACCAAGGTGCAGTTGTAGTGGAATTGTGTAGAGTGCGCGGTGGACAGAGAGGGAACCGTTTCCAAATTTGGCAGGGAGGAATGACTAATGGGGTGGCACAATACCAAAGTGCCAACAGGAGATAAAGAGTGAGACCACCTCGAAGCCAAACCTCGACCTCTTCTGCTACGAGTAGTAGGATATCAGCCATAGGAATCCTCAAGTGATGGAGAAGAAGACTCAAAGTGGTTGGAATTCGTAGGTCGAGTCACCCGCCCATGCTCACTGCCTCGGCGGCAGTGCATCCAGTGGTGGCTACGCATAATGGAGCTGGTGGAGACATTGGTGATGGGCAGAGAGAGTTGAGCCAAAGGAATAGAAGTATGAGGAGCCGAATGAACAGAACTCTGGGGAGCCGAAGGCTCTGAAGCAAAATTAAGGTTGCAATGGAGGCTATGGGAGAAGTGGAGACCAAGGGTGATAAAAATACATCAATAGAGGCTACATTTCCTCCCTGTGGGAGTTTGAGAGCTTGGCTCTGAGACCACAGAGGGGAAGATGCATCTTGAAGGCAATGGAGGAATGTTGCAGCGCAAAGGAACTGTGGAGGGTTGTGGAAGCACATCGATCACTGGTTAATTAATGAGGCATCGTTGAGAGCAGTTGGTGGGTTTTAATGCCCACAGCTTGAGCCCATGCGTGACCATGTGGATGAGCCATGTGTCACGCACTGGGTTTTCCGTATGCTTGCCTTCAATGTTCACCTGCATCCAGGCTAGCTCTTAGTATTTTTATGTATATGGCTCCTTCGTTATAGAAATTATGCCTTCAAATTTTTAGCATTAGGGAATCCAACGATTCTTTAGAAGAGCTCTTCATTTAAAATATTAGAGCATATTCAAAAACTTCAACATTCACCATTATCATGAATAAAGAAATTTAGGCTTTCAGGCTTCTTCATCAAGAAGAAGCATGTAATATAGCTAGGTTTTCATTAATGACTATGGCATATAAGCTAAAGGCTATTTTACATCGGTTCTTTAATTGTAAGGGCTACAATAATTTTCACCTAGGCTATAACATCATATAAAAAGCATTAGTTCTAGCATTACTATGGACTTATAATCAAGATCTATCTAGAGCTAGGGTTTCATGGGAATATAGGGAAATATCACACATCAAAATAATATTTTCTATCACAAAAAATTCCATATTGACATCAGTGACAACCCTAGCCAATGGTCTCCCCCTTTTCCATTGATGGAAATATTATTTCCCTTCCAACAATTTCTCCCCCTTTGACATCAATGGAAAATGGGGTGCCCAAGAACTCCCCCTATCAAGGTTCTTCTCTTCATCATATTTTATTAATCAATTATAGTTATTCATATATATTTCTCCAGTTGTCATTGTTCTCTTTCTTCAATGAAATTTCGCCCCCTAATCCTTTTCATGCCTTCATGGAAATGGATGAGGTAGATGATCAACCAACTCCTCCTACTTGCATAAAATCCTCTAGATATTCTTTTTTCCAAGAAATATAGATGCCTTCTGATTAAGAAGAAGAAATATTCAACAATGGTCCATTGAGATATATAGTAAGATTGTTCATGTGTGACTCATCAAGGGTTTCAAGGGGCTCTTCATAGATAGCTTATGAAAGAATGGTCAAGAATTACAAGATCCATGTAATTGTATGTATGATATCCTTTTTGGCATAATTTTATCATTAAAAACTTGGAATATCAGATCTGCCAAAGATGTACTCATTAGATAAACAACATTAGTTGATGCCTTGAGTGCTCAAGGAACTTTCTGGTCCAATTTTATTTCTTCTCCATACTTGTGGAACTTTCTTTTCTGGCTTGGTAGTCATGGTTTTAGCTTGTTTAGGGACGCAAGTCAAGTTACAATCACAAGCCATATGTCCAATTTTATGACATTTGAAGCACTCCATATTTTTCATGAATGAAGAATCATGACTTCTTCTTGCAAATTTTATTCTAGGGAGATTATGTGGACCATTATATTTGTAATTTTTTTATGCCATACAATCCTTTTCCATATGCCCAAAGTTTGTACAAGAATTTAAATAACCAAAAAGTATAATTTGGTACCTAGGAGATGGAGGTTGTCTTAATGTACTTCTAAAGTCTTTTCCCTTGGGATTCTTTGATAATATCCATTGCCTCTTGCATCCTTGATACCTTCTACAAAGTATTTCCTTGATGTATTTCTACGGTAATGTTGCCTCAAAATCCTTAGGTCAAATTTAATGCCTCTTGGATTCTATACACCATATGTAGATATTCTTGCACTAGGGTCACTTCCAATGTCATCTTCAATCTTCTCCTTGCTTTTGATGGAACTGGGAGAATCCATATTTCTTCTAAGATTTTCCACACCCTTGTTGTTTGAAGAATTAGAGTTTGCATCATTACAAATTGAGGGTTCTCTTGCATAACCAAGACTTGATCTATCAAGAGGAGATGTTTTATGAATTAGGATTTCATATAGGTTTTGAGAGATTTTTAGACTCGTGTTCAAATGATCAACTTCTTTATTTAGAAGATCAATTTATTCTTTCATCACCTTTCATTCTTCGTCCTTATTTTCTATATTGATATCTATTTCTTCCTTTATCTTTGAAGCTTAACATGTTTTGGCCTTGAGAGTGGCCATATCTTCATCCTTTTATTCTAGTTGGCATATCATGGTATTTATTTCATTTTCTTCTTCTTCTACTTGTACTTCTAGGAGATTCAAAACTTCCATCACCCTTTCATCTCATTCTGCTTGTTTATTTGCTTCTTCAAGTTGAGATATAAAGGAGGAGACCTCTTACTTGTACTTACCAATTTTTTCCTCAAGTTTGTTGAAGTCCTCGGGTATTTTTTCAAGATGGCTTGACAAAGTGTCTTCCATTTTCCTTTCTTTATCCAATTTATTTTTCATGGATATGACTTCTTCATGATGCCTTTTCTTGTTTTGATGAAATTCCTCCTTTAGCTTGGTGAAATCCTTATCTCTTTCTTGTACCTGAAGCTTGAATAGGTTAACTTCCTTCCTTGTATTTTCAATTTTATGGTCACCATATTTTGATTTATTCTTGAGCTACTCATTTTCCCTTTTCAAACTACTTACCTTTTCTAGTATGGCAACTACATTTTTTTCCTTAAGATCTTCTTTGGGGTAATCTTCATTTTCTTCATATTCTAGGTTCTCCTTGGTCTTGATTTCTTCGTTATTGTTCTCAACTTCCTTAATGGCTTCTGGATTTTATTCTTGATTTCCATCATGTTCTTAACTAGAGGTCATGGCCAGTTCAACTTTTGAGTGAAGATATTGAAATTTGTCCCACATACCTTTTGTTGAAGAACATTTTTTCACTTTACCCTTTATAGGATCTGGTAGCAAATTCATGATTGCCCTCATCACTCTTGCATTATATTACTTGGATTCCTCATCCATCGTGCTTTCAGTAATCACTGATTCCCAGATTTCAAACCCTTGAGCCAATAAAACATTCTTTATTCGTGCCTTCAATATTTCAAAGCTTCCATTGAAAAATGGAGCTTTCCCAATTTGATTGTCTTCCATTTCCATGGTTCAGGAAGAGACATCTTTCGAAGGATTAGAGACTTTATTTCTTGGATTTTCCATTTTTTTTCTAACGATCATCCTTCAAGTTTTATTCTTTGAGAGAAGGTACTAGATATGATACCAATTGTTGGAGATACTGAGGGGCGGGTGAATCAATATTTTTTTTCAATTGTTATTTTTACCAGTTAGATAACTTATAATTAGGACACAAAATGAACAAAAAGAATTAATAATTTTATCAATATCTTATTTACAATAAATAAATTACAATATAATGTAGGGATCCAACCCTAGATCAAGACACCAATCTTTAATCCACCAGGATCCAACATTTACTTTTCTAAGCACCAACATGGACTTCAGGAGGCTCCACCCTCTACTGCTACAACCCTATCTTCCCAAGGCTCCAACCTTATCACTTTGAGGCACCAACCTCTAGGGCTCGAACCCTATATCTGGTAAAGACCCCAACCTAGTCTCTTGAGGACTCCTATCCTCTAAGGCTCCAACCCATTACTTCAATTTGTTAAGATAATATTATGATTCTACTATTCTTTATGACTCCCAATGTCTTCTACAATGGGCCTTAACAAAAACTTCACCTTCAACAATTACTTCTCCAAATCACTTCATCAATGACATGTTTTTCTTCTTAGAAGGTGTCTCGATATATCTTCATGTCAGCCAAACAATTTATCCAAGGTCACTAATTGAATCCAACTGCAATATGCTAAAGAAAGATATTGAATCCTTCTACAAACTAATTGCGGAAAATAAACACGATCACACAATCACACCAAGTGAAATAAAGAAGAAAATCAATCCAAAACACAGATATTTTTCCCGGGGAAAGATTGCTTCTCAAACCCCCTCTATCTCTATTGTATAATGAACCATGGAATCATGAAACAATTACAATTCACTCTTCTCACAAGATTTTGTTGCACTCTGCTTACTATCTCACACTGATCCGAACAAAATCGACCAACACTTAGCCAATTTTCAGCCTCTGCTCATCCTGCCATGCTTGCATAATTCATGTGGAATGAAATCATTATTTTTTAGGAATTTCAGCCTTCCTTGACTATGCAAACATCATGGGAAATCCTATGGTGTTATAACTGCATCTAGGCAGTTTTCTAAAAATAAAATTGATAGTTCGCTTCCCTTTAACCTCTGTCTCAACTGGGTCTTCATTGAAACTAACATACATGCAACTATTAATAGTAAATCATCAATCACTTGACAGATCACTACATGTGAATTAAATCTGATTTAATTCACTTGAACTCTCACTAGTGCAACAATCAATTACTCTAAGTTAAATCGATCTAACTCAACACTTAATTGAGTTAATCGATTTCTCGCAGCATTAAAATAATAATAATTAATTGCAGAATTGACAATTTTCCAAAAATAGAATCACTCGCGATGCCCTACCAACCACCTCAAATACAAATTTCAAGAGCTAATTGAGTTCATCACACCAATTAACCATTGGTAAGTTGATGATAAGATTATAATTTACTATCCAATTCATTTATGATAAATAAATTTGATACGATATTTCTTTTAAATTTAATTATAAGAATAATCAAAAGCCTGCATCCATCATTTCTCGGTGCCATTTTTTGATGTTGTTTCGATGCTAATTATTGTTTCTTGTTGCAAATTTCAACACTCCCTCTCAACAAGAAAGGAATCAATCTGTCTCGATCCGGTACCCTTGGAATGTTCTACATGCAAAATTTCTGAAATTGAATAGCCTCCAAAGAACTGAATTAGTATAATTCATCTGTCATTAGAGTCTCCTGACTGCTGCTAGCTACAACACATGTCTATTGTACTCTCTGTGCTGCTCACATCTACATCCATGCACTCTGCACTATTTCCAACTCTGATTTGCGCTCTAGTATATGACACCTATCACTCTGATTTTTTTCCTCTGGACATATGACTGCATCAATCTAATTGATCCTTCCTACTACTGTTGTACTATGGGCTCCTCGTAGCTGGGTTCAATCCATGAGACACACCATATAAATGAATCCTACCCAAATTTCTTCTTGGGACTAATTCTGCACATTTCCACACCTCTCACCTGGAGGTATAGCTACATGTACTTCCTCTTCCCATATGGCTCGAAATTTCCCCCTCCTGGAGGTCTCTTCTTGAGTGGACTCTTCCACTCAATCTCCTCTCTGCTTCTCCAATTGTGGCTACTCCACAAACTTGTGATACTTCTTCTGAGGTTGCATGTTGAGAGATAATCTCTCCATCTCAACCACCAAATCCCTAACCACTTCTTTTCTCCTCAAATCCTCACATGTATCCTCAACCTCAAGATAATGTAGGTTATTGACTCTCACACCGATCTAGTTCACTTATCCCATGGGTATGTGTTTAAGGAAAACTCTTACTTTTCTAAACATTACTTCATAACCACGTTCATCCAATATCGTGACGGAGACAAGATCTCTCCTTAGGCCTGGAATGTGAAAAACATCTACTAGTATGAGATGGGATCCATTCTCCCTCTGAAAGGTAAATGTACCTATCTCGATAGTGTTATAGCTCTCGTCATCTCCAAACTCTATTCTTTTCTGGAGGTCCTTCTCCTCCAAGTCACTGAAGAGATAATTATTCCCCGTCAGATGAAACGAGGAAACAATGTATAAATACAACATGCATCCCATTATAGTGTTGGTCATGAATGCAATGAGAGTAAAATCAAGCTCGAATTGTGAAGCCAATGCTTCAGCTGCTGCAACTACAGGCTCCTTCTTGCTTTTATTCTATGGAAAATTTGTAGCATAGTGCGCATGATCTTGACAATGAAAACATCTGATCTTGGCCAAGTATTTCTTTCCCACTTTCCCTTGGGATTTCTTTCCCTCGGCCTTATTTTGCTTACTGGCCAAGGCGCAATCTTCCTCTTCAATAGTCTTGGATGAGAATCCATCCCTAGTATTCCGCCTGAATTCTTCTTGTACCAAATCTGACGAAAGTTAGTCCCAATATGGTAACTTCTCCCTCCCATTGATAGAGTCCTGACAAATATGCCAGCTCTTGGGAAGGCCTAGAAGTGCTAGGCTCACCAATTCATCATCTGCTATGGTCACACGAACACTTCCAAGCTCATCTCAACATCCACTTGGTAGAGACATGTCACCACATAATAAGAATAGTGTTGTTAGACAGTAATTACATTATTTTATCTTAAAAAATAATTTTCTCCCAATATAGAATGAGCTAGTTTATAAATTTTACAAACAATATGTATACCAATGGATTCAATCCGATCATGCGATATGGTAAAGAAAGATATTGAATCCTTCTACAAATTAATTGCAGAAAATAAACATTATCGCATAATCACACCAAGTAAAAGAGAGAAGAAAATAAATACACAACACAGATATTTTTCCTGGAGAAATATTGCAGATCAAAACCCCTCTATCTCTATTGTATAATAAACCAAGGTATCATGAAACAATTACAATGCAATCTTCTCACAAGAGTCTCCTGCACTGTGCTAACTGTCTCATACTGATCTGAACAAAATCGACCAACACTTAGCCAATTTTCAACCTCTTCTCAGCCTACCTTGCTTGTGCAGTATATGTGGAATGCAATCCCTATTCTTTAGGAATTTCATCCTCTTTTGACCGCGCAAACATCATGCAAAATCCTATGATTTTTTAACTGCATCTGTGCAGTTTTCTAAAAATAGAATTGATAGTTTACTTCCCTTTAACCTCTGTCTCAGCTAGGTATTCATTAGAACTAACATGCATGTAGCTATTAGTAGTAAATCATCAGTCACTTGACAAATAACTGCATGTGAATTAAATCTTATTTAACTCACTTGACCTCTCACTAGTGCAACAATTAGTTACAACTACTTAAATTGATTTTAACTCAGTTAATTGAATTAACTGATTTCTCATGCGTTAAACTAATACACTAACTGCAACTTGGACTCTAAAACAAATAGAATCACTCTAAATGCCTCACCAACCACCCTCAACTCGAATTTCATGAGATAAGTGAGTCTATCACACTTATTTAACTATTACAAGTGATTATGAGATAAGATTACAATTTATTGTTCAATTGATTTAAGGGATAAATAAATTTGACACATATTTATTTTAATTTAATTAAGCAATAATTTAATCCAAATCCTCTCATAGTATCCATTTATGGGTGCCATTTTCTGGATGTTGTTTCTACATGCCAATTTCACTGTTTCTTGTTGAAATTTTCAACAGTTAGGAGGTGCATAATGGCTCGTTAGAAATCGAAAAATATCCTCTATGAGCTGGTGTCAATTTCATCCTTATATTGGCTCATTTTACTATTAGTAATCTTAAATTTGCGAGATTTTCATTCAAATTTTATTCATGGTAGCTCTTAGTATTTTATGTCCAGGATTACTTATTTATAGACATTAGGCCTTCAAATTTTTAGGATTAGGGTATATAAGGATTTTTCGTAAGATATATTCGTTTATAAGGATTAGGGAATCTTCAAAAACTTCAAAAATAATCATTATCATGAATAAAGGCATTTAGGCTTTGGGGCTTCTTCATCAAGAACAAGGATTTTATATTACTAGGGTTTCATTAATGACTATGGCATAAAAGGTAAAGGCTCTTTTACATGGTTTCTTTAATTGTAAGGGCTATGGAATTTTCACCTAGGCTAGAACATCATATTACAATAATTAGTTCTTGCATCACTAGAGCATTCTGATCAAGAGTTATCTAGAGCTAGGGTTTCATGGGAATCTAGGGAAACATCACACATCACAATAATATTATGCCATCAGAAACAATTCCATATTTACATCGATGAAAACCTTGACCAACAAAAGCAACATCAGTAGTTCAGACACCCACTTTATCTATGAAAATTTATCCTCGGATGCTACAGGGTTTCCTAGAGATTGATACAAGATTACTTATGAAGTTATAAAAACGTGAGAACACTTGCAAATACAAAAGATTATCCTTTAGCATCATAAAAATGTAGAAAATTATTTATGAGAATTTCTTACATTTACCCTTTCAACTCATTTTAAAAATTACTAAATGTTATGCGTGCAAAATGCAAATGATTTTATAGCTAGAGAAGACTAGCATACGTCTTGATCAAATATGGTTGAAAATACCACATTTTATAAGATTTTAGCACATGTGTGAGGGTAAATAAGAAAAAATCATAATATCATTCAAAAATTAAGTTATTTTCACCCATTAATGACAAATTAAAGTGTGAGTGTGAGGACACTAAGACTGATAAAGGTAGGTGGGGGGGAACTCAACTAATGCACACTGAGTTTTCTCATTCACCACATCATAATATCTCCACTTAACCTAGAGAAAAATTTCAACCTAATCACCTCATCTGAGTTCACGTTCTGCATGAAAATAGTGTTAAAAATCCTTGAGAAAGTCTACCACCGCTACAAGAGAATGTTACAGGATATCGGGTTCAAAACTTCTAAGATAGAGGAACCAGTATGATACAAGTTACATCATTTAAAGGGTTGTGCTATAGGACACAAAATATTACCAAAAATTCCCATAAATTCCATGAACAAGATGAAAAATGAAATATTCCTAAATAAATCATAATTCTAACATCTCTCCACTTCCTTGCTCACATTTCGCACAAGGATTGATACATTGTTACGTGAATTTATTAGTTAACAAAATTTCTCTGTCAAATCTCTAAAGTAATACAAGAAAATCTAGCCAAAATTTTGTCTATAAGCATGCATAATGGTTTGAAATATGCAGTTATATTTTTTTTAATAACTTCTTGAAATTTGTGCATTTTTATTAGCTACATAATTCCACGCTTCCAAACCCTAACTCTTCTAGCAACACATAGATAATATTCCCTAAAAATATTTTTGTCCATGCTTGTGCAAGTTGTGTCATACTATGGGAAGGGGATTCAACATGAGAGAACCCACTAACACCACCCATATTCATCAGACTCCTGAGGTTAGGGGAATCTTAGAAAATTTTTAATGGCTAGGGTTCTTTGAGAAACTTACAGGGTGAGATGATAAAATTTCCCTAAAATTTGTCAAAAACTTACAACAACCTAAGAACTAGGAAGTAGTGACTAAAATCAAAGGATTGATAATATAAAATGATGAATATTTAATATGTAGGGTCACTACCCTTTCAAATGGAAAGAAATGGAGTAAAGTCGAGAGACCCAAATCCATTAGTGTCAAAAAAGGATTTTTCTTCCATAATGAGAAGCCGGATGAAGAAAAAACTGGGATCAAGAGGGAAAGCCCACCATACCCTTGGGATGAGATATCATATCATATCCTCAATTATACATCTTTTGAAGGAAGGCTAATCATATTTTATTCTTATCAATTTATTCTCATTTATCAATTAAGATTCCCAGATGAACTGCCTATTCATGAGAGCCTAAGTATCCCACACTTCCTCTTCGAATCCCAAAAAGAGATGAGCACCAAACTGAAGGAGGGGAAAAAAATTACCTAGCCCATCATATTAGGGTAATTTTTAAGTCTAAAATGGGGCTCCTAAGGAAATTATAAAATAATAGTGGAAATAATCAAATAAGAATAGATTACATCATTAAATTTTAGAGGGAAAAAATGAAAAGCTACATTTTCAACTTATCTCCTTATGGGTTTACTCAATTTGGAGCGAGAACACTAATTGGATGTAGAACTTTATTCCTCATCCAAGTATTACCCATGCTTATTACTTTTGGTAGGCCATGCTATGCGAAAATTGAGAAATACATGAAAAATGTGATTGAAATAATGTTTTTTCATGTATTTCTCTCCTTTTTTTTTTTGTAGCAGGGTCCATTGAAAGTATGCAACATGGGTACTCCCTGAATAAGGAATTAAATTTTTCATCCAACGAGTATTTTTGCTTGAAATTTGAGTAAAAAATTAGGGATATAACTTGAAAAAATAGTTTTATTATTTTATTTTTTTAATATTTTTACTTTTGCACCCCAAAATTTGTGAATCATCCCCCATAGTTAACATCATCATCTTGAATCCTATTTGTTATTATAGAGTTTATTTTGGTTGTAAATTTTTCTTAGGAGGACCATTTTAGACCTCAAAATATCTTTAATGTGATCTGATCAGATTGATATTCATGGATACCTTGTAACATCCTCAACACCCTATTCCCTGGGAACATTTTTTTTTTAATAGATATACATGCCTTATTAGAGGCCTAGGATGAATTAGTAGAACCTCAGGTAGAGTTCGGAGAAACTAAGTTGGAAAAGGTAGAGTTGAAAGAACCCTAGGATAAATTAGAAATACCTCACACAAAATTTTAGAAAGAAATGACAATTCCTTAGAAATAATAAGTATATACTCATGTAGACGTTTAGAATGAACAAAATTCACTACCCAAAAAGAGGAAATAAAAGGTAGTGGAAATCCCTCTAACACAAATAGAAGGAGAATAACTCTTGGTATAAGAAGAAAAATAATTTGTAGCTACTTTAGTAGCATTTGATACCCCAAAAAATCCAAACATAGGTAGATATTCCCAATATTCTACTAACGCCAGTAACATAAAAATCACTAGAGTATGGTATAGTAGTAAGATAGAGGAACGAGGAGTAACATATTTCTCAAAGGGTGGCAAATAGTTTCAGTAGGGGGTATGATGGGCCTTATAATTAGGTAAAACATAAGGCCCATCTAAGCTTTCCTAGGAACATAAAGGTTGTAATAAACATTCCTTTATGAACTTAGTAACATTTTCTTAACTTAAATGAGTTCCTAGAGTGGCTACATATATTTTCATGCTTTAAGTGCCTAATATGATTATTATGTAATATATTAAGAGTATTTTTCATATATTATGAAGATATTTAACCAAAGAGACTCATGGGACCTATCCATTTCTACAAAAGGTTAAAAATAGTTTTTCATGACACAAAAAATACTCCTCCCTATAGCCGTGAGGTCACTCAGAGAACATAATTCATTTTTATATGATTTTTGGAGAGAAATAAATTGTCCTTTCAGGGATTTTTCCCCTCATTCATTTTGTATAAGTAGAGAGATAAAGCAGCTCATTACAGAGAAGTAGAAGCATGAGGATAATAGTAGAGAGTGTTAGTAAGTTAGCATAAATTTTAATTTAGTTGTGGGCGGAAACGTGAAGCTGGGTTACACTTTTGTGAGAATCGGGGGCTGAAATTTTTTTTCGGCAATAGTTCGGCCGAACATTTTATAAAGTTCGACTGAAGTCATGATTCCGTTTAGATTGACGGCACACTGACGACGCCGGAAAATAGAATTTTTGCCGGAGATTGGAAAACTGACAACAAAAGTTTGGCCAAACTTCTAAAAAAAGTTCGGCCGAACTATTTTCTATAAATAAATCGCCCGCGAAGTTTGGTGGTTTACCAGTTTCATTGTTCGCGCATTTTTCGTCCCTGTCGCTGGTGCTCCTCCCGTCTGCGCTTTTTGACTCCGTCGGGTATGTTCGACTCTTTGTCCGCGCTCAAAATTTTTTTGTGCTGTGTATTAAAAAAACATTAGGGTTGGTACTTCGCCTAATTTTGGTTCTTATTTGCTTGCTAAGGCTTTTGGGGTTGGAATTTCTGTGTGCTATGATTTACTAATGGGTTGTCTTTCTGATGGGTTGTCTTTCTAAAGTCTCTGGAGATGGTTTTTTTGGTTTTGGTTGAGGTTTAGATTCTTTCGCTGCCAAATATTATTTTTCTGAATTGTCTGTATACATATCATATAGGTTTTATTTTCGGATTTGTTTTTGAAGGAACTGGAATATAATGTATTATTTTACAAATCAAAGTAGGAATTGCTTCACTTTTGCAAATCAATCTGAATAGTAAAGTACCTCATTGCCTCAACAGCTCCCTTTGCCTCATTCAACTCACACTCTTGGAGAGACTACATCACCCATCTACAGACAGATCTCCCTATGGCACTGAGAACTAGAAATCTATGCGAAGAAGGTACTTCGGCAATAGTTGTCCACCACGTCGATGTGCTACTTTGATTCATCTGCTAACGTTGTAGATGAACCAATATGCACTTCCACTGCACTACTTTGATCTCGCATTGTTGATTCCCATGCGCTACCTCTGCTTGGATTCTATCACTACACTAGTGAGTCTCGATCTCCCTCAGAATAAGAACAAGGAAATCTCCTAGACTAGCAAATCAACTCGGCCTCCTCCATGCTAGATGCAGTCCTACCTAATAAAATTTGTAGTACTGCTTTTTGGAAACTCGTTCTACCTCTAGAAACTCTTTTTGGAGACTCCCATCTACTCGCACTCTTGCCTACAACATGCACTGATTAACTGGGTTGCATAGCACTACCACTAGGGAAGTTGTTCTTGCCTCTTTTGTTGGAAATATTTGCCTCCCTTCTTGACTGGAATGTTGGAAACCTGCTCTGTCTTGAAACCCCTTCTTGGAGTCTCTCTCTAGCTAGAACTGCACCTACACTCTGTAACTAGCCAATTCACACTAGCACCCTATTCACATTAATTTCTTGTAATTCACACTTGCAACTAGAAATTTGATCTCTCTTGAGATACTATGTCATGGCAACTAGATATGCACCTATCTCCTGAGTATCTTGTTGCATCTAATAATTGGCTCTACAACTATCTCTTGAGTATCTGATTGCACCTTGTTGGCTTTTCAATCCTCCTGCTAATTGTTGGAATAAGGAATTACAAGAGGGGGGTGAATCAGTAATAGTGAGGTTCTGGGATACAAGGAGACTGAAAGATTTTTTTTCTTGTATATTTGAAGCTCTCCATTATTATAGAAAAGGATTTTTTTCTTGTATATTTTTATGCTCCTTGCCATAGTAATGTCATAGTCTATGAAGTTTTAAATTGTTTTTATTATTTTTATTATATGTTGGATGTGATTTTGATTGAAAATGTTTCTTTTTTATTTATTAATTAAAAAAAAAAAATTAGAAAAATTATTTCCTTAAGCCTTGGAATTTACAATCAAAATTAGAAAATGTATTTTTATCTAAACTATTTACGAAAAATTCAATATTGTTTGATTTTCTCTACCATGTCCTTTTTACATATATCTAGAATAATATTATTTGTAGTTTTTGGTTTTTTGTATCATTTTACTACCATAATCAAAATCTATAGAAATAATAATCTAACATTATAATATCTTGAAATGGAGCTAGCCAACTCAAATATAGTATTGCAAATCCCTGGCTAAGTTAGATGAGGAGGCTATGTGTTACTTAGTATTGTATCCATATTGGGGTTGCAAGTTCTATGGGTTCAAAAGAACACTTGCAAAAAATTTGTTTTCCATATGACCTCTCTTTTTCATAGATAAATTTCATTCTTTTAGCTATTATGGATTTGAGAAAAATACATCCTGACAGGCCAATAAAAAGCCTTAACAATGAATTAAACATGAACAACTATTAAATATGGGTAACCAAGTAGCATCAAAACAAACAAATAAATCAGCAAGGCTAGTAGTGATAAATAATAAACATTCTAGGATACTTCAAAATTCCATGTAAATAATTTTTTACCTAAAATCACTAGATGGTGAGGCCCACAGCAACAATTGCAAAAGCAATGAAATATAACCAATAAAACTACATCAACAAAACATATTGTCTTGAATGAGGTTTTGGACTCTTTAGATATAAATGTACACCATGGAAATGTATCTTATATAAAACTTTAATCCATGTGCTTAACCTTAACATTGACACAAATGGAATACAATTTTACACACTGCTTTATGATAGAAAAATATGCAGATGAGTATTGCCCACATATCCGAAGTCAAAAGGGATAGATTAAAAATGGATGCTCCAGTCATCTCTAAAATATAAATTAAAGAAGCATGACATATTAGTAATGCAAATTAGATATGCGTACCAATTATGTTCATACAACACAACAAATAGATGATTCAATACAAATGTCACATAGAAGTCATATTTATCTCATGGGCCTTCAACTTAAATTATATATCTAGCATTACATTAAGCTATAGGAGATAAATCAAAGAAGCATTTGAATGTAAATTAAGATGTGTAATAATTATGTCCTTTAGTTCAATAAATAGATAATAATTTGCAAATGCCATATCTAAGCTATATTTCATCTAAGTAGCTTTCAATTTAAAATTATATCTAATGTTAAATTATATAAAAGAATAACAGTAATCCAAACTTCAAAATAATATTTAGAGTTAGTATAAAATGTGACATATAATTTTCCTGCGTGGAAAAACATAGTTACCGAGAGTTCAAAACTCATGCATTTGAATAGAAAGTGGGTATACGAATGAGCAAGTAGATTTTTTCTATAAATGAGGAAGTTAAGGTTGATAGAGAGCCACACAAAATTGAAAATTCATACCTTAACAAAATTGTTAGATCCTTTTAAAGAAAACATATTTAATCAACTTTCATTGAAATATATGATAAAGTCAACCCAATTTTATGAAAAATAGTATACCATTTTTTACATAATTTCACATAATACAAATAGATAAATATTACTTAAGTATTTTTATAAAGATTTAACTACCCATCGAGAGATGGCCAAGTGATTGAGACAGGGCATCATCACAATAAAAAACCAAGTACAAATTGTAGTAATCCTAGAATCATGCTTTACATAAGGTAAAATTGGGGAACTCATGACTTTTACTATAGATAAAAAACATTTACCCTTACCAAAAAATATATGATTAAAATTGACAAACTACATAAGCTTAAACTTAAGGGGATATAATCCTTCTTGCCTTCCATATAGATTGTTGGAACACCTAATCCTACATGGGTAGGTGTGGAATATGAAAAGTCACAATGGAGTCCAAGTGACTTTGGAATATGAAACCAAGAGTCACACCATTGTACTATAAATGTACATCTTTGTATAATGGAAAATAAGAAAGCCTCACGCTTATCCTTCATTGTGTTGAGTTTTCTCTTGTGTGTGCATTCTTCTTCTCATACACCATGTGTGTGCTTCAACATGGTATTTAACATGGTATCAGAGCGGGCAATTTCTGGCCCTGCTCCACTTTGAATGATCCATTTGTGTTTATGGCCTGTGCATATCTGCATTTTTACAGCATTTAAAGAGTTTCTGCAGCAGTATTTTTGCTGCCATTTAGAGGTGCTTTGAAGAAGAGCAGCGTTGGTTTTGAGAAGGCGCAGCATTCAGGCATTGTGCGTCTTGCGTTCAGAAATTGGCAGCATTCAGGCATTAGCTTTGAAGAAAGGCAGCACTGCCCATGTGAAGGTTTTCATTCTATTCTTCTCTGCAATTTCTGCCTTTAATTCTGCTTTTAAAGAGCTGTTGGAATAGTGTTTTAAACTGGGTTTCTGAAGAAGAAATTTCTGAGTTTTTACTGGAAAATTTCTGCCACATTCTCTGAGAAAAAATTCTGCATTTTGTCCAATTCCGTGCTGCTGAGCTACTGGAAAATTCTGAGTTTTTCCATTGAAAAATTTCTGCAATTCTGGGTTTTCTGCTGCTGGAAAATATTCTCTGCTGCTGGGCTATTGAAGAAATTTCTGAGTTTTTACTGGAAATATTTCTGAATTTTCATTGGAAAATTTTTGAGATTTCTGCAAATCTCTAAATCTGCATTTATCCAATATTCTGCTACTGAAAAGAAAAATCTGCAGTTGTTTTAAAGTCTTCTACTCTACTCTGCTGTTTTATTAAAAAATAAATAAAAAATAAATAAATAAATAAAAAATTTAAGGGCTTTCGGCCCCCTTCCCAACCTGCAATTTTTTCACAACCCTACGCTCAGCTCCCTCCTCTATCGATTCCCCACACCTCTCATTAAAACTCTACCCAAATCAACAACGGCCCCTCACCGTGGCCTACTCCCTACGGCCCTCATCTCCTTACCCCACCCTCCTTACTTCACTCAACGCATCACTCCACGTCCCGTTCCAAACGCTGTTGAACACGTCCCTCTCCCACGCTATCACTCAAGCTACGTGTGAGTTCAAAACAAAAACAAATTTCGCACTGCAACGCCTATACAGCTAACCCAGCCCTCCTCCAATCGAACGCGCCATACCTTACTCCTTACGCAGCGCCTGCCCCTTTCCCAACCCGTGGTCTCCCTTTCGTAACGCTCCCCATATGCACTTCACCTAACAACGCTCCCCATATGCACTTTCCATTCGAACACTCCCTAGCCATACGGCTCCAGCACTACGTGGCATTCAAATTGGCATTCGGCCATTTCATTTTTTAAAAATTTTTGATAAGTTAAGTCCGCTCTCCATACCACCTCCCTTTCATATAATAATCCCCACCATATAAATACCGCTCCCCCTTTTTAGTAACGCCCTTTTTTAATACCACCTCGTCCTCCCATTAATAAAATTCCCATTCCCTTTTTTAATTATTCTCCATAATTAATTTTTAATTAATTTTAATTAATTAAAAAAAAAAAAAAACAGCAGAGAGAGAGAGAGGAAAGAGAGAGACAAGAATAGCGGAAATGAAATGAAGAAAATGGCACATGAGGAGCACATAGATTGAAATTTGCAGATTTGACATTGTGTGAATTGTGGTATTGACATAAGAGTTATTTTCTGAAGATTTTTACATAAGAAGACAAGTTTGCCATCGTTTGAACAGCTCATTGAAGAAGAAATTTCAGCTGCTTTAAAAGGCCCCTTGCACTAGTGTTTCAGCTGCACATATTTTTGCAGAGATTTTGTATTGAAATCACATTGTGAGTGAATTTGCCTCTTCATTCATAGTTGAAATCAGTGAATTTGAGTTGTTGGATTGTTGATTGCCCTCCATCATTTGAGGAGAAGATTTTGTACTTGAGATTTCCATAGCTGGAAATTCTTTGGAGTCATTTGTATTTGTTGATTGAATCACATTGTAAATGAGTGCATTTTCGGTTGAAGCCGACACCCTTTCATTTTTTGAGCCTAAGTTGTTGAAATGGCCAAAATCAATGAGGTATTAGTGTTGTTGAATAACCTCATTCATTCAAATGTTGATGATGTGATAAAAATGAGCAAGGATGCTCTTTGTAAAATTCACAGTTGTTTACAAGATGCACATGAGAAGATTGAGTTTTTACAGTTGGAATCTCAGCTCCAACAAGAAGAACTTCAGCAAAAGAGTCACCATTCTGAACCTGTTTCTGTTCAGAACATTGTGAAGGACTCTCATCAGAAAAAAGAAGACAATGATGATTCACATTCAGCAGATGTACATGCAGATGCAGTAGTTCAGACTGCACTTCTCAAGCCCATCATCAGACCTTGGGAAGAGCTTGTCCACAACAAGCACCGAACTGGTCTTGGATATGACAAGGATGTGTCCTTTCATATTCCAGACTACACCAAGCCCATCATATTTCAGAGTGCCGGATTCATGTATGACAGTTCACCTGCAGCTGTTCCAGATCCTGCTCCACAACAACAATCACAGATCGTAAAATGCCAACACTGTGATCGAGTTGGCCACATGAAAGATCACTGTTTTGATCTTCATCCATGCAAGCACTGTGGTCGGCACACCCATTCTTCAGACAAATGCTTCAGAAACAAGCCTCCTGCAAGAACCAAGATTCATCTTGGATGGATCGCTTTTTGGCAATGGGCATCAGCAGCCAAGAAGATGTTTACAACACATGTTAGAACTTGTTCATGGATATTGAACAAACTTGCAGTTGAGTTTTCGCCATCATCTCACCTTGTCCCTGACAAGGGGGAAAATGGTGTTCATGTACAACCTTTGACGAAATATCAAGCGAGCCTGAGCCACAATCTCTCATTCCATGTTCAGAGTTGTAGCCAGCAGTTCAAGCGAGCCTGAGCCACAATTTGTCATTCTGGATTCAGAGATGTAGCCAGAGACATGGATGCCCATGAGCATACCTTTGGTTGGTGGATAACCTAAAACCATCATCCTTGGTTGGTGGACAACCTAAAACCACCACAAGCGAGGAACACTTCCTCTAGCAGAAGCCTTCAGCTTAGCAGCATTCAACTTCTTGCCAGCATTGGTTGAGTTCCAGGAAATACTACAAGCATTCCAGAGTTGTTGGTAACCCTAAAACCATCACAGGTCGTAGACCTCCCTTCTTTTAGGTCGAAGGTCTCCCTTTTTTATGAGGGACAATTCCTCTAGCAGAAGCCTTCAGCTTCTTGCCAGTTTTGGAAGAGTTCCGGGAACTACAACAAGTTTTGTGTTCCAGTGTTTGTGGTCATCCTAAAACCACCTCTTTTTCCAACATTTCAGAGAGTTGATTCAGCCCAAGTGCTGCCATGTATACTTTGCAGATTTGTATTACAACTCTTCTTGGACTCACACATACCCCTTCGGATTAAGGGGGGATGTTGGAACACCTAATCCTACATGGGTAGGTGTGGAATATGAAAAGTCACAATGGAGTCCAAGTGACTTTGGAATATGAAACCAAGAGTCACACCATTGTACTATAAATGTAAATCTTTGTATAATGGAAAATAAGAAAGCCTCACGCTTATCCTTCATTGTGTTGAGTTTTCTCTTGTGTGTGCATTCTTCTTCTCATACACCATGTGTGTGCTTCAACATGGTATTTAACATAGATAATGAAAATTATTGTTCCAAGTCTCATGTTGCTTCTCATGTTATTTTATAAACCTTGATTGGAAAGAAAAATAGGAGGGCAGAAGTGTAAGAAATATAAAACATAATGAAACACAACGTAAGAAATAGAGAACATAATGAAACACACACATACATATCTCTAGACAATCAACACAATTATTTTCCTAGGAAATCCTTATATGGGAGACAAGCAACCCTAAAAGGTAATGATGCTCTAGACTCCTTTTTCCCTAGGAAATCCTTATGGGAGAAAAACAACACTAAAATGTAAACATGCTCTACTCTCTCTTTTCTGGTATGGAAAATATGTGAGTACAAAGAAAGAGGTAATCTCTCTAGAGTTAGCTAAGACTTTTAGCGTGTAAGGTTGCTATAAAAACTTAACTTCATACATTTTTCTCTTTAACTTCACAGTCCTAGTTGTATTTTCAACTATGGAACAAAATACAATAACACAAAATGGAACTCTTATTCCTCCTAGTGGCCAAGTATTTAACATAGCGTGATAGCCAACTAGGTGTAAGATTTGACTCTGTCAACCATTAACGAGGTCTGTGATTTTAGAACTTTTAGAGTCTTGTTAAAATTCCACATGTAGCTAGCTTGCCATGCATGAGTAATGGGGCTAAAATGTCATTCTCTCGTACCATGGTGGTCAACATGAGAGGTCAACTTACTAAAGGCATAAATTTTGAATGAACTTCATTTGATGTTTTTCTAGCACCATTGGATATGTCTTTAAGTGTAGAATAATGGTAAATATTTCGGCACAAGGGATAATCGTTTGACCCCTAGAAATGTCATTTAATACCTCAAAATGACTCCAAAAGGTTCTAGACCCCAATTCTCCACCCACCATTAAAATGACCCTACAAGTTGATTCTTTTAGTTTTTTCACTCTATAAGCATCAAAATATATGACAAATAATATAATTATCCAATCTAGATCATTATTTAAAAATTTGTTAAAATTATGAGTAAGATATACATCATGGAATTTAAATAAATAGCGTTAATTCATTGAACACCCTTGTACATTCCTTGTCGATACTTTGAAAGTAATACGTTTTGAAAAATAATTTGTATATGGATTCTATTTTCCACATTCTCTCAACCACATCAAAAACCTTCTTATAATATTTGAAACCTAAGGTCTTTCCCATACCAAAGTATGTTACTTTAAAACATGTTTTCTTGGTGATATGGGTGATTTAGAAATGATTGGGAGAGTGAAATTACTCATTTAATATTTACAATATGTTTGGTTCATGCCACTAAGCCAAGAATTTTAAATTCAACTGACTTTTAATATAACCAACTAAATCCTGCAAAAAAAGAATAAAACAATTTATGTTAGGGTTGTGGATTTAGGCATTGAAACAACACACCATGATATTTCAAATTTCAAAATAATGGTTTGAGTCCTAGGTAGCTTACAATCCTATTTGTTTTCAAAATAAGGATGCACTCCCATTCGATTCTCATGATTAGGTTGTAATCATGAGGCTCTCACACAAGAGTGGACCTCCCCAAAATCTTGTGACGTTTTGTCACAAACAAAACCATCAAACTGAAAAACACATCTTGCAAGAAACATAGCTCACTGACATATCATTTTTATCCTTCAAAGAAAAAAAAATTCACATCATGTGAATATCTCCATGTACTCTTACATATTGGTGTACAAAACCATCAACCAAACATAAGTCGACAAAACATGCCTCTTCAAACAACTGACTCTCAAGTCAAATAATAGAGCTCATGTACAAATTTCCATATTTTTTGCATTTAAGTGTGTCAACATAACTCTACTTTCAACATCTTTCTTCATGCAACATGCACCGTACTTTGAATTTGCAAAGAAATTCATGAAACATCAAAATACATGCAAGGCCTTAATTGGATAAGAAATCTAACCATCTGTTAGAAAACCATTTCAATGGTGCTTCTTTTAGCTGCACTTCATCATGTGAATCATCTTGACTCTCATCGATTATGGAATCCTCTTTTCCATTCGTATCGTTATCTCTTTCCACCTTCTTCAAATGTTGTGGATGACTTGTTGGATACAAAGTCCAACACTTTTCGACAAGGTGACCTTTCTTATGGAAATGAGTAATAAACAATTGCATCTTATTTTCAACATCATTTTCCTTGTCCAATGGGCCTTTGACTTTTTGCCTCATTTATTTAGAAAGTTTCAATCTGCATGGATATCTTCTTCCAACATCTATAAACATTATGATTATTCAAACCACAAAAGTAACATGTGCAAGTTCTTTTCTATATCTTATGTGAATATTTAACATGTTTATCATAATCAAAAGCAATTTGATTGAAGGCAAATTTATACCTTGAACATTCACCATTGTCGCCTTCTTGAGGAGGTGAATTTGATGAGGTAGTGGCTCTCCTCTGAATACTAGCAATGAATTCAATGACTAGATAGATATTTCAACATCCTCTTCTTTTACATTCCCATTAGCGGCATGTTTATTAACATCTCCTTGCAAAGTCGGTGTCAAACTTTTCCATTCATCATGAACACAAACTTCACAAGCTTGAGGTAATGAACACGAAATAAAATTCCTTCTTGGAAAAGCTTCATGTGCCTGCTTGGCTTTGGAGCATTCTCCATAATGTTTTCCATAACCAAGACCCAAATAATTAGGCCCTTCCTCAACAACATTTGGCTCAAATATGACTTGTACTCAACTATGCCTTGTACATGTTTTCCTTTAACCCTTTACTTTCATAGCACATTTTCATCAAAAATTTGGACATTATTCCTCTATTGTGTCTCTCAAAAGCATGTACAAATTCATTTTCAGAGGAAATTGAAGACAAAAACCAATAGCTAATTCTTCTAACTAACCTTGACTAAAATGAGCTAAATTGTACTTTGATACCAACTTGATTTGAATATGGAAAAACTAGTTTGATTGGGCTATCTCCCTCATTAGTTAAATAAAAATGTATTTAGGATCGTCTAAAGTTAGCCAATTGGGAAGGGGTTTATGTGTCAAGATTTAAGTCTATTTTGTGAGAAATTTATGAGTTAATTAGCTTTTAAAAACTCATGTGTATAGCAAATAAAATGCAAAATTTTTATTTAGGAAACTGTTTTCCCTCAATCCAGATTTCGATCAGTGGAATGTATGTAAGAGGAAGAAAGAGGGAATTCACTTTTCAAATTCTAGACCTTGTCTAAACCAAAATAAACTAGAGGTTTGGTTTTCAAATACATTCACTTTTTTGGAAAATTTCTAGCTACCAAAATTCCATATGCCAATCTACCTCCCAAGAAATCCATTTATTACATCACTGGTTAGTTTTTTGTCTTCCTATATT
Organism: Pinus albicaulis; assembly: GCA_034641835.2. NCBI lineage: Eukaryota > Viridiplantae > Streptophyta > Pinopsida > Pinales > Pinaceae > Pinus > Pinus albicaulis. The sequence continues at coordinate 212,242 of JAXQQM020072833.1, forward strand.
GTTTATCAACGTCTTCTATTGATTCTTGAAAGGTGGATACTTAAATCCTTCCTAAAAATTTGAGCTCTAAAATGAGAAGACATACAAGGTCATTTTAAGTCATTCTTCTATCCAATTATAAAAACCAAGTGAATATTTCTACATATTGATTTCTGTCCCATAAACTGTACAATATATGTGGAGTTTCCTCGCCCTAAGTGAGATGTTTAACAAACATATTAATAGAGAAACAATTAGTGAAGTCACCAAAAGGTGTAGCCTCTTCAAGGTATCATATCCTCTCATCAAGGTCAAGAATCTATTCACCAAAATTGTCCTATGGAAATGATGGTTTAAGAAGCAAAACTAGACAAAAACCTTCAGTGAGAACAACAAAATCTAAAACCTCTTCAAGGTCTTCAATCTACTCGTAAAGTTAAATTGTGTCTTGATCAAGTCCAACAACAAAGAAACATTCAGTGAAAACACCAAAATCTACAATTTCTTCCACGTCATCTAAACCATCTTCAAAGTCAATATTGTGTGCATCAAATTCCTCAGCAAGGTCATCAATGGAGTCATCAAAACTACTATTTCAAACTTCAATGCTAAAAATAAGTTGAAAGAATTCAATTTCTCCTCCAAAACCTTCTTCTCTAAGCAAAGCTAGCATGATTTCGTCGAGAAATTCAGTAATTCCACGAGGAAATTCTATCAAAGTTAAAACAAATCCTTTTCATCCATATTTAATGCCTACTTTTTCAGGTGGAACACCTCCAAATTTAAGGACCACAATGCCATAAAATATGTAACTTTACCTAATAGGTGTAGACCTAGAACCCCAAACTTTGCGTGACATGTACAATTGAAGATCTTATATGGTAAGCAGTGTGAGAAGAGAGTCATGGTCACTGAGTTGAGCAAGAGAAATAGTTTGGTATGACAACCTTACTTGTGATAGGTCTAGCTAGTAGGCTACCAAATTACATGGTAATGGCATTCAAAATGTGAAAATTCCCATTTCACTTGGAAATAAGATGGTAGAGAAAGGTATAGATGAAATGAGATATCCATCTATGGTAAAGAAATCAAATAGTTCTATCAATACCACCTTGCAACTCTAAGAGACATTGAATTAAATTTCATCTCAAGATAGGGCTTTGAGAGGACACTCTTAATGCCAACCTTCGTTATGGCTTTGAAACACATGGTAAGTATCAAGACTTAGCAACCTTATTTGCATAATTTTTTCTGGCATGGACCCTAATATCATAGCCTTCTTTTGCCTAAAATGAATGCAAATTTCCTTGCAATTTGTCTTGCGACATTCATAATTCATGCTCATGGAACATGATTGTATTGCAATTGTGATAACATCTGCTGTATGCAGAAGCTAATAAAAAGTGATCAAAAATGACATTTTTGCTCTGTTTTTTTGAAGATTTAAGGAAAATTACACCAAGTAGCTTCCAACCTCATATGACCATCATGTCAAACTCATCTCAGGATATTGTCCAAGTAAGAGCCACTTAAGTAAGCAATCTAGTATACATGACTCCAATTTCAATTAGCAGCAATGACAGTTCTAAGTATGGTTCAAACATTGCTCCAGATCCTCAATGGGGCATGTTTGATGACAATAATTTGGGAAGTGAGAGAGGGAGATGGTAGGAGAAAAAATTCAAGAAATCCACGGGAAATTGAAAAATATATAACTAATAAGGTGGAGGACATTTGTAACCTAAGAGAGAAACCTGTTAGGAAATGGGTGAAGTTGGTATTACACACCCAATTGGACAACGTCCAGGAGAAAACATTTCTCCCACTTTATTTGTTGGCATAACCTAGTAAGTGTTATTCACTAGCATGTATTTTGTGAAGGCCTTGACCTAGTTCCCATTCAACTCCATCCACCAGGTTGTAGAGGATTCCAAGCCTAATTTCATGAAAAGTAAGTTGGGGATGATCACATTGACCTGATTGATGACGTGCCTATGAAGATTAACTACCTTGAACTATTTTTTTACGTAGGGAAAGAGACACATTCCCATGTTCGAGCATGAAAACGTTCTTTCATATTGTTAATGCCTCTAGTGTTTACTTCTACAAGTTCTATAGGTAGAGTCTGTAAAGGGCCACGTAGCCTCTGGATATCATCTTTTATGAAAGGTGACATATCTAGTAAATTTGCCTACAGTCAATCTCTAGAATGGATCTAAATAGAAGTTATTCATTTTAATATCCATAAAACACAACAAATTTAAGGTAAACTATGTGCATGTGTCATTTATCCCACAAACTAAAGTGTATAAGTGGTAAATTTTGTACCAAGTGTGCTCCCACCATGTAAAGCGCAATTTGGTGAACTTATCATTTTTAAAATTTCTTTTTCGATTAAATTTAGTTTCACACATGATCAATTATTGCTTTGAAAGTTGTGTTCTACATAATTTGTGTACACTAAATTAAAAATTGATTTTTTGAAATCTATTTTGTGTAAATGTCGACCAATAGTTATATGTCATGGAGGATGAACGACGAAGATCAGCTGAATCCCATATGGAGGTACAGGGATCGGGGGATGTTCATGGTATTTAAATATAATCTTAAATTTCCATACATGTGTGTACATATGGAATTGATTTTTTATTAACTTTGTGAGTTAAATTAGTTGTTAATAAGTTTCATATTTTAATTTTTAGGAGGTAAGAGGAGAAGGGTTTCTAATCCATCCATGGAGCGTGGCCATGGTTCAACCGATCAAGGTATGAGTGGTAGTAGGTTGCGTGAAGGGGGTGATATTTATTCCCCCGAAGGCCAATCAATGATTGTTGGTTCTCAACAGGGTCATTTTGGGTCTGGTTCTCAGCAGGGTCATGTTGGAGAAGAAGTTAACCAACAAAATCAAGGTTGCCATCAATTTCAATATTTTTTCATTAAATTTGTACAACTTTTTTTACACGTGTTTTTTATAATATACGAAATTTTATATATATTGATGCAGAGGCCGAAAATGTTCGAACTAGTGGTCAAAATAGACGCAGGGCAGCCCGCTACATTCAAGAAGAAGGTTGTGAACCCAGCACAACTTATCCGGCCGAGATTAATGATATACCATGGGAAACCAACATGGCGGAATGCACCTTACAAAGGTGTGAAAGACTTCATGCAAAATTGCAAAGAGATCTCGTGGCTTTGTCTCTACCTGCTGAGAGTTGACAAAGCCTTGAAATAGTTACACATTCATTGGGTGAAATGGTAAATGTGTACAGAAATCTTGGGCCAACAACTGATTAATTTGTAGAAATGATGAGAAAGAGAAAAGAAACAATGATGGGTCCCTATAAATGGGAGGACGTAAAATAAAAAGTTACAAAAGAAGTGGCCAAGTCAATGTTTAATTATAAGGAAGGGCCAAAAAGAAAAATGTTGAAGGTGTAGTATTTCAAGCACCCAGACAAAGCTCGTTATTTGTATAATAGGAATCTTGCGGCCTATGGAAGGCTTCCATGGAACGATGAGGTTCCTGTTTATTTTGCACAAATGTTTTATGCAGATTTTTTTTTGGGTATGAAACCCAACTACAATGACCTTCCTTCAAAATTTTTTGGCCTGGGGAAAGGTCGATTATATGGCCGTAAGGGCGCTAAGTGAGATGTGGAGTTGCCTCGCCCTAAGGCGCCATTAGTGAGTCGACCGTTTCGAGTCGAAAATCTGCGATCAGAGATGGATGTGACTTCTCAAATAAGTCGAGAAGCAAGGGATGTTATGATCGACAATGTTCATAGCGGATTGAGTGGAGTCGATCTTTGTTTAAATCGACAAAGAGCATGTGAAAATGCACATGGCAACTTTTTTTATTGTACAGATGAGGAGATTTACAACATGAATGTTGAAGATATTCGAACATATGCAATAAATTGTCGCAATGGTTTGCAAGACCTAATTTTTCATGAGGAAGAGGGCACCGGAACAGTATGTGTTAGTGACCTTAGGGTTTGAAATTATTTGTACATATAGATGTGTACAATTTGTAATAAATAAATGTGTATATACAAGTATACATTTATTTGTATGTGTACATTAATCTAACAAAAATGTATGATTATATGTTACCACACCATTTGCAGTTTTCAGGCATGATGCGTGACGAAAATCTTAATATCACGTTCGGGACCTCTGGTTCAAACAATGCAGATGGGTCTGACCATCATGATAAGTTGGAAAATGTTAGTGTTTTTTAAGTGACTCTAAAATAAATAATTGTTGCCACACATGTACATGTATGTATATATATAATTTGATAAAATGTTTTAACAGGTACCGATTCCATCTAATGTTTTTGGGATGGCGGTACCTTCTTCTTCCTTGGGAGATGTACCTTCTACTTCCTTGGGAGATGAGCCACAAGCATGGACAATTTTTCACGAGTTTAAAATTTATGTTTAAAAGTTATATATATATTCTACCTCAAAAAGTTCCATTAAAAATTGAGATATATATATATATATATAGAGAGAGAGAGAGAGATCTATATTTTGAGTTATTTAAAATTTTTTGAATTTAGGTTCCTATAGAAGATTTATTTAATCCGCGGACTCTAGCAACGGAGATAGGAACATCAAAAACATTTGAACAAGTTGTCTTTAGTTCCTTTTTTTAATATTAAATTGAAAATAAGTTTATATATGTACACGTGCATTTTCATTTGAAAGTTTTTAATATATATATATATTTAACTGTACATGTATATTGTATAGTTTACCGCTGCAAATGTTCGTATGGGAGAACTTGTTCATCAAATGGAGAGGGAACCTTATGAGGTATTGCATGATTTTTTTGTTATATTTTATTTTTTACATGAAGTTCTAGATATATATATTCTCATTCATTTTTAAAACATCAAATTTTAATGTTCAAGTACATGTGCATTGTGTATGTAGGTTTCCCATTCACATGATAGGGCACGGACTGAGACCCTAATAGGAAAGATGCTAGATCTATCTCTATTTGATGGACATGATTTGTAGATTTGATTTCAAAATTTAGATGGTCTTAAAATTTTCTAAACTTGATACAGTTTGATACTTGTGAGATTTACAATTTTTTGACATATTTTATTACATTGTTAATATAATTTGTTTTATTTAATTTTTGGATGGTTTTAGTACTTTTGGCATGTGAATGTGAAGTAATGTTGTCATCTATAAATTAATGTTGTCATCTGAACTACATTTGGCATGCTATGTAATGACATGTGTTATAATTTGTTTTGTTTTTAAAATTTAAGTTTTCGATGCTTGGGGTACATTTGGCATGTGAAGTAATTTTGTGATCTATATTTTTTTGTTAAATTAAAAGTTAAAAGTTTTGGATGGTTTCAATCTACATTTGGCATGTGATATTTAATGTTAAATGTTTTTGTTGGATAGTTGAATTATAATTGGCATGCCATGTGAAGTTTTTAAAACTCAAGTTTTGGATGGTTTCAATCTACATTTTTCATGTGATATTTAATGAACTTTAAATGTTTAATGTTTTAATGTTGCACAATATATAATCAAAAGGTTTTTAAAACTTAAAGTTTTAGATGGTTTCAATCTACATTTGCACATGTGGTATATAATGTTAAATGTTTCTATTGGATCTAGTTGAACTATAATTGGCATGGCATGTGAAGTAACGATCTATATATAATTTAAAGTTTTTTAAACTCAAGTTTTGAATGGTTTCAATCTACATTTCGCATGTGATGTTTAATGTTTTAATGTTGCATGATATATTAACAAAAGTTTTTAAAATTTTAAAGTTTTGGATGGTTTCAATCTACATTTGGCACATGTGGTATATAATGTTAAATGTTTTTATTGGATAGTTGTTCACTATAATTGGCATGGCATGTCAAGTAATGTTGCACAAATCCCTTTTGGATGGTTGAAGTACATTTGGAATTTTAAGATTGCTTTTGATCTCTCCATGTAGTTTTGTTTGAATGAAAAAATTTCCAATAGGAAGAACATAGCTTTTCAATGCAACTAACCATGTATGAATTGAGCTCTAATTGAAAAAAGAGTTTAAAGAAGTAGATATATGTACAAATTATCCCTTTAATTTTGATTGGAAATATAATTCTAGTACATATATATGTTTGTTGAATTTGGGTCAATGTTGTTAATGCACTCAAATAGGTAGCCTTGTCAATTTATTTACATTGTTGAAACGTTTTACCAAAAAATCCAACTAGTTTTTCATCAATGCACATAGAAAAACTAGTTGGAACAATTAATTGTGCATTCTAGAACATATCTATCCAAGACAAGTAACATTTTTCATCAATGCACATTGAACATATCCGACCATTGGACAAGCAAATTTTGTACTATATTTTCAATCAGGATTAGAGATGTGGGTCAAATCCCACCAAAAGTCGGAGAAGTGCTCCGAGTCTCTTGTCTAAAAGGAATTTTTGTACCAAACTATACTGCAGATGATTTAGTTATGTTGTGTCCATACTTTTTACCAGAAAAGCCAACTAGTTTTTCATCAATGCACATAAAAAAACTAGTTCCAATTAATTGAATTCTAGAACATATATATTGAGTACGTAAATAATTTTTCATCAATGCACATAGTAAAACTAGAACAATTAATTTCATTCTAGAACATATATATATATATATATATCCAATACATATAACATTTTTCATCAATGCACATGTATAGAAAAACTACTTTCAGTTGATACTAGAGCACGTGCTTGTACCCAAACAATTTGTACATGTGCAAGCACTTGCACAAATAACATAAGCAGCTCAATTTTTAGTTGAGTACTGGAAGTTCTAAAAAATATTTAATCCAAACATAATAAATTGTTGGACAATTCACTCAAAAAAATTCTAATGGAATTCCATCCTCAATAATCCGTTCATGATCGGATTTTGACATTTTCCATCTCTTAATTTTTTATTTTTTCTTTGATTGAACTTCTATCAACTTTATGCGTGCTACACACACCAAGTGACTATATTGAAAACTTATGGAATCAGGTTCATAGTATTCAAAGTAAACAAAGTCTCCACTTTGATGAGTTTGTCTGAAAAAATAACCTTTTAGTATAACAGACCCTCTGTCATACTGAAATCCGTGATCATTATAGTTTTGTAATAATTTAATTTTTCATTTAGTGCAACGCATCAAATAATACTTCACATTTTTATCATTGTCAATATGTGCAATTACAGCAAAAACATCTCCTGCACAATAAAATAAATTTAACAAAATTATGCATATTTAAATTTATTTCTAGATCTTTAAATCATTAGAAAGTAATTCAAATGTTACATTCTCTAACAAGATCAGAAACTCGATCACCATCGGATGATATTGTAGTTTCCTCTGATTGCATTTCTTCAAACATTGCAACAGACATTTTTCCCTTTGTATTTAGCTCTGTATGTTTCCAATCGCTCACATACATTTTGTTTTCACAGACGTCATTGGATTTTGTGTTTTCTATGCAAACATCACAAAAACAAGAATATTTTCTTTTATCCAATGCAAACACATTTGTGGACAACTTTGTTTGAATTGAATGCAATTTTCGAGTCCCTTTTATTGTTTCAACGCCATTTCCAATTGATCTATCTACGTCTTCGATTCCAATATGCCAGAAAAACCTTTATATGGAAAATTAGAAGAAGAATTTGTAAATATGATATCAAAATACAATCAAAGATAATCATTGCATGATAAATGTACAATGTTTAAAATTAGATTTCTAATATAAATTAAATTGAATGTACCTTCGCACATTTTTTGATGGGTTTCTCTCATGGCTTAGAGCAGCGATGCACCATTGAACAACTTCTTCAGCGTTCACAAGTCGGCTTGCAGAGTGGTTCATTTGATATCTTCGAAGTACTCATTTTATGCATGCTCCTGCATCGTCATGTTCTCCTTTTCCATGGCCAGTTTCAAAGAAATTCCAACAATTTTTAATGCAGGTTTTCTTATGAAGACAACACAACCAAAAGAATGATCATGCAGATTTGAATTGACCTGCGTATCCGTTTGACCATATCCAATGTTCATTGAATGTTATTCCACGATTTTTCAATGAATCATAAATTTTTCCAAAACAATGTTGTACAAAACATGTATCATGTGTACGATCGTCACTGATATAAAAGTGATATTCTTTAATGATATGTCGATTTTCACTCGTGCTTTCTATATGATCGACATTTTTTTCAGCATGTCTATATAGAATATGGACGAGCATGGAGACTTGGTCAGAATGATAGTATTCACTCTGAATTTCTTTTTGTGAAACAAATGTGTAGTTTTCTGCAAAATCAATCACTGACAAAATGGTCCCTGGTGGAGAAACTTCACAAGATTTTTTGAATTGCAAGTCTTGCCGTCGAGCTCTATGGGAATTCTTGGTGTATTTGTAAATTTCTGCCTCAAACTTTCTCAAAAATTTTATCAGAAAAATTTCGTCTTTTAGTAATTCAATTCTTTTAACACTATTTGCACCTTGAATCAATGTATCGATATATTCATATCTCTTCCATTTCACTTTCATGTTGGAAAATGATTGATCATTTATATCAATACGATATTTGTTTTGAAATTTAGTCAAATTTCCACAATCATCGCATTTTTGACCACCAACACATTTTTTTTTGTAAAATAGTTCATCGCTTTCTCTTTCACATAGAATTTGAGATATGAAATCATGGATATTGGAAGGAGGAGGTGAATCCTTCCATAATGTTCTACCGAAATCAAGGAATGTGTCATAATATAACTCAACTTCCACATGATAACAGCAACAACAAGTGTCACGTACGGTGATAGGTTTTACATACCACGGTTTTTGTTGAAAAAAAGCACTGAGTGAAACATGAACTTGATGATTCTCTTCTTTGAACTTGTTGAATAACTCTACTTGAGTGGTTTCCAAGAGATGTTTTTCATGTTCTTCGTACTGATTTCGTGCTACTCTTCTTCGCATCACATGCCTTGCAGTTGGTGAAACACGCGAATTGTTCTTCAAATATTCATATATTATTTTTTTAACATTTTATCCAAGTCTATCTTTGTATGGTTTCCTAAAAATAGCTCTCCAACAAGCGAGTTAATTATTTACATCTATTTGCAACCAAAATTTCCGATGTTTGTGCAAAGCTTTTCACGAGGTTCCCAGTGCTCATGCCATAGATGTTACCAAACCATTCTCTTGAGTACTTGAGGAAACCATTTCCATCTGTATTCCTCTACGTACAATTGAAACATCTTTCTCTCTAGATCTCTTAATTGACTTTATAGCACTATTCATATTTTTTATCACCTCTTCCTTCATTTTTTTATCTTTGGTTGATTTTCAAATACCCAATAGTGTCGTAGATTCTTTTAATTTCCTTAATGATAGGAGACCTTTCAACATTTGATCTTGAACTGTCACCCGCTCATTTAAGAAATACTTTTAAAAAATGCAGTTAACACGATATCGTATAACATGGTCAGGTTTTTTATCTTCATATGTGTGTGTCAACATTTTATAACATCTCATTATCGATAGTGATTTCATCTGTACATATTCGAAAAAATAGTACATATACAATAAATAACTAAATTAATAAATATATCTAAAATTTCAAATATTTTTCAAATTAGTTCATCAAATAAAAATTAAGCTTCACATTTTACATTAGGAAAATTTTAAATATATCAATAGATCATAATATTTACATTTACATACCTACTTCAATTTCTACTTGAGGTTGATTTTCTTCTTCAATATTTTGAGGAATATCTCTGTCTGTTTACATTAAACAAAATATTTTTCAAATTAGTTCATCAAATAAAAATTAAGCTTCACATTTTACATTAGAAAATTTTTAAATATATCAATAGATCATAATATTTACATTTACATACCTGCTTCAATTTCTGCTTGAGGTTGATTTTCTTCTTCAATATTTTGAGGAATATCTCTGTCTGTTTACATTAAACAAAATATTTTTCAAATTAGTTCATCAAATAAAAATTAAGCTTCAAATTTTACATTAGGAAAATTTTAAATATATCAATAGATCATAATATTTACATTTACATACTTGCTTCAATTTTTGCTTGAGGTTGATTTTATTCTTCAATATTTTGAGGAATATCTCTGTCTGTTTACATTAAACAAAATATTTTTCAAATTAGTTCATCAAATAAAAATTAAGCTTCACATTTTACATTAGGTAAATTTTAAATATATCAATAGATCATAATATTTACATTTACAGACATGCTTCAATTTCTGCTTGAGGTTGATTTTCCTCTTCAATATTTGAGAGGGCTTCTAACTTTCTTTTGCGAGATTGTCTCGTCTTTTCTCTACGTTCCTCAGGGTCTCTTTTTCGATCATATGTTCTCGCATAGGTTCTTCGATTTCCCATGATAATAGGGTATGAAGTTCAAAAAATTTCCTTCAAAAAATTAGAAAATAACTCAATTACAAAAAATATCACAAAATATTAAATTTAAAAAAAATCAGTTTAAATTTTTTGCAAAAAATACTTACTCCAATCCAAAACACTTACTTTAAAAAATTCGAGAGAAAAATGTCTTATAAAAATGAAACGAAGCTAAAAATATTTACTTCAATTCAAAACACGTACATACCTCCAAGAAATGTCTTTTGAATGTACGTCCAATAAATTTTTTAAGTTCAAAATAATTTTTGCCAAAATCAGGCTGCCTCCAAGAAATGTCTTCCAAAAAATTTTTTTAAACCCAAAACAATTCTTTGTAAAATCAGTTTGCTTCCAAGAAATGATCTTAAATCCAAAATTTGAAGAAAAAATTTTGAACCAAAACTAAGATCTTTGTAAAATGAGATGAAATGTGCGAAATGTGTGAAAATTGTGAATGATTTCGTGGCAATTTATATTGCCACGAAATGTGTTTTAGTAGGGGCTTCGCAAAACTTTCTGGCTGACGGAAATTTATACCATAGTTCGGCCGAACTATTAAGTCATTAGATTTAACGAGCCGTCGGCGGAAAACATAGTACGTGTCACCAATTACGCAAAAACCAGGTTCTGAATACGGTTCTGCAACTTTGGACTGATTAAATTCCATGAAAGGCTGTTAATTAACTGTCGGAACCAAGACAAACATTTTTAGAATTGAATCTACTTTCAGGAAATATAACTTTTATGGAATTTCAAAAACGTTTACTAATTTTAATTATTTTTCTAATAAAATAGGTGCAAACAATTTTTGAGGGTCATTGTGATTCAGTGAAATCAAAATTTTTTATCTCCCAAAATACAATGTAAAAAAAATTGAAAAAATTATGGGGCATTACATTGGTCCGTCGTATCTAATGGGTAGATTTTAGATTTTTATCTTATAACTTATATGTTAAGAAATTTCTTGCGACGCGAAACATATCCAAAATACACAGTTTTTCGTATTGGACCAGTTCAAAAAATTCTAGTAATTATGATATGCATCCATTGGCTTTGTAAATACGACGAAACCAAAGTAGACTCTCTCTAGATTGTTGTAACACATTTTGTTTTCTCAAAAACACAAATTTTCAATGAATACAACATTGTGTCATAACATGACTTCTTATGAATCCTTTGATTCTTAAGAAACACACACTGAAAGAAATGCTAAGTTGACATATCAAATCTGCATAAACAAATTTCAAAAAATAAGTAATAGAAAGCTAACAAAATTTCTCACAACTTTTATTTTTATCGCAAAATGAAATTCTACACAGAAAAATTGCTATAGTTTGCAGAAAGTTGAAGAACCAAAAAAAATGAAAAAATTTTCTCAAAAAAAGGAAAAAAGTGTAACCGAGCTTCACATTTTCACCATAAGGATTTAAGGAAAGAACTGTCCTTGAACCACTGCTATTACTCTTGCTCTTACCATGGGCTCTTACCATTGGCCAGAGGACAGAGGCTAACCAACAACTAGCTACACCAACCACTGCGATGAGGGGCGTTAGCCGTGGAGATCTCTGATCTACACTAACGGAGCTGGCTCGATTTCCCGTTGGTCAATCTCAGGGCGTCCCTCATCTCAACCATCATCAATCCATCACCAACAATCAGAGAAAGTGAGTGAGATAAGAAAGAATATCTCTATAGTAAGTGCTGACCCTGACCATCTCCCGTAGCTTTCGATGGTCAACCCAACCAATGCAGTTCAACTTTGCTTTCGCTATCCGGTAACACAACACACAGAGATAATTCTGATTATCAAGAGTGGGAGTGATCACGAACCTTATTTATTAAAAAAAATATGAATTAAGGAAAAAAATTTAATAACTATAATAAATTATCATAAAATTATTATTTGTTTGTTTTGTTTAGATGCCAAGTTGAATCTATTTGAAAACAGTTAATAAATATTATTTAATGTATCCATAAACAAATGATCACTCATTTTAAATTAATGTTTGGTAAAGATAAATGTGAAGATGGATATTATGCATAGAATTAAAAAGTTTTCATTAGAAGTTTTATATATAGAGAAGTTTTATCTTTTTATGCATAGCTAGAGTTTGGATCAAAAGTTATGGAGATAATTTTATGTTTTTTTATACATTGTTTTCCAACAAAATAATGTTAAGAAGGAAAAAAATGATTAAAAATGTAATTAACTGTGTAAATTTGACTTTACAATTCAAAAGCTTATTATAGGAATTTATGTAACAAAGTCTTCATATTAAAATGATGTTTTCCCAAAATGATGTTTCCCCAAGGGTTAATGTATTTCCCCAAAGGTTGATGTATTGTTGGAAAGTCATTTTTGACCTTGAATAATAAGAAATCTAGTCCCTTGCCCTGTGGAGGATTATTGATACATTTTCAAGGTAAAATTGTTGTGTTTATTTGTGTGATTCGTTTTCCTGATACATTTTCAGGGTTTTACCATGTAAAATTCTTGTGTTTGTTTGTGTGATTAGCTTCTTTTTCATTGTTTGTTTTCCTCTCTAAATTAATTAATTTTCACTGCTCTAAATACGAACAAGTGGTATCAAAACACCGAGTAAGACTTGACAAAGTACAAAAGACAACAAAAACTATTGGAAAGAACTCATTACTGATTGGTTTTCGTAAAAGAATATGATTTATTTGGGAGTATTGGACTTGTAAATTTAGAGCTCAAGGTGCGAATTTTTGAGTTTCTAGTCCAACTCTTTTATTACGCCCATACCCCTATCATTTCCACTTACTTAATCTTCAAAGGTGGCTTTAGGAATCTACCGGTGACTCACATGGTGCACAACAACAAGACCAACACCTTCCTAATTCCATGAAGCAAGGTCAACACATTTCCTGTCGTGTCACATAAGAGTAAATTCATCAACAATATTATTTACACTGAATTTATATATTATCCTTCTCTGTATTTCCTCCTAACACAACGAATTATTTATTAATATGAAAAATGCTAATAATTTCATCAAATTTATTTGATACATTAAAAATATCACATTTAATTAATGTATCACAATTTATTAAGTAATTTTGATGTTTATACATAACTTCATTTCTTTTATATATTCTATGTATTGTTAATTATGTAATCACTGTAATATAAATTTCGTGAAAAAAAAATTGTAAACACAAATTTTTTTCTAAATAATTATCTTACTATTTATATTATAATTCATCATAATTAAAATTATAATTATAAATATAAATAATTTTTATATTCATAAAAAATATATTATTATATAACAATTAATTAATTATTTATTATTATTATTATGAAATTAAGAATACAAAATTTTCAGTTTAAAAATACTATAGCTTCTCTTCGCACTTTTTTGGTGCAATTACTAATTATTATTTTTATACATATTTTGTTCAACTAAATAAAATCAAGATAGCATGTCCCCTAAACATTTGTCCAAGAGGGTAGTGGCACCACCAAATTTGGGAATCAAAGGGACTAGTTAAATAAATATATAGTCCATTAAATATCAAACTAAAAAAACTGTAGAAGTCCAAATTCAACAGGGGGTGGTGACTGGCATGCAAATATCGCCCACGCTAAACCCAACATTCTGAGGTCTGCTTGAAATTTCAATAGCCTATGAAAACAATGCAGTATGTCCTAGATAGTAAACCTCAAAGATTAATGGAAAGCATCCCTACAGGGTTGGGAATGAAGGAGAATTTTAGTACATTTTAAGTTTCTATAGAAATATGAATAAGAGTGACAGGACCTAGTTGGATTTTAAGCTAGCGAGAACCCCACAATGCTTACTACCCAGAGCTGAGGAAGAAGTTACACACCAAAGGAGTCTTTATCTTGTAGAAGCATATAAATAAGCTTACACTAGAATGAGGACTAAATTTATAAAAATGTAAACTTTGTTCACCTCACATGTCAGGACGAGACCATCCTGTCCAGACATCAACTCTTCAAAGAATTTGTGGTGCATGCTCTTGGAATCGAGAATATGGCATACAACTCGCCTCAAGAAAAGTGTTATGAGGATGCTTTTTACTCATTTTACTGTGGGGACGCATACAACTTGCCTCAAGAAAAGTGTCAACCCCTGCTCCCTCTCCAACTCTTCTACATTAAAAGCAGTTATCTAGGATATGAATTTTTTTTAATTATAAATGCTCCCTCTCCAACTCTTTTACATTAAAAAGCACTTATCTAGGATATGAGTTTTTTTTAAATTATAAATTTATACATGCTTAGTGATAAAGAAGCATAATGGACTTTGAATGAAGTTTGAAAAGATAATAATCATTCTTCTCAACAACTCAATATAATTTAAATTAATTGAATTTACTTATTCCATTCCTTCATATAATACATATTATTTTTTATTAAAATTTTATATAATATATATACAATTAGCATTGAAATATTTTATTTAATGTGTATCTTAAAATATTTTATTTATAAATGACATTGTCAACATTAAAATATTTTATTTATCATTCACATCGAATTTTAGTATTATTGTTTTTTCAAATGTTGCATACTAATTTTATATTAAATATTAAACGAATTACACATCTCTTTCTTATTTATCTTATTACAAAGGTGTTTTTTGTTTCTGTTTAGATATTGAAATTGAAATATTTATGATAATTAATATTAAAATACTTTTTTTTTAACTATATATATCTATATATGAGAGTAGTTGATATTGAAATAAATTAGTGAATATAGATATTTCAAATAGTTTATTTATGTGCTGTATTGAAATATTTTTAAAACATATAAAAATAATATATCTTCCTCGCATTCAAAAGTGAAAATATAATTTTTTTTCCCTTTTTAATTATTTTATCTCCTTAAAGTTGGTACAAAGTTATCTTACTTCATATAAACATTAAAGAATTTGAGAGTAAGAGTGAAATAGTTTTACCACAACTCCTTCACATTGAGTTGTAATATTAAGTGAAAAAATTAATGTTTTATAATACTTTTCACTAAAAATAACAAATGTGTATATTCATTTTCTTTTTTATTATTGTAAACATTGTTTTTTTCAATTAGAGAATATTTTATTTTGTATTTTAAAAGCAACACGTCACTAGGTTGAGAGAGGAACAAATTACAGATGTCTCCATACTAAACTAGAGAATGACCAACAACTAGTAAATTCTAATAGACATTACATAGAAATTTAGATTGTACACATTATCTTATTTTATTTTTAAGTTGGAAAATATAATGGATTTTTATGATTTTATAGTATATAGTTCGTATAAATTCTATAGTAAATTTATTATTGTATTAAGTAAATGTGAAAATATAAATGTGGAATTAGTAGTAAAAATCATATATATTAATTTAAAGGAAAAGACAACAATAAAACAACATTTTTTCCTATTATCAAACCAAAATTCTGTTGGAATTAGTAGAGAAATCCATAATTAGGTGGTTGTTATGATAAATATAGGATTGAGATTCTAATCATAGATCTCATATCCAGGGAGTGGTTTAAACCATCCCGTTAGTGTGAAAGCCTATATAATTTAGGCTCATCTGATTCAATGATCAGAGTGTGTGTATGAGTGTGTACACTCTCTAAGTTCTCACCTAGAGAGATATTTGATCAATAGTTAATTTTATCATGATATCAGAGCCATACAGGAACTACGTTTGTTGAGAACGCTGATCTTGCATAAAGCGTGCATGGAGGAACACATCGTTTGCAATCCCCGTGTTGCGTGAGGAACGCTTTCAACAACGGGCGTTCTAAATCAGGAGCTTTGATAATACAGCCAGAGTGCGATGGTGGCAGGGAACTAGAACCGCCCATCACCGGAAACTTCAAGAGTTGTCAGGATTGGCCTCGGAGCTATAAAGTACTAAAATCTTTAACAGTCATTGAACCGTCAGAGGGAAAATAGACGCAGTTTAATTAAATAAATATATTCGCTGTGCATACTAAGAAGCGTATTCTAACCTCCGCTGATGCCGAGATATTCGCTGGCTTGACTGTGTTCACCCCAACTGACAGGGCCGTGGCAGTAAGGTCCAGAATGCTAGTGCCGATGCCAGTTCTACGACCCTCTTTCCCGTGAAGGAGTTGAGCGGCGATGAAGGCATAAGTAGCCATTGAGCCAGAACCAGAGAGCAATCCCACGTCCGGTAGCCCACTAAGGAAGTAGGTTGTGAGAACGCTAGTGCGTGGACAGAAGGAGCGCTAAGCTAGAATGCTGCCTCCTACGTATCCTACGTACGCTGCCTCTCATTTTGCTGCTGCTGCAATCAAAGGAATGTTGTTGTGTGTGACTTATTGGCACTTGATTGCCACTGCCTTACATCGAACATCTGTGGAGCGGATTGCTGTTGATCATTGCAGTGAATTATTTTGCGTTTGTGAGTTGCAGTCTCCCTCGGGTTTTTATACTCCTATGCTGTGATATAATTTTCTGCCAGAATTTTCTTATTATAATTTTTTACCTTGCTTGTGTTATCTAGCAAATTTATTTTTGAAATTTTATTGTTTGAAAAATCATAGAAGTTGCAGGTTGTGGAGATCCCAAAATCAATTGGGTAAATTTTCTTCTAATTTATTATATGCCACAACGAAAATATTTGAACCCATTTTTAGAAATATGTGTCATATGAGAAATTGTTAACTACATGCATCAGAATTAGACATTGATAGCGTTGCCATCTTGTTGAAAGGTCGTTTGTTGCTCATCGCAAAAGCTGAGGGCAATAAGACTTGCGTGGCATAGAAGCCACAGTATACAAGGTTCTACTATTAAAGAGCTGCTAAAGGGAGGTTTCCTGCCTGTGTGGTTACGGGGTTGTTGGAGCTCGTTAGAGGACCAAGTGGAGTCGAAATCTGGAAGCAAGATAAAACCAAATAAGTTGGACCTTTTAACAACATGTCTATATTTTTAGATATTTTTTATTCTGATAACGATGATGATGAAATTTTCATGTGGGCATTTGTAGGTGTTAGCCTGGGTAGCATGGGTAGCATTTTTTCAAAAAAACAATGTGGTTCTGTTGATGACCATGAGAAACAAGAGGCATAATATGGTTTGCAAGATCCTGATATTGAAGAGTCACAAGTTGATCTTCAGGAAGGATGTAAAGATGAAAAAAGTGTTGAAGATCAATTGGACGAGCCACATGAAGCTGATGGCGAAGATGTGGTAGAAGAAAATAGAGCTGGAGAGAATTTAAAATGTGATAATCTCATGAATATTTATGTGTGTGCAAATGACAACATTGCTGAAATTTACATGCGTGACACCAAAAATGGTGAGAGATAACAACTTCCTATTAAGTCTGTCATAACTTTCAAAAGGGTGAGAATAAACGTTCAAGCTTTCCATCACTGGGGAAGAAATGAGGTTCAAATTCATCACTACCTCAGGGTGAGGAAAGTGAAGATGAAGCCTTGACTTAGAATGAACAAATATGAACTCAGCAGCGTAAAGACGAAAATGAAATCCTATGTTGCCAAGTTTTTTATGTTTTTTTTATTGTAAGCCTAGCTAAGACTAGACCAGCAGGCATATGTTATTGTTTAGTACCCTTCCTCCATTAAGGGGGAGTGTTGGAATTAATGGAGAAATCTATAATTAGGTGGTTGTTATGATAAAGATAGGATTGAGATTTTAATCATAGATCTCATATCCTGATATCGAGGGAGTGGTTAAAACCATCTTGTTAGTGTGAAAGCCTATATAATTTAGGCTCATATGATTGAATGATTAGAATGTAAGCTCATCTGATTGAATGATCAGAGTGTGTGTATGAGTGTGTACACTCTCCAAGTTCTGACCCCAGAGCTATTTAATAAATAGGTAATTTTATCAAATTCTATTTCAAAAGATACTCAAACCTTAAATAAAACAATATTTAATATAATAAAAATTGGAGACGAGTAAGCCGAAAGAAAAAGATATAAAATTTGAACTTGATACATAATACTTCATTTTTCATTTTTATGAAATTTACTAATCAAACTATAATATAGCTTTTATAAATATAAAAATAAAAAATTTTCAATTTTTAAAATAAATAATATTTAAATTCCAAAATAATACAATCAAACCATCTAAATTTTAATGGACATACCAATATAAAATGAAATGAATTGATATATCCCATATTAGGCAATTGACACATAGGGTCAAGGCATGACACAATGGTTGTATCACTTATTCATACCCGCACGAGTGTCATATGAATAATGATACGTTGACATGTATAGAAATTCAGGACGTGGTTCTTTAATATCAATTGAACCAGTCGGAAATGAATTATTGTTTCATTCCCTCACTTCGAATTATGGCCAAAGCATATGGGACTTGGTTTATTATAAGGCCATCGTTATGCGGGGGCATGGGAGATCATACTTTTAGGTGCACCTGTTATTCTTAAGCACTCAGGCATTGGTTTACCGTGTGCATTGCTTTGGGGCATGGAGCTTGAAACTTCATCGTGTTGGATCAAACATAAAATCAAGGATTGGTTTTATTTATGCTACTTCGAAAGCTTTCCGTTTTGGTTTCATTTATCCTTTGCTTTGGGAAAGTGACCATAATTTTTCCTTCGAACGTCCTATGGATCTATAGAGAAGCCATATTGCGATATAAAATACTAGAATTATATATATATATATATATATATATATATATAAAAGTTAGCTTATAGAATAAGCTCTAAATTAGAGTTTTTAAAGGTAGATATTTTACAATTGACATAAATTAGATTAGATTCAAAGATATGATTTATGTTATCGAAAAATGTGGTAAGATCAAAAGAAATATATATACATATTATTTTTATCTTAGATAGGAAAAGTTTTGCAAAAAAATATACATCGATTAAACCTCTAGAGAGCTTAACAATCACTTATGGAAAAGGTAAACAATGAAACTATCTATTTAAATTGGAGAATCAATTTGGCGAATTAAGTAATAAGTCAATAGAAAATAATGATTATATGAACACAAAAACACAACACATTTTAGTGTGTTGGACCAAAATAGAGATTATTTGGAAAAGAATATAATTGAAAAAATGGAACAAATCAAAAACAAAATGAATGAAAATACAAAATAAATGGAATAAAAGTTAGTGATTGAAATGAATAGATTTAGTTCACAACACAAATATTTAAAATAAATGAAACAATATAAAATAATTTATAAGTACTAAAAATGTTATATCAAATAAAATTATGAGTGATGATGATAGAATGATGATTATAATGAAGAGATCCATATATATATCCAAATGAGTGAATTTACATTAAATGACATGTCCTTTAGTTCACATGTCATTTTATTAGAATATATGTTTTTATTTATTAAATATTGATTATTATTAGTATTTATTAGTATTTAGTATCCATATCTATGGATCTACTTCTTTTCTCTAGCTTGCAATCTCTATGTCATGATTTATACTCATAAAATTCAATTTTCTATAAAATAATTTGGAAGAAACTTATGTGATTGGAAATGATAAGATTCCATACTTAATTCCTATTCAATATAATAAGGCCTTTACTCAGCTTCTTGATGAGATTCATATTTACAGCAAGAAATGTTCCCTCTTGTATCTACGAACTTTAATCATCAACCCAAGGCTCATAGCAACTTGGTATCCATGTTAAGATCATAGTTAATAAGGGGGGAGATGACACCATAGATATTACGAGTAAAAGGAAATCAATTCATGATTTCTATTAAAAATTTATCTAATTCAATTGCAAGTAAAACCAAAAAATATTCTAAACAAAATTCTATTTTATAAATTATATCTACAAATTGTTTTGGGTAAAAGGAAATGAAATTAATTTCAATTGTGTAAAAAAATTCAAAATTCAAGGTTCAAGAAAATTACAAAATGAATTTAAAGAAACAGTACCCAAATCCCAATTTACGTTTGGTTAACCTCATTGTCCGACTGGTGGTTTTATAGAGAAAATGTACATTGTTGTGGAGAAATATGCTAAAGAGAAGAGTTATACGTAGGAACAATTATAGAACTACATGAGACTTTGGAAATAAATTTATGAATGGTGATGAAATCGTTTGATTCTGATGAAAACTACTTGAAGAACTTAAGACGAGCCCTCACAAGTACATATGTGGTCAAGAAAGGGTTATATCATGAAATTTATCTTTCTACAGGAAAGTAAATAAATGCAACTCTAGAAATTCTTTAATAGCAACATATAAGAAGATGCTAAAATGGGAAAGAGGGATAATAAAATATAGGACAGCTAATTTGATTGGTCTTTTGGGAAACCTTCCCTAAGCTACTCAAGAACTAATATACATATGGTTTATTCATGAATAGTTTACTTTTCTTTTTTTCTAATTTTGTGTCCAGTTATTAATATGCAGAGTTGAAATGTGTAATAGATCATACTTTCTCTCTTGTGTGTGGATAATCATAATTTCTTTTGTAAATTGCAAACCTATTGCTACGAATTAGATTCCCTTGAGCGTGAACATTTATAGGAAATTTATAGGCTGATGAAATGAATTGAGCTATTTTTTGCGTTGATATGTTGCGTTGGTAATACTAAGTACAAGAAAGAAGTTCTTGAATCATGATTTGATGTTCAATGTTGAGCCTAATGCGCATTAATTACAATTTGAGAGTTTATCAATTATTGAATGGCAAGGTCATATAGCTCTTGCAGTGTTGTTTTCTTTCAAAATATTTAGTTAGAATCTTCTTTCCTGCATTTAGTAATTTCTTTTTTAATAAATAGTTAAAATTTTCTTTCTTATATTTCATTAATTTTTTTTAAGCTAGTGTGAGTCTTTTTTATACAACTTGATTTATGTTTTTAAAAGAATACTTATTTTAGAAATATAGTACTTTACTTTCAGTTTCATGCAAGTCTGATTTCATGTACAAATATTGTTATTTACTATTCAATTGAATAGTTAAAATAAATCATTTAGTTATTTTAGAAATATAGTTGTTTACTTTCAGTTTCCTGCAAGTTCGATTTCATGTAAAAATTGTAAAAATTGTTATTTACTGTTCAATTGAATAATTAAAATAAATCATTTTCTTTTACTATTAAATTAATTTTGGTAAATTTGTTATTTTATTTGGTCATTCTTAGTCTCAAGTGAAATGGCAAAAAACATTTGAACAGTTATTTCCTGTAATCATCGTTATTCCTGCTATAACTGCAATACAACAACTAAAGCAGTGTCTAAATAATTTTCTTAAAATGTATTCTTGCTCTTAACTACAATATAAAAACTAAATTAGTGTTTGAATAGTTTGCCTAACCTATACAATATGCCACAGTTCACAAATGTTATAGAAATCTCTAATTGATAATTAAATACTCAAATCTTCTACTTATATTTCTAAAAAAACAGTTAAATAACTCATAAACGCAGTCGAGCCACCCACTTTGTATTGAACTATAAGTGCATGGGAACCACTATTACTAGCTTTCGAACTAAAGGATCTATTGTATGGGTCCGGTCTAAGGCAAGGTACTAGTTATAAAATAGCCTTTCAAACTGGATGGGGCAAGAAAGACTCAGACAAACTCAGCTGAGGTAGACTCATATGAGGGGTAGATTCAAACGGGGCTGCAAAAAGATTAGACTCATATGAGGGGTAGATTCATACGGGGCTGCAAAACCTGTGGGTCGATTGGCCCCGAGTTAATGGATCCGTCGAGGTTTGATGGAATTACAGATACATTTGACTTCAGATAATAAGATAGTAAAGCAAGAGGTCATTTTTTGTGGTTAGATATTCCTTTTGTTCTTTGTGTGGGGGAGTTTCATATCTCACCTCTCTTATTTGTTAGATAGAAAAGTATCTGCTTTTTTTCAAGTGAAAAATTGTGCCTGGAATGGTTTATAATTCTATATAATTCTGTTTTAGGATTAAAATAGAAAATTTGTAAGTCAAATTTCTCATCTAATCATTACACCAAACCAAATTTTTAAGACTAAAAGAAAAAGTATCTACACCAAAAAAAAATTGTTATTATAACAGTAATTAAGCTCTCAAATCCAATCATGAATTATAGCTAAAAATTGTGCCTTGAATAGTTTATAATTCTGTTTAGTATTAAAACACAAAATTTGTAAACCTAAACTTTCTCACATAATCATTAGACCAAACAAAATTATTAAGAGTAAAAACAATATATACATGAAAAAATATTCTTATTATAACAGTAATTGCGCTCTCAAATCCAATCATGAATTACAGCAGTAATTACCATTTAACAAACTTAGTTCATGGGCATTATGCGGGAAAGAATTATGCATTTCTAATTATTTCATTGCCTGGCATTCTGAACGAAAGCTTCAGCCCCATTAGCGACAGCAATAGCAGAGACACTTCTTTGCCACTATAAATAGAACCAAAAACGAGTGTGCTTCATCCCAACCAAACCTTCTATTTCTTATCGAAAATTTCCAATATGAATCCAAACCTTCTACTGGCTATCTATCATTTCCAATGTAACAATATAAGCACGATAAAAAAAACTATCCTCTATTTGTTCAATCCCTAGTGACAAAAATTCAACATTACATAAATATGGATTATTTCTCTTGAGCATATGTTTCTTCAAAGTTTAATTCGAAACATATTTTGACCAAGTTTATAAAAGGAAAATCTTTGTCACACTATTTGTACTTCAATGGAAAAAATATAATTAAAAGACATTATTATCAAATTTATAGGTATCTCCATGTTATCCTATGGCCATACCAATGCATGGCGATCGAATTATTAAAGTTCAAACAAAGGAGATATTTAAGGTAACAATTTCTCTTGTCTTTATTTTTGTCAAAAACCATCTAACATGGGCACATTAAGTCAATCGAGGTGTCCCCTATCACGTGCAAATTTTTAATGCAACCTTAAATTGGGATGAGTTTAATATAATATCTAAGAAGAGCCAAAAAAACAAAAAACAAGAACCATAGAAAGGAATATCTCAAATATGGTATCATAACTTGAGATTGTTATGTCGATAAGTAGGTAAGAAGTTAAATATTATGGATAGGTTTAATATATTTTATATTCATAATATATGAATGAATATTAAAATGTAATATATATATAAGTTTAATGAATTTTATGTATATGAATCAGTATTGAAGTCTCAAGTAATAAAAGAAATAGCAAAATCAATTCATGGTATGACAAAGATTGTAAAAGTGCGAGGAGAGTAATTAAGGAAGTTGTTGATGAATCTCAAAATTGACAAGATAAAAATCTACAAAACCCTAACTAAAAGGAAAAAAAAGAAACATATTCGTAAAAGACAAGAGAATCCCTTACACCTCTCTAAGGTGGCTCCTAAGAAATTCTTGAGGTAGATTCTAACTAGGAAAACTAAAGATAATAATAAAATTTCTTTACACGACTGGAATTCCTATCTTAAAAACCTTTATGAATCTCCAAATTCTAGGGATTTTGAAACCCTCGTCACAATGAAAGAAGTTTTCTCATTAGAAGACATTTATTTTAGGGTGAAACGCCTGGCAAATGGGAAAGCTAAAGACGTTGAAGTTTACCAGGCAGAAATCTTAAAAATTGGAGGTCCTATCCTCATCCCCCACATCCACAAGCTTTTCAGCCAAGAGATCAAGGAAGGGTTCCCTAAACCTTGGACTCAGAGCCTCATTATCCCTATTTTTAAAAGAGGGGATACAAATAACCCCTCTAATTATCATACAATTATGATCAACCCTCTCTTAGCCAAGTTATATGGTATTATTTTGGAAAAGAAGTTGAGCATTTGGCTTGAAAGTGAAGGTAAGAGGGCTAAAGGCCAAGCGGGTTTTATAAGGAAACACTCAACAATGGACCACCTCGTTACACTTAGGATCATTATGGAGGAATGCCGCAATGATAAATCCAATCTCTTCTGTTGCTTTGTCGACTTTAGAAAGGCTTTCAATACGGTTCCTAGAAACAACCTATGGAATAGATTAGAAGAGCTAAATGTTCCTTTTGAACTAAGAGCGGCCGCTATAAGGTTATACGAGAATGTAATTGCCAAGTTAAAGAGCAATGAGGGGTGGTCGAAAGATATTAAGTGTAATATCGGAGTTAAACAAGGTTTCCCCCTCTCCCCTACCCTATTTGGAATTTACATCGACAAGCTAGAAGGTTTTTTAGAGGAAGCAGGATGTGCTGGCAC
This sequence comes from Pinus albicaulis, assembly GCA_034641835.2. Classification (NCBI taxonomy): domain Eukaryota; kingdom Viridiplantae; phylum Streptophyta; class Pinopsida; order Pinales; family Pinaceae; genus Pinus; species Pinus albicaulis. The sequence goes on from JAXQQM020072833.1 coordinate 236,915, forward strand.
GATCTTAGCTGGGATAGTCATCATCCTTCTTCTATATGCTGACAATATTTTTCTTCTCGCAAGGTGCCCATCTGATCTTGATAAGAAACTTAGACTTCTTAAGGATTTCTGCTCTACCATGGGTATGTCTGTTAACACTGACAAAACAAAAGTTATGATTATCAAATTCAAGAAGGACAGTTACGCTAATTTTATGTATGACAATAGTAACTTGGAGGAAGTGTCTTCTTACAAGTACCTAGGAATTGATATTCATCACAAGCTCAACTGAAACTATAGCATTCAGAAAAGGATTAATTGGGGGTGGAAAGCTTATTTTGGTCTTGAAAATAATTGTAAAACGACAAACCTCGTAATGTGGGATAGAAAGAAGTTCCTCTTTGAAACTTTAGTCACTCTTGTTATCTTATATGGATGTGAGGTTTGGGGTTGCAGCATCTCTAGAGAATCCTCGAGAGCTATTGAGCAAATACAGAAGCATTTTATAACTTATAACCTTAAAATTAAAAAAAATACACCATATCCTATTCTCCTTATAGAAGTGGGTCTTTCCCCTATCGAGAGCCTAGCTATGACTTATTTTCTATTGTACAAGCACAAGCTTAATAGCATAGGAGACCATAGACTTCCTAAGCTAGCTTTAAATTCCATCCAAAACCAACTAAGGCTTAAACGAGGTTGGTATAAAGACACCAGGGCCTGGTTAAACCATTGGGAGATCGATGAGAACGTTGCATTGCAAAACATTAATAACATTAAAATAATTTTTACTTCTAAGTTCAAAGAAAAAAATGTGGTGTGTGAAAGATCTAGCAGCTAAAAGAAAATTAAGATATTATAAGGCGGTCATCAACCCCACCCTATAAGATCAAAAGTATCTATTTGTTTTAACTAGCTCAAAGAAGAAAATTAATATAGCCAAGATTAGAACGAACTCTCATGAGCTCCATAGTGAAACAGGTCGTTGGACACTTCCTAAAATACCATGGATCAAAAGGATCTGCCATCTTTGTGAGAATATGAACATCGATGATGAAAATCACTTCCTCTTAGAGTGTCCCACGTAAAACCACATTAGAGCTCAATTTCATAATATTTGTTTCAATACTGACCTTCCTAGCCTTTTAAGATGTCAAAATTATAGTGAGCTCGGGAGGCTTCTCTCCAAGCTTTTTGAGCATAGGAATAAAATCTTAAATCAAACTAAAGAACTCTTTTCTTTAGGTCCGATAGACCAAATATTGGTCTCAGTGGACGTTAATCACCATCAACATCATCATTAGAATGTATGCTGAATGGACTTTAACAACAATGACATTGAGAATAGATATATATTTACATTTTATGCAAAATTTGACAAAAATTTGACCAAATATTTACTTATAGAAATTTATATGACATAGCAAGTTGATTATAAATAGAATAACACCAGATTTATGTAAATTGATGATAATTATTTTTATATTTTTAGAATATATGTATATCATTGAAAAAATTATGAATATAATAAATAATATAATATGATAATATTTATTTAAAGTTATTAAATTCGTATATGAAATGCTTTTGTTTGTTTGTGAGAAAAGGGGTCCATTTTATATAATTATTTGATTTGATTTTTAAATTCTATAAAATTGGACATAATTTTACCATTTTAGATTTGAAATTGTAATATTTTAGAAGGATGCACATATTCTTAATCATTAAATCCATTTAAAAAGTAATATCACAAATATCACAATTATAAATTAAAGGAATTATATAAATTTTTATTCTGTCTAAAAATTTTATAATTAAAAATATCAAAGCATAATTTTAATTCTCATGATAATTTTTCTCAACAATATTAATATCAATGGTTGGTCATAGGAATAGTGTGCATATCATCAATATTGGAGCAAGGGGACTCATATCACCATCCTATTATGCTCTCTTTTGATCCTCTTGAAGACCTTGGGTCAATAACATTTAGATACAATCCCAGGTGTATATTGAAGCAAGGGGTTGTAGATCTTATAAATCATTCATGGATGACCCTAGTAAAAGGATCTTCGACTTTTGTTTGGGAAACCAAATTGAAAGTTGTCACACAAAAATTTATAAATTTCTCCAAAGACAACTATAAGCCCCCAGGTCAAGGGAAACTTGATACTATTAAGCGCTTGAAGAATGTTCAATATGTAACGGAACACAATCAAATATTGATTGGAATATTGAAGATGATTTTTTTTTTCTAAGTAGATTCATTCTCTTGGAAAAAAATAATAGCATTACTCGAAACTTAAGTCAAGAAGTATTTGGCTATGTGTTGGAGATATGAGGTCCACTTTATTTCATAAACAAACTCGTGACCGAGAAACTAGGAATTGGGTCAAAGAGATCCATCCAGAGTGCCTTCCCAAAATTTCCTCCTTCCCCAAGATTAAGTAATAAGATCACTAGTTCTTTAGGGAATTATACTTTGAAAATAAGGAAAATGATCTAGGAGAGGTGAATTTTTTTTCCTCCAACCTTCCTCTATTTTCTCATATCTCGGAAGTTCGTAGCTCATAAATCCAATTGAGAAATTTGAGTTTATTGAGGCCATTTGGTCACTAGACTCAGATGAAGCTCCTGTGTCAGATGATTTTTCCGTAGGTTTCTAGATATCCTTATGGGGTCTAATAAAAAATTATCTTGTGAGAATGTTGAACTTGTCTAGGATGAAAGGAAAGCTAGGGGTAAGCACCAACTCTTATTTTTTGGCTCTTATCTCAAAAGAATCTAAAACTTCCTCTTTCTCTCTTTTTTGACCTATCTCATTATGTAACTATTCATAAAAGATTTTGGCTAAGGTTATGGCCAACAGATTAAGCAATAATTTTCTTCCAATAATATCAGATAATCAAGGCATTTATAACATGATACTTGTCAAAGAAGCAATCCACTTTAGCAAACATAGTGGTGAACTATGTATGGTAATTAAATTGGACATGACAAATTATTTTGATACATTTCATCATTCCATTTTGTTCTCAGTCATGGAAAAGTTGGGATTTTGTCAAGAATTCATATTCTTGGTAAAATTTTGCATTGGTATCCCATGGATCTCTCACTTGGTTAATGGTCTCCCTTATAATTTATTTCTAGCCTTAAGCGGTTTGAGGCAAGGTTTCCCTCTTTCTCGGCTCTTGTACATTTTAGTAGTGGAGAGTCTGAGTAGAAATTTGGAAGGGGTTGGGGTAGAAGAAAGACTAAATGGTGTAATAATAGCAATAAATATTAAGGATGTTAACCATTCCCAATTCACTGATCATATGTTTCTATTGGGAAGTGCTTCAAAGAAAAATATTATGTGATTCAAACAAGTCATGAATCGATACTTGGATCTTTTTGGGGGCCTAGCCAACAAAATAAAGAGAAAAATCTATGGATGGAATATTTATTTCACCAAGCTCATAGAGATTTCTAATATATTGGAATTTCCAATGGATATTGAATGTCAGTCCTTTAAATACCTAGAAATCCCAATTTACCTAGGATTTGTGAACTTTGAATGCTAGGACAAAAATTTTAATAAATTGAAAAATAAAATCAAATATTGGGGAGCTCAATGGTTGACCATGATTGGTTGATTCATTATAGTGAAATTGGTTTTATTTTATTTTCCCCTTTATCTATGCTAAGTATTGTTGCCTCTTAAACCAATCCTTATTTAATTGAATCTTCTAATTTTTAAATTCGTTTGGCAAGGTAGAAAGAGTAGTGAAAATAAATTCCATCTTGTCCACTGGAACATTGTTTGTCATCCGTAGGTAAGCAGTGGTATTGCAGTCAAATATCCTTTATATATGAACCTTTAACTTGGAGAAAAAATCATTTGGAGGATCATATCAAATTCATAAGGAAATATTTCAATAGCACTCATTTGGTCAAGGTTGAAACAATGATTTGATATGGTCCTAGTTCCAAAATTTTGAAATTATGTGCTAAGGCTTCTCCTCTCGTCATTGAGCATCTAATTTGGTGTCTGAGGAATGGTTTTAGAATTAACATTTGGAAAGACAATTTTTCTTCTATTGATCCCTTGGTTATATGAGTCAATCAACTTCAATAATTCGCTAATTTAATGCAACAAATGGATTTATAAAACTAAGAGAGCTTCCTCTATGGGACGCTGAAGGCCAGTGGAAAGGATGAGAAAGACCAGAGCTTTTTATCCATCTTGGGCCCCAATGGGACCATTTAATTGCCCCCTTAAAACGCTCAACCCCTATTTCTACTTCCTAGAAGGACCATCACACATGGAATCTAAACCTAAAGCATAAATATACTGAAAAATTGAGATATGATCAGTTGATCAAGAAAATTCCTCATCCTCCTGCATGCAGACATTGGTCCAAAATATGGAGCAAGAATTGCAACATAAAAATTAATATATTCTTATGGACCCTTGTTCACCAAAACTACTCATAGCTGAAAATCTAAAACAAAAGGAATATACTTGGTACGTCTCGATGTGTCTTGTGTTCTAATGTAGAGGAAAAATGTAAAATTATTAGAGCACAAATATAGATCTAGATGAATAATAATTTCACAAACTTGTGAGAGTTGAAAAAGAAAAATTAGAATTGAGAATGGATTTGACTCATCAATATTGGTTTGAGAATCAATACATAAAGCAACTAAGTTAAACTTATTTCTACATGAAATAAATATGGATAATTAAATATACCTAAAGCTAAGTGTGATTTATGTTTTGTTAATGTGCACAGGCACCACATGTAAGCATTAGGGTTAACTAAGTAAAGCCAGGTGCACACCACATGTAAGCACTCGAGTTAAATAGATAAAGACAAGTGCACATCACATGAAATAAGTAGAGTTGAACTGAAGCTAACTGAGGCTAACTATGTGCATGTACACTGACACCCCCCCTTAAACATAACTTAGGTGAGTGTGATACAAAATGAATGAGTCTCGACAATAAGGAAATTCTAGGTACCCATATACAATGCATGAAAATAGGAAAGATGGAAAACCCAATGGGAAGAAAAATCCCCCTAAAAATATAATGCAAAAATTAGAGAAAAGATAACTGTTAGGTAGTCGTGTCCTTCACCTCGAGAAAATCTCGCAGAAATCGAAAATTCGGATCAATGACAGTCTTAGTGAATATATTACTAGTTTGTAAAGAACTAGAAAAATACTAAAGGTCAATGATCCCATCATGAATGAGTTATATAATGAAGTGCATGTGAATATCGATTAGTTTGGTCGATTTCCGCTGCACTGGATCTCTGCAAAACTTTAGCATAATTTCATTATCGCACCAGATTACAGTTGGACGAAGGACATTGATCCCAAGCTCAGAAAGGAAATGTTGGGCTGAATAGTGCCATTGACTACTCCTCTGTACTCGGCCTCTGTAGATAATAATGCAATGGCAGCCTGCTTCTTGCTTGACCAAAAAATTGGGCTAGATCCCAAACTAAGTACATAATGAGACGTGTACTTGCAATCAATGTTATCGCCAGCCCCATATGAATACGTGAACCCAATGAGATCCAAAGAATGATTTTTTGTGTAATGAATCTCGTAGGTGATTGTCCCCTAGACATATCGAAGGAAGCGATTTGCATATTTCTAGTGAAACTCATGTGGCTCTTGCATGTATCTGGAAACTGCTCCTACGACATATGAGAGATTAGAATGAGAGTGAGTGAGATAAAAAATACTCTCGACAAGCTAACGGTACAATGTGCAATCAAACATTGGTGTGTATTTTCCATTCTCAAGTTTTATCCCTGATAACAAAGGTGTCATTGTTGGCTTGCAGTCACTCATGTGAAATAGTGCCATAAGATCTGTAGCATACTTTGGTTGAGAAATGGTAATCCTAGAATGACCCTAATTGATCTCTAGTCGAAGGAATTTTTTTTGCAAGCCCGTGTATTTCATAAAAATTTTCTTATGCAATGCAGTTTTAATCTGAGTAATGGAAAAAGGTGAACCATTTGTTATCAAAATATCATCTACATAGAGTAATATGATCAACAAGGAGTCTATTTTATTCAAAAAATAAAAATTAGAATCATATTTTTAGCGTACAATATTTTGAGATAACAAATAGGAATCCATATTTGCATACCACAATCTAGGCGCCTTCTTGAGGCCATAGAGAGACTTCTTTAGTTTGCATACCAGAGATGAATTTTTCGTGTATCCTTTTGGATGCTCCATGTATATTTCCTCCTCAAGATCACCACGAAGAAAGGAATTCTTCATAAACATATGATGCACTCCCATCTTCTTGTTGCTACAATGGAGAGAGCTAGGTGAATGGAATCCATTTTTTCCATTGGAGAAAAAGTATCATCATAGTCAACAGCATGTACCTGCTGAAAAACGTTTTCTACCAAACGTGCCTTATATTGAATAACTTGGCCATTTTTTTCTTTCTTGGTGTGGTAAACCCACTTGCACCTCACAATTTTATGATTGGAAGGTAGTGGAACCAAATCCAAAGTCTGGTTCTTAATGAGAGAGTTGTATTCCTCTTCACATGTTGGAAGAAATTTAGCAAGACCATGTCTATCATAAAAAGCTTATTATGCATTGCAGTTTTAATCTCAATAATGGAAAAATATGAGCTACCTGCTATCAAAATATCATATACATAGAGTACTATGATCAATAACAAGTCTAATTTGTTCAAAAAATAAACATTGGAATCATTTTTGCAATGCACAAAATTTTAAGATAACAAATAGCAATCCATATTTGCATAACACACTCTAGGTGCCTGCCTGAGGCCATAGAGAGACTACTTTAGTTTTCATACCAGAGATAAATTTTTCATGTATCCTTGTGGATGCTCCATGTATATTTCATCCTCAAGATCACCATGAAGAAAGGGATTCTTCACAAACATATGATGAACTCCCATCTTCTTGTTGCTACAATGGAGAGAGCTAGGAGAATGGAATCCATTTTTTCCACTGGAGAAAAATTCTCATCATAGTCAACACCATGTACTTGTTGAAAACATTTTGCTACCAAATGTGCCTTATATTGACTAACTTGGCCATTTGTTGCTTTCTTTGTGTGGTAAACCCACTTTCACCTAACAAGTTTATGATTGGAAGGTAGTGGAACCAAATCCCAAGTCTGGTTCTAAATGAGAGAGTTGTATTCCTCATCCATTGTTGCTTCCCATTGAGGATGCCCAACTACTTATACATAAGTTTGTGGATCAGATTCATGCATGGGAAAAAATTTCTCTAAAGCTAATAGTGCTTGTGTATTTTCCTCAAACTAAGGTATAGAGCCAGGATCATCAAGAAGATCACTCATGTTATGCCATTTTTGTGTTGAAGGTGGTCGAGAATCTTCTGACCTACATGAGGACATATGGTCTCGATGTTCAAAAACTGGTGGTCCAACAGGTGTCATAGGAAAAAGCTCATCTTCATCAGAATTTTTATCTGAAGTATCATCAAGATACTCATCAATGAGTGGTGAGGGGAACTTGGTAACTGTTCATCTCCTGGTGCATGAAAAATATCTTCGTCAAAATCTACACTCCTTTCAATAATTATCTATTCAGTGTTGATCTCAAGAAATTTGTACCTGTTGACGTCATCAGACTACCCAAAAAACATGCATTATTTACATTGAGGCTCCAATGCCTTTCTCTTATTTGTAGGAATGTGGGCCCGTGCTCGAGATCTGAAAATGTAGAAATGACTGACTTCAGGTTCCATGGAAATCCAACACTCAAAAGGTGTTTTCCCAGTAACAAATTTATGAGGAGATATATTCTGGATGTATGAGGCACAATTGATAGCTCCATCGCATAATTTTGATGAAAGAGATCTTGCATGCAACACGTAATTGGCCATTTATTTCAAAGATCGATTCTTCCTTTCAACCACCCAATTTGTTATGGAGTGTAAGGAACTGTATGTTGCAACTGTATTCCTACTTCATTACAAATATTTTTGATATCTTTGTAGACATATTTTGTCCCATTATATGTGTGGAGTATCTTGACGTGTTTTCTAGACTACTTTTCTGCATGCGCTTCGAAAATCTTTAGATGTTGAAAAACTTCAGACTTGAGTTTCAAAAAATAAACCCAAGTGAATTTCGTGTAATCATCTAAAAATGACAACACATATCTTGCTTATCTTATTGAAAGGTACTCTAAATGGACCCATGATATCACTATGTACAATCTCGAAAGGAGAAGAGGCTCTCCATGCACACCCCTTCTTGAATTTGTCTTGCGGATTCTTTCCAATAGCACATCCATTACAAGCACCATTTGAAAATTCAATGGTTGACAACACTTTAGGCATCCCTTTCTTGCTAAGTTGTTGCATATATCTAAAAAATAGATTCCAAAATATCTCGTGCCAAATCCTACTTTCTTCATTTGCATGCGTAAGTAGCAAAATAGAATCTCATTGAGGAACAAAATCATAAAATATATATAGACAAGATTGATCATTTACCTTGCCAGATACAATATTCAAGTTGCTTTGCATATCATAAATGCTCACGAAATCCAGGGTAAATTCCACCTTCCTTATAGTGCCTATGTGTGTCATCTGATACACTGAAATAAGATTCATAGAAAGACTTGGAATATGCAAGACATTCTCAAAACTTCCATCTTTGAATTTCACTCTTCCTTGTCCAGTTTCTTTAATTGCAGAATTTTTCCCCATGAGAATAGGAGGTCATGAGTATGCATGTAGAGAGGAAATAGATTCATTTGAAGAAGCCATATGATGCAAAACTCCTAAATTGATGATCCATTCTTGCTATGTAGAATGAAGAGCAATCAAATAATGACCATTACCCCTTTTTTCTGATATTTTTTCCTCCATATTCGTCTTGCCACTTTCTCGAATGTGATGACCAATATTATTTTGTTGAATATTCTTTTCCATCAGATCAATATTACTCTACATGCAACAAGATTCATGATGATAAACTATAATACAATAAGGACACTTTTAGTTTCCTTTCTCGCCCATCTTACCCTTGGAGCTGGAAGAATCATTTGGAGGTTTTGCATTTCCTCCGTTTCTTGGACCTGGATCTCTTTCCTTTCCTTTGCATTTGTATGGCTAATTTGGTTTTGTGTTGGACTTTCCATTCTCATGCATGGAAAGTGCATGTGCAATTGGAGACATTAATGAACCCATTTTGATGAGTTTATCTTGCTTATGAATAAGAGACTCAATAAATGCATCAAACTTGCACATTTTCCATTTATCTCCAGTTGCAAGTCAAATTGTATGAAAAGTAGACACGAAAACAACATATTCAGGGCCTAATTTAGAAAAAATAAAAAGGATCAATTGACATTCCTGTTTCGATTTATCGATCCAGAAATCATGTAATTATATAAGGGATGATTCAAATTTCATAAATAAGCCTTGAATTTTCTCAAAGCTATTTGGATCTAAGGAATTTAACTCATTTTCAAAAATATGAGCCCGCATATCATCCTGCTGTCCAAATTAATTTTCCAAGGTTTTTCAAACCTCATTTGGAGTGTTTCATGTGTCCACATGGAAACACAATTCTGGAGATATGGGCAACAATAGAATACCAAAATCCTCATCAATCCTATTGAAGTATTTCGATATTTCAACGACGAAATTGGGTTCAACTTCCATATATTCATAACTATGTGATACAAACCTTTGCCTCTGAGGTGAGGAAAAATTTATGGCTTCCATTGGAAGTAGTTATACAGAGTAAGAATCATTGAAGATGAGAAATCCATTTTTTTCATCTTGTAGCCGTAGAAAGAATTGTGGTAGTTGTACAATATTTTGATGTGCAAATAAAATATTCGAACAATTTCCAATTCTTTTCTCTTCAAACCAGCAAATATTGTTCATGCACCTTATCCCAACCCCTGTAGCTCTGATACCATGTGACATTATTAGAGAAAAAATACAAATCTAGTTGAAAAATAATTGCACAAACTTGCAAGAGTTGAAAAATAAAAATTAGAATTCAAAATGAATTTCATTCATCAATATTTATTTGAGAATCAATACATAAAGAAACTAAGTTAAGCTTAGTTCTACATGCAATAACTATGGACAATTAAAGCTAACTGAAGCTAAGTGCTCTTTATGTTATGTTAATGTGGACATGCATGACATGCAAGCACTCGAGTTAACTAACTAAACACAAGTGCACACCACATGTAAACACTCGAGTAACTAGCTAAAGGCAAGTGCACATTACATGCAATAACTAGAGTTGAACAAAAGCTAATTAAGGCTAACTATGCGCATGTACACCAAGTAAAACATATCTCACTTATTCCAGTATTCCTTTACTTTAGAATATTGGCATGTTACATTTTTCCCACTATATTACAGAATTGGAAGATGTTCGAGAATTGGAAGTAAAAATATCCATTGATTTGAGAGGTGTCCTCTCTTCCAATTAGAGCTTCGGAAGCCCTCCCTAAGTTTATATGTTGGAACATCTATATCACAAGGAACAAAGTTGTATTCGATAATGATTACTTAAATACATAGTTAGTTGTTATCAAATACATAGTTAGTTGTTATCAAAGATACAACACTGCTCTTTGAATCCATGTCATCAAGGGGGTATGATAATAGTGAGTGGGAGGATCTTAGTTCATTAGAGTAGAAATGGATGCAATTTAGAAGGAAAATATATTTACCATCCAGAGAAATGCTTCGTCCTCAATGTAACAAGGTTCCTAGACTATGTTTCACCCAATCACAATTTACTCAGTGGAGAAAGTGAAAAAATTAGTATAATTTCTTCTTCGACGGATCTTAGATTGGAAACATGAGGGAGGTTAGAGCGGGAGGAGACTTGTTAAGCTTTAACGAATAAATTGTGTTTCAATTGACATGTGGCATCTTTACAACAATGAATAACTACGTTGAGTTCCTCACCCTATAGAAATTGGAAATCGCTATCAAATAAACATCTAAGGTTGTTGCTCTATTTTAATTCATTAATTTTCATCAAACATGTTATTAATGAAAAAAAAAGGTGAGTTCTGATAATTCTCCCATTCTCCAAAGGATCTCATTAGTAGTCCCTGACTTTATACACGTATACATACATCTAAATTCAATTTCAGAAAGGATGGCCAAAAGAGGATCCTCTTTAGGCCAAGGAAATATAGAGATAGATCATTGAATGCCACAAAAGTCCCCCCTTCCTTAATGATGGTCAGAATTATAGGACGTATGAACAATGGTCAAGTGTGCGTCTTCCTGAGGAAATTAATTCTCCTCGAATTGAGGTCACCTACATCACACTTAAATAATTTATTAGAACATATATTCAGTTTGATGGGATTAGTAGTATGGATGTTTCACACTCTTCGACCAAGAAATTTAAATTCCATCTGTGGTGGAACTTCCCCATTAAAAAGTAGTTGGATATCATAAATTTTCTTTGCTTCCGTTCGTACTTGTACTTAATATGTCTTCAACAGGTGTTGGTGGGTTCTAATGTGGAAGATATGGTTGTATCATGGAGAAAATAGATGAAGTTATTATCGATGCCATGCATTACCCATCATCATTCTTCTCACCACCATTTTGAAGATATTCATTCAATTGTGGATTACTTGCTTTTCCCTTACTTGTGGAGCAGCCTATATCTACATTATATAATGGCTTCTCGAGCTATCTCGTGTCTCTATGGCATATTGTACCTTTATGGTGAATGGTTTAATTTGGCTATTGTCCCTACTATTATCTCTCTGTAGCTTTTATTGAATATGGTTGAGCCCTCTCAAACCCCAACGTTGGATAGGGATGGTCCATAACGATAGAATATTGGATGTAGCCAAAGCCTTGCTCGGAGATAGAAAAAGGCAAGACAACATGGCCCAAAAAACAATGCCAATCATTTCATTTCAACTTCTCTTGGAGCCAAAGCTTCTTAGCAACGTGGAGTTACTCATGAATAGGTTACATGAGGAAATTTATTCCCTTAATCCTCGGGTATCAAGTTGAAAAATATCATCTTTGGTCGTTTGTATCTTGGTTTGGGTGGCAATGGATCCAATGTTGCTTTTGTGTAGAAGAAAACTCTCGGCCTCTTGAAGATGACATTCTCTGAAATGGACGCAGACGATGGTCATCACTTGCGGAGGCTTTCTATGTTCGTTATTACAGCAACTAATTTTGTTTTATTTCTCCCTGCAAATGTTGGTTAATCCTCCGATCTTTCTACCGTGTTTATAGTTGTAATGTTTTTTGCACAAACATAGATGGAACCTGCGAGTGCTGGCCTTTTGAATATAAAAATGGCAGAATATATCATTATATCATTGATGAACTCTAAAACTACGATGTAAAGGTTCTAATTCAAGATTGAGCCATTACTAACATAAAATATTTACTCATTTCTTTAAAAAATATTAATTTTAATTTTATATATATAATTTTTTAAAATAAAAGAATAATCATATAATTTTTTTTTTTTTAAAGCTTGGTAGTTCTTTTACTTTTTCACTTTTTTCACTTTTTTTTTAATACTCAATTTTCATCAACATGTCCAAATACATCACTCTGATTAGAGAGAGAAATTGAACCTGTAATGAGTACTATAATAACTGGCCTCATCACCGTTTAACCAAGTCCCCAAAAACATAATAATCATATTTTTTAAATACATTAAAGCCATAAATATTTAAAACTCAATTCATATATCTAAATTATTTCTAAAAACCAAATTCTTAAAATATTTTATCAAACATAGTTTAAAAAATACCATTGAATTTTTTTAAAAGAACTAATTAAATATAAATTTTAGCTTATTTAAGTTATTTGTTAATAAAATTATTTCATAAACATCACACGCTATAACTTCCGTTTTATTTATAAACTTCAAGTATATATTTATATAAATATAGATATTTATAAATATAACATACTAACTTATATCAAGAATGCGTCTTCTTATTTTTAGTAATAATTTCTCATTCAAATGTATCTTATTTTTAATAACAAGGCTACAAGGTAGCGACTACTTGCCGCTTAGTTTAAATATAGTAATATTGCAATGTGATGTTGGAAATGTTTATGGATAGCTATTACGGCTATTACATGCCTTTGCTTTGTAATAACAACTTTTGTGTTGATGATGGTAACCAATTGATAATTACTAGGACGACTCATGAGCATATACATCTCATGTGTAGATTAGATCTGCTACATATGCTTATAGCTTATTTTTGGCATCAATATGAGTATGACAGAGTAGCTACTACCTGCTGCTTGTCAATGATCGGTTTTTATAAATTAGTACTAATAAATTTTTATTTCTAACTTAGTACTAATAATATTTTTAGTACTAAAATAAGATAAAAGGTGGAATTTATTTTATAACTTTTTTATTTTTAATTCAATTTTTAAGAGACAATATTTATAATTTTTTTAATTTTCAATTTAATTAAAAAAATATTGTGTTGTATTGTGTGCACAAGTACAGTGTCTTGTTGATGATGGAGGCTCTGATTCGTTTATCGCAATCGAAAGTAATTCATATAATCTACAAAATTTTGTTATCGTCTGATGCGATGAGTTCATCGCATGTTATTTCATATAACAATCGCCCTCCACTTAATCCAAGGTTCGTGGGTCCACAAGACCACGCGGCATTATCATACTTTGTCGCAAGTTGAAACGTATCGGAAGCGTTTTGTTTGTTGCCCAATTGAATAGTGAAAGGAACCGAACCCGATGCATATTATAGGCTACAGCTAAATGTTGAACTCGCGTCCGATTAACAATCGACATTAGGGTTTTTTATTTGAACGATTTGTTATGCTATAAGTGCAGATCCGATCTATGTTATATGGTGTAGTTAATAGTTGATCGCGAGTCCGCCTTTCAATCAACATCGGAACTTTTTGTATTGGATGCTTTGTAATATTATATTTCGGACCTGACGCAGTTTATGAAGTGGATTTAATCTCTTTTCAAGTCCAGCTATGTATGTGCAAATGAAATGTTTTAATGTTTTTATCACGCGGCAAAAGGTTTTACAACTTTTGGTTTGTTGTATTGTTTTAAATATATACAACGCGCATTTGTAATAGGCCCCACAAAATTTAGTTTAGTTTCATTTCATATAGTTTTTGTTTTATGTTTTAATATGCGCGGCATATATAAAGTAAGAAGCCCGAGAGGCTATTGTAACAGACAGTGTAATGTTTTTATTTTGAAAGCATAGTAGCGTGCGAAATAGAGAAAAACAAAGCAGTGTTGTAAAACAGAGACACTGTGTTACATTGCACAGTAGTGCGTTTTGTAAAAGACATAGTGTGTTATTTTGTGAGATAGTGAAGTCTGTTTGGCACTGTGTTAGAAGCAGTCCAGGGAGACTTGTATTGTTGGCTTGAAATACTATTCAAACCATTTGTGGCATCTATACTGTATGTGCATAGTTTATTGATTATATATATTATCTCATGGAATCGAAGATTTAGTGAAAATTCTTAAACAAATACTTATCAAAAGCGTAAATATCAATGACCTAATAATGCTTAATATATAGTCTTTCAGTTGTAAAGTGCAGGTGAAGAAGAATCATATTGTAAAGAAAATTATAACAAAGGCGAGGAGCAGGGAAGATAAAACTAACTTTAGTCTTAGTACAATGTTTAGACATAGAATTTGGTGCATTACTATTAACAGTGAATATAGGAATCTACAAACAAAACAAAAAAAACTTATAACCTAAGGAAGGATAGAGTTAGAAATGGCGATTTACTATTTCTGTTACCATAACAATATTGCCCAAATTGAGAGATGTTGTTCAAAGTTGATACATAATAATATATGAAAAATTAATGTCCTTGCTTCATTTGCAGAGGCAGTTACTTGTGGTGCACATCCTATGGACAAATAATCTTAGTGCCTATCGCGCTTTTACAGAGATGAATTAATGTTCCACATGTCAATTATGATTTTTGCAAAACCAATAAACAACAAGACAGAAGAATGGAAGTAGCCCAGGCATCATATCTGCACAAATATTTTTTCAGGAAATTTTTAAATAGATTTATAACATTTATATATATAATGTCAGATTTTAAAGACATGTTCTATTCATTAAACATATATGTATGAAATCTGAAAACATTTGTAAATGTCAAATGGAAAAGCTATATTTCTTAAATATACATATATTAAGTCTGAAAGTATCTGTGAATAGGTAGAAGAAACACTATAAGTATAACTAGTGATTTTTGGTTGTAATTGTTCTATGAAAACATTCTTGTTCTGGCAAAATGTTGCAGACATACTGCACTTTGATAAAGGCAGATTTGAGCATTAAAATCTTGTACAAATATTGAGGAGAACTTTGCACTGATTTCTGGATTACTATGTGTTTCTGTTGTAGCCAATGTTTGTAGAAGTGCTGGTGCTGCAAAGAAAAGGGAAAAATTAGTACAAATCTTGCTATTTTGGATAGCATAATTTAAATTTCATATATCTGATTTTTTGTTGAAAGATGAAGAATAATTATAAGTATACCTAGCCTTGGTAGGGCTTCCGTTGCTATCAAAAAATTGGATCTCGTTGTCTTCATTGATTGTAAATGTACCATTGATTTTGAAATCGCATAGCATATACATTGTTGCTTGTTTGCTTTTAACATAGTCTTGAAAAGACATATGCGCTAGGTTGGGAAGTAACTGTTTCAAGACGAATTTGCTTCGGATGCAACATTGCAAATTGGTGTTGTTGGACTTGATTATGCAATTAAGACACTGTGAATAGGAAAAGGATGAATTTTTATTGCACTTTAGGCAATCAACTGTATTCTCCTCTGTCATTGTAGAGGCTGGTATTGGTGAATTTCATTCAACGCAAACTGGTTCAAATGGAGTAGAGTAAATGCTTGCAATTTTCAATTATCTGTTGATAGAGGAGGACAAGTAGCATATGTCAAAATAGAAACAGATGAAGAAACAGTTGCATATTGAGTAGTAGAGGTACTGTTTCATTTGTACTTACAGAGAATGTTGGAGGGTTCAATTTTCTGAGTTCTTTTGTTGCTTCTGCATTCAATTTTGTGATGAATGTAGCTTACGTTGTTCGAAGTGTTCTGTCCTTCAGTTATTTCCTATTCGTTATGTTTTTTAATAACATAATTGGAAGATGGCCTTTTTGCAATTATTGCTCAATTTCATCATAGAGCGGTGCAAATGTTTCAAATAACTGTAACTGCAAAAGAACAGAGAAAGTTTTTTTTTTTTTTTTTGAAACTGAATTGAAATGTAGGATGGAACTAGTAATATAAAAACATTGCAAAGTAATTTATGTTATCGTTGCTCTACTGTCATCGAAATTTCCATCTTTAATTTGCAATGTATATTGGAAACCAACTTTCCGTGCAGCTGTGACAACTGCTGCAATTGTTCCAATTGGATATGTTTCTGTATTTGTTGTAAGCTATTTTACTGTTGTATCTGGAATGAATTTGTATTCTTTGCAAATTGTTGGTATGTTCTGTACGGTTCTTAGTTCAGTTAGCAGCAGAATCCAATCACAATCACCACGGTTATAATTTGTTATGGGAAGAACTTTAAAATTTGTAATAGATATTGCTTTTCCTGGTGATATTTTTTGTCCATGTTGTTCAATAAGCTCAATTGGTATGGACAATGTGATTGTCATGACTCCTTCAGCATCTGTCAAATATGCACGTAGTATTTGTTGTGCTTTGTGCACTTTATCAAGATATGTGCTATAGATAACCATAACATCTCCATTGAACATTTTTCCAGTTTTGCGAATGTTTAGTTCTTCAATGGTAACTGGAACTAAATATGTTTCTTTCGATCTGTGTATTGATGATGTTGATGTGGCAAAAGAAACAATTAGAAGTAAAATGTATTGGTGATAAATATGAATGCTATGTGAATGGTACGTATAAGAATTTGTTTCAAATTTACTTACTTGTATGATTCAGTTGCACTTGATATTTGTTGTTCTTTGTCTATTCTACCTTGTTGTCCAGAACTGCGAGATGAAAAAGATGCAACGTCACTGAATGGTGGACTTGAACGCAACCACGAAGTGTTTGGTAAATTTTAATAACTAAAAATAAAAATAAAAGTATAAGGTTATTGTATATTGTGCTGGAAACTGAATATTAGTTATTGGAAGAAATATTAATTGCATTTAAAAACTTCGATAATGGAATACTTATAAACTATACAGTATTAAATTCAGAAAATTCTATTGGTGCAATAGAAATATATACTGATCTGAGTTGCAAATATTAGAAGTTTTTTTTGGGTGAGAGAAAAAATGATTCAATTCCAGTGCTATAGAAATGTGTAAACGCATCTAGTACAGATGTATGAAAGTTCAAGTACTACTGATTGGCATGAAAAGATTTACATATGCATCAAAGACTAAGTAAGTTGGGCGTAATAAGAAATTATGGATGTGTTTCTTGATCAAGCTCACTTTCTGATGTTGTTACTTATTATGGGTGGTTGGCAGTTTACACAATGAATATGTTGATCAAGATATATGCCATTTGAACTTGTTGTACTACCCAACGAAAAATAACATAGAAACACCATAGGACAAAAGAAACCAAAAAGAAAAGGTACAGATAAAATTTCAAAGATAATAGGGATATTAAGAGAAATAATGATGAGATTGGAAACATTTTGTTCAAATTGCACAATGTGAACTAAGATGCATATGGATTATGAAATAATTTAGTTTGATGTAACTGAAATAGAGCTATAATTTTGGAAGCAATTTAATTTGTATTTGATATTATCTTTATTGCAATTTAGAGGTTGACAAGAAGAAACATGGGAAATTGGAAGAGATCTTAGTGAAAAAGGGTTCAAATGTAAAGTGAACAGGAAGCTTGACAAGTTTCTAGAGGAAGGGTGAGGAAAAGGAATTAAAGGTTGACAAGAAAAGAAGAACAAGAAGACTGGGATTCATAGAATTATGCATATAATAGCTCTGATGTAAATAAGAAATTTGTGATGATTGTCAAGTTTAAGCACGGAACATTATTGAGATGATGAAAAGGGAAACAAATTGTGTTGTAGTGCTAAAATACTGTAGAGAGTAAGTTTCAGTATTCTGTGGTGTTTATTGTTAGATAACTCTAAAGTGGTTATATATAGTTTGCAATTTGCAATGGGGCATGTCTCATTTGTGCATGAAAATATTACAACGGGTTGAAAGAAAAATTTAAGAATTAAAATGAATTCTATGATGCTTGAGAAATAAATCATTGATGCATAGTATAATTCTATATGAAGAACAGTGCTATAGAAGTCAGCACTAGTAATATAAGAATAGGTCTTGCAATAGTTTTGTGGAAAGAAATAAACAGTTAAACATAGAGATATGTCTATACATATGCATTGAAGGGTAAGTAAGTTTAGTGTAGCAAGAAAACCTGAATGTGTTTATTTCTTTTTGTGACTTGTCTTTTCCTATTTGACTCATTGTAGAAAGCTATAGTAATCCGCAAGACATACAATTAGAAGTCAAAGTCATAGTAGTTAAAAGGCTATTATGCATCTTTCAAAGACTTTTTTTAGAAGAAAATTAAAGGTATGTTGGTAACAATGTTCACTATTGATTTCATTTGTATAATAAGGACATGAATATGCAAGTCTTATACTATTGACTAGAAAAAAGCATTAGACTACTTTCATTTTCACTATGTTTGTGTTGCATTTTTGTCTTCAATGATGAGACAAATAGTATCATGGTCGCTCCAATATGTATCTAACCTGAAAGTCTTATAGCTACAAGTTATGTTTGACCATATGTGATCAATGATTGATAATTTTTTATTGTTATTTGTCTTTAAAAGAAAATGAAGGTTGTAATTGTGCATATACGATCTTAGTTTGTTTGTTTTGTTGTTGCTTTCAAGCATATTGACGTTGAAATCGCCAACAATTGCTATTGTTTGATTTGAATGTATTTTGCATAATGCTTTTGAAAGAATATCCAATGGATTGTTTAATGTTGCATATGGCACAACATAGACATTCACGACTACAATATCGATGTCATGAAGAAGCATATTTGCTAGTGTAGCTTCAATTTTTTTTTCTTCAAAATGAATATGTTTCAAGATCTTTATATGCTTTTAAATACAAATTATCAAACCATGTTTACTATGATTTGATATGCAATTGAATGTTTCAAGTCTTTTTAGAAGCATTGAATTATTCAAATGTGTTTCTTGTAAACATAAGATGTCAGATTGCATTAGATCATAGTCATTTAACAAATCATCAATATGTATTTGTAAACTGCGAGTGTTTAGAGAAAGAATTGAAATGTATGCTTTTGTTTCTAATAACGAATAGTTGTAGTCTAGTTGCCACTTTGCGTTTTTGTGTAAACGTTCCATTTCAACAGAAATTTTGTGTTGAATTCGGAAGTTTTGTTTCTTAAGTGGACTAAGAAAATACAATGATTCTATGTTTCTCACACGAGAAAGAGTTGTATATACTAATCCATGGCGTCGTATTCCTAAAGGATCAAATGCAAGTTTGTCTAGTGTCAAGCCTTGTGATCTGTGTATTGTACGTGCACATGCTAGTTGGATTGGAAATTATTTTTTGATTTTCAAGTTGCCTGTTTTTGCTAATACAGAAATTGGCTTTGTTGTGCGTAGTATGGGAGTCCAATCACTAGAAATTTCTCTGCTATATAGAAAAGAAAATTTATGTGCTTGTTGACGGCCAACATGTTCATCATAGAATTCGATCCATATTACATCAAAGTTTTCTAACTTTACATATTCTTTAATGATACCATCTGTACCGTTGACTAGACCGTCTTGTAAGTCATAGTTTCCTGCATATATTTCAACTAGCATGTTAAGTTTTAGGAAAATTTGTGAAGGCAATGTTGCTATTTGTGCATGAGATGGTATGTGTCCATGGTTTTCTTCTTCGTAATCAATTGCATTGATTACAATTTCATCACCAGGAACAATAGATAACATTTTCTTGTTATGTAATGCTACATCTTTATTCCTAAAAAATAGATAGGGGAAAGTAGGATCATTAGGAGCATTTCGAATACAATGTCTATTTAGGTAATTCAAATCATCTTTTGTTTGGTTATTTAAACGTATCCTATTCAAAATGCTAATGAATTTTTCATTTGTTTGACGCATTGCAATCTGCAATTCATAGTACTTTACATGTTCTTTCCAAAAGTCATATGTTATTGGTTGCCTTCTTATTGTAGTTTGTTCAAATATTAGTGAGTCTTGTATAGGTTGTGCTTGGTACAAGTCGCCACAAAATATGATATCAATGTTTCCAAAGTATTTTGTTTGATTGTGCTTAATGTTTCTTAGTCGATCATCAATTTGATATAGAAAACAACTTCCAATTAGAGATACTTCATCAATGAGAACAACTCTTAATTCTTTGTACAGCTGTGTTAACTTGTCTAATACATCGTTGCTAAGTGGAATAAAACTAGATTTGTTGAAAGGCATTAGCAATGCAGAATGAATTGTAACTCTACCTGCATTATATGCAGCTTTACCTGTATATGCTAATATCAAGCCTTTCGGTTTCAAAGGGTCTATATTGTAATGTTCATTGTAGATGTATATGAGAATTTGGAATATTGCTTTTGATGTGAACGTTTTTCCAGTACCAGCTCCTCCAGTCAAAAATAAGTAGAATGGTTTGTCTATGTTCTTTTGTTTTTTCATTGCAATGTCTTTGAGTATTGCTTGTTGTTCTTTATTTAGCATTCTCCTAATATTGTAGTATTCTTCATTGCTAAGCATAAATGGATGTTCTGTAAATTAAAAACCAATGTTAAGATGTCTTTTTTTCTCATTGCATTGGGGAAATTGCAAATCTTTAGCCAAGTCATACTTCTCAGTAACATCATTAGATATTTCAAGCTTTTTTTATTGTATGATTAGAAATTGCAGTGCTGCTATCAATTTTTTGAATTTCTTCTTCCAAATCACCCCATTTCTTGTTCATGTTATATTTGAACTTAGTTTCATTGTTCTTTATTGTGTTCTTATGCAACATGTATGCACTCCTCCATGTAGAGGAGTCTTGCTTTAGTGCATTTTCATTATTTTCGAATGGAACATATAGCAAAAGTTTTTCTCTGTAATAGTTTTCATAGTCAATGTGTTTTTTGTATTTAATGAATCGAATTAATTTTTCTTTTTTTCTTTTTGATATTGGTCTACCATCTTTCCTATACTTTGATACAAATTCGGCTAAACATATATGCTTAATAGCATAAGGCCTATTGATATAGTAATCAATTATAGAACTGCACATAACATCTTCAGAGTTGTCAGGAATTTGTTTTAGAAGAGTAGTTGGTTTAAGTATAAATGTGCGTTCGTCTATTGGTGCTGTTTTTATAAAGTTGCATTCTCTTGAGCTATGATTCAATGGTAGTGATAGAGCTATGTGGACTGCTTGTTGAGATGAAATTTGTTGAAGGTTAAGCAAAGCATTGCCTAGAAACCGTATCATTTGAATAGCATCAATTTTTCTCTTTTCATGTTCTTTTTGTATCCTTTTGAATGCATTTGTCATAGATCTGTCAACTTTGGTCATATATGAATTGCAATATGAAGTTGCAGCATATGCATTTAGAACATATTGAGCATCTGTATTTGCATTCCATAGGTGTGGCATATTGTATGCAAAGCTGTTATTCCATATTTCTGATGGTTTTCGTTGCAAGAACACCATTGGTTGTGTTAATGTACTATTTATTAATTCGATGTACGCAGTTTCTCTTAACTGGAATTCATCTAAGAAATCTTCATAACTGGTTGATTTTTCATAGTGTTTTTGTTCTAAGGTGCTTTGCAAGGACAAAAAATTTTCATTTATTGAGCCATGTACCAGAGTAATTGGTTCAAGAATCCTTGTTCTTTTCATTGGTAGCATTGGAAATTTGTATCTACACTGTGATGCTTTTCTTTTTTTACAGCTTTTGGTATGATGATGTTCATGTATCTTTGCGAGTTCTTGATCGAGGTGATTTGTGCTACAAGTTATATAGTTATCCAAGAAGTTTTCAATTTCTAAGTTAGTATTAAGTCCATATACTGGAGCATTTTCTATCCATATAAGAGCATGTTCATGTGCACTACCTATATTTTGGAACTCAGTTACAAAGTAGTAATCTAATATTTTTCCAAAAAATGTGATATCTTGACAGATCAATTGCTTCAATGCATTTGTCTTATGTCTATAGTAACATGTACATGTTACTGGGTCCTTTCTGACAAGATAATCAATGTTGCATTCCTCAATTGTTTCAATGTGTTTTTCTTTATTTCTATTGCTATGTAATTTAGTAAGAGTTTGTACTAGTGGTGTCCAAATATGCTCTGCACTTGTAAATGTAACAAAGAAAGTTGGAGGACCTAATTTTCATATCATTGCAAATATATGTTTCTGTATTTGTTGATGGTAATCAGGAGAAATTCTTATGTGTTTGAAATCTATGTATCCAATGTGACTTTTTAGTAACTTTTCTAAGTTGGGCTTGTACTTAACATCTTTTGCTAACAACTTTCTTCCTTGTAATTTTCCTTTTCTTATTCGTACTGAGATGCATGACATGACCTTTTCAATGAGTATTCACATGGTCTTGAAGAAAAATTTTGTGTTTTGATAGGAAAAGTGACCACTACAATGCATTAGTTCCCATTTTACTATTTCTTGGTAACGAAATCTTTGTAGTATATCATCGTCACGTGGATTTCCAAAGAATAGAGTTGGGAAACTCATTTCTTCTGCATGTTTGTCTTTGAATATCCCAAGTGTTCATTGTCCCTCAGCTGGTGCTATTTCAATAATCTTGTCTTGCAAATCATGAATTCATTGTGAAGCTATGAATCCATGTACCAAGTTTTCAGTTGGCTTTTCACTTTCTAAAATGCTATCAGTTTCACTTTGCTATCAATGTTGTCATCGTTGGATTTATTACCTTTATTGTCTAATTCAATTATATGATTCCAATTGCTATTAATGGAAATGTTTTCATTTCTATACAAATTTCAAGAACATAGTTCTTTAAGTGTTCTCATGAAAATATGCACACGCACTTTTCCTGTTTGATATGCATTCTTGTATTCTAGTCGTTGTTTTAATGCAATAGAAATTGTGATTGTATTGTTTATGGATTGTGGCAATGCTTTTTGGACAATGTCCATTTGGACAGGTACATTGATTATTGAACCAATTAAGCCCATTTGTGATCACTTCTTTCCACATTGTCTTATTTGTGCAAAGGGAATTATCAATGCAACAAGTCTTTCCTCAAGCTCTAAAAGTCTTGCTACAGTTTTCAATGGCTTATTACGTCTTATTTTTTCAGGTGTTGCAAAGCGAGGCAACTTTGCATTTGCAAGTGTTGTTTTGCAAGATCTACAAATGATATGTAAATGCAATGTCTTCTGTTTTCCAGATATGTTTATGTACATTTTTCCTAATTCAATTCCAATGCTTGAGATGTTCTTTTGAAATTGCAATGTCTTACATATTGGACATTTGGTTTTTGGGGTGTCTTCAATTTGTCATTTGTAAATTTCTATGGGAGTACTTTTTTTTTATGAACAATTTTTATCTACTATTTTATTTCTATTTTTTCCAATTTTATTTGGGTCATTTGTACGTATCATTTGTTTCAATTTGCGCAATTTTATTCTATTTTTGGTGTTTTCATGCATTTGTACTATTCTATGTTGCAGATTGCACTGATTTGTATTTTGATTTGATAGTAATGGTTCATAATGAATGCGTGATGTACTTGTTTCAAATGATAATATGTTGTACGTTTGGTTGGAATTTGTTTTTGATTGGTAGAAATTCACAATGGTTTTACTGGTAAATGACCATATTGAATATGATCGATGTCCATTGGAAGAAAAATGATGTTCCCTCAACTCCTCCTTTTTCATATGGCATTGCCATATTAATTAGGTATTGTTGCCAGCCTGCAACCATTGTTTGACTTTGTATAGTTTCATTTGTTAAGTGTTTTTCTATAAAATTTAATGCATCGTTTCTCCTAGCCATTAGTGAATTGCAAAAAGATTGGAAAATGTAGAGTCTGAAAGATTGTTCATCAAATTCAGGGGCTATTAAATGACAAATTGCACTAAACATGCTATTAGCACATTTCGACATAGTTTTTTTTGCTATATGCAATCCATGAATTTGCATTTCATGAACAACGGATCCATAATGGTTTTCAAGATATTTGCAAAGAGGTGACAAGGAATAATTTGGTACAAATTTGCATCTACATAATATTTTGTATAATAGGGATTCAAAATGTCCACTAATGGGATCTGTATCATGAAACAAAATGTTTAGTGGAATTGTATCTAGATCGTGGTTGAAGAACAAATAACTTGTTTTCATTGTTAGCGACCAGACTCCAATTGGTATGTTCAACCACTTTGATAGCCACCATATGCAAAATGTGTCTCCCCATAGGCCTCTTTCAGATTGGAAATTACTATTAGATGCAGAAAAACGCATTCTACGAAGGTATGTGTCAACATCGTGAATTCCATGAAGTTGATATAACATGATAGGATCTAGTTCATATTGGTATGATTCTTTTGCCTTTGTGTCATTTTGATGTAGACAATTGAGAAAATGGTCTATTATTCCATTGCGTAGTTCAATAGACGAGTAACGAAAGTGCAGAAGCACTTCAAATGCATTGAGCAAGCAATATCCAAGAGTATATGCAAATTGTTGTAGTCTAAAGAGACTATAGTTCATTAAAACAATATCAATATTAGTATCTATCCGATGTTTTTTTGCTGGATGGTAGTTTTCAATGTCTATGATTTCAACCATTTTTTTCTATGTATTTATTCTTCAGTTTCGTATGGTGATTTGTTTACTAAGTACTATGTATCTTAGATTTTTTTTCCTCAAAGATGAGAAGAGCTTCTATAATATTTTTTGCTTTATTGAATATATCTCTATGATAATGTTTACTTGTGCGAAATACTAATTTTACTATTATATTGTATCTTTGATTTGAAAACAGTACAATAAGAGAAGCAAATTTGGAAGTAACTACTTCCTATTTTGCATCTCTCTGTATCTCAAAAGTATCACTGCAAAAAAAAGAAGTGCAACGTTGATTATTGTTTCTAAAAACATGAATTTCACATAAAAGCTATGTATTCTAGAAATAATTCACTTTTGTATACAATAGAAAGCATGAAATATAGGTTGAATGTGTCTTGATTAGTAAAGCTAATATTGCTAGCTGTAAACAACATAGTTGTAAATACAAATATGTATGTACAGTTAGATATGCACTATAGCATATTAGCATCTTGAAAGCAACAATGGGCTCCATACAAATAGCTAAACGTGAGAATTTTCTTAGTTATTACAAAGCATTCATCCCTTATGCAAGTCCCAACTTTATTGCACGAAAGCATGTACTTGCAAGTCAATGTAGCAAACATTGGACAAGATAGGTCAACATAATATGGACTAAATCTATCACTATATTTTTAAAATTTGGTAGTTACACTACTTTTTGTCATAAGACAAAATATTCATTTCAATGATGAATAAATGTATTCTATGAAAATTGCTAATAACCAGCCATTGTTCTATGGAAATTAACAATGGTGGTGTATACAACAACAACATTTGGATCATATGAAGTCGTATCTATACGACTTGGTACAACATCTAAATTTAAAGTATTGACTATTTGTTTTTTTCTTTGCTTTTCTTCGTGTTGATCTTTGACAACTGCTTATTATTTTTTTCATATTAACAAATGTACTACATACAAAAACAAAATTTTCACCATTTGAAACTGCAACTAAACCACTTCTCACAAGGTCTACATGCAAAGTATCCAACACTTGTTTTCTCCGTTGCTTTGTTTCTATAGTCTATTTTGATATTAGCGGTGTCTTCTTCTTTTATTATTTGTTTTAGCGTCTTTGAAAGTTGCATGTGATTACATTCCATCGTTCCAAATTTATATATTAGATTCAATGCAGCAAGTGGCACCTAACTTTGTTAAAACATCAAGGAAAAAACAACAAATTAACTATCCAAAGGTATCAACTGACTGAAGAATAAGAGCAATACCAGAAGTTGAGACATAGTAACTTGTGCGGGATAATATGAATAATAGATGACATAGAACAATCTTGATTTATACTATTTGAAATCTTTAAGATCCTATAATAATAACTTAGGGCATGGGACTAAGACTACCACTACCATAGGTCCATAGCAATAATACTAATGTGACTATTTGGGTAGCTACTCTAATTTTCTATAAATCTCTACACTATAGTGTAACAAGTACTATTTTCAATAAGCTATAACTATATAACCTATAAACTACCCTTCCCTTTGCATATGTTCTATTTTCTACTTTTGTTTTGACAGCTCCTAGTGTTGCTTTTACTCGATCAATTAAACTGATGACTCTTGTTAGGTGTCTTGTATTTTGGAAGCAATTGTTTAAAGATTAATTCTGGCTAACTTTCAACTGAAGTGCTTACATTTTCTTGCCTCCATAATATGCACAAGATGCAATAATTTCTTGGAGGATACCATTGACCACAAAATAGCTTGAACTTTAATTTATTTCATAGAGTTTTGTTTTTGGAGCTGCCTTAAGTACCCTTGGCTTTGCATCTGTTCTATTAGCTACTTCTGTTTTCACTGTTCCATTTTTTATCTCCAGTTTTTTGTGTTTGAACTGCTTTCTAAAATGGTGAACAATGCAAAGGTTTTATGTAAAAGGTTTTAATATGTTTTATATGCACGAATTTTTTTTTATAAAGTACTTTGTTATAAGAGCTAATGTTAAAACATTTCAATGTTTTTTATAAGAGCTAATGTTAAAACATTTCAATGTTTTTACGTATTGCTTTAGTTTTATTTTTAGTGTAATATGTGCTGCCATATACAAAAGGCCCGAGAGTCTTTGTAACACTATCATATGTTTTTATTTTAAAAAGCAGAGAAGAGTGCGAAATAGAATAGGTTTACATGGAAGTATTATTTTTTTTTGAACTGAGAGACATAAAATCAAATTTTGTGCACTTTGTCTTGCAGCAGTCACTATTTTGTAAAACCCTCTGTGAGCAGGAAGTTCAACACGAAATTCAGACGATATTTCAAGAATCAGACTAAACACCTAAAGTTTTGGAACTGGAAAACTAAGAACCGTATCACAGATTGTAGATGCAAGAAACGAGACTGTAGCGATCAGTCAGGAATTACTTCAAGAGCATCATCATACGTCGAATTTGGAGAACCTCAATCACAACTTTTCTGACAAAATCAAAAGCTTAAGAGAACGGGACTGTAGCGATCACTTGGGAATTACTTCAAGAGGATGATCATACATCAAATTTGGA
This sequence comes from Pinus albicaulis, assembly GCA_034641835.2. Lineage (NCBI taxonomy): Eukaryota > Viridiplantae > Streptophyta > Pinopsida > Pinales > Pinaceae > Pinus > Pinus albicaulis. The sequence continues at coordinate 264,386 of JAXQQM020072833.1, forward strand.
GAACGACAATGAAAACTTTTCTAACAAAATCGAAAGCTTAAGAGAACATAAGATTATTTTGTCAGAAAATGTCACTCAAACTCATCTTCCTAGTAGTACTGTACTATCCAGGTTAGTTAAAATTGTGGAAAAACAAAATATAAAAAAAAAGAAGCCAAATAATGCAGAGCCAATGCATTTTGATAGCTAGATAAATGGTATAGAATCCAGTCAGGAAAGGATTTATAGGATGACAAAATTTATTCTATATCAAATTATATATATTTTTTAATTTTCAATCAAATAATAAAATAATGCGATGGAAACAAACTTCAAAACATACAGTCTTTGAGATATATTTTTTTTTGTTGAAAAGTAAAATTACGATGTAATCTTTGTTGAAAATGGAAACAAACTTCAAAACATACAGTCTTTGAGATATTTTTTTTTTTGTTGAAAAGTAAAATTACGATGTAATCTTTGTTGAAAATGGAAACAAACTTCAAAACATACAGTCTATGTGAAGTAATTTTTATTGAAAAGTAAAATTACGACATAATCTTGAAGGTTTTAGGAAAAATTAAAATTACAACAAAGTAATTTTTAATTAAATAATAATTTAAAAAAATTAAAATTATGAAAAGTATTTTATCTTTTTGAGAATTAAAATTATGGCAAAAAAATTTTAAGTTGAACAAGAACATAGTTTTTGATCTGCTAGTACTGAAGCTACAAATGAAGTGGAATTTGACTCAGAAAATGATGATGATAATAATGTACATTTTTTAATGAACAGAGGATTTAGTAAACAAAGTCATTCCAAGGGAAATGACTTTGAATCCTCCTAGGCTGATACAAATGGTATTCTCATGTGAGAGACCTAACAAAATTATGTTTTCTATGTTTCCTCTGTATGATATAATCTTGAGAAGTACTTCTAGGAACTTTGTAAATTTTTTAAAAATAAATGAGAATTGTAGGATGCACCAACTTTATCAAATTTGTATGGAATTGCAATCATCAATGTTCCATCGGCTATCATTTAAAAACACAGTCCATAATATGTAAATTGCAGGTAGAATATCATTCACTTTGCACTCAGAATCAGAGCAAGAAAGTGAATTTAATGTGTGGAATTATGTGAAAGAGTAAGAGAAATTATGCTTAGCAAACCTTGCAACTGGAGGGGCACAGTTCCAGCCTGACTTGCAAAAGCTTGCTTGCAGAGTGTCGAGTCGCACGATAAATCTACTTGCAGATGTGTTCAGCAAAATACAAAGATTTCAACGGTCAAGAATATAAAATCTAAAGAGAAGAAATAAAATTCACAGAGCTTCAAGCAAAAGAACAACTGCAAAGTAGAAACTGGTACAACTACTATAATTTTATGCTATTTAATTTTGAATTAATGGTTGTTGATATCAAGAGATCTACATGTGATGTTTGTGACATCACTAGATCCTCCAACTCAGATCTGCATTTGCATAATGAATGTCATAAATTACATATTCGATGCGGAAAACCTTATTGTTAATAATGATTCTATGTATAATTAGTAACATTGAAATTTGAATTTTATTTTTTCTATGATGGTTTTCGCAGCAGAATAGGTGAACAGTTGTGAGAATTTGTACAATCAAGAAATGATCGATGACAAATGTAGATTCGACATGGATTTACTTTAATGTAATCCTCGAAGCGAGAAAACATAAATCTGTAATTTGTGTTCTTTAATAAATTATTTAATGATGTGGATGCAATGGTTCTTAAAAGTATCTTCAACCCAGTAGAAAATATATTAATAACTAATTTATAATTTATTGAAAACTAAACAACTCCACATACCAAAATTCAATAAATTGGAGCGGCAAGTCAAAACTATGTGGATAACATTACAAATTGATGAAAAATGAAACAACTCCACAAACCGAAATTCTATTGAGTTCATATTCTACATAATTTAACTCTCTTTAAATAAATTGGAATATTTATTCTACCCTATTTAATTCCATGTAATAAGATTCAATGCCTAGATAGTGACGTAACTGGAGGAATATATTGCTAATGAATAAGTTGTATGGGATCTGATCCTTATTTCTATGCATGGGATCAGTCAACCAAATCTTTTCATGTAGCAGCATGTAGATTTGATATGGATTTACTTTAATGTAATCCTTGAATCAAACAAAGATAAATCTGTAATTTATGTTTTTTAATAAATTATTTAATGATCTGGATCCAATGGTACTTAAAAGAATTTTCAATCAAATTTCATAGGAAAGTCAAAGATATCTTAATGACTATTTATAACTTAATGATACATAATAAAAATACAAAATAAACTAGTAATTAAATTAAACTAAGTAGCAAGAACTAAAAAAAAAATGAAAATTTATTTTAAAAAATAAAATATAGTATAGAGAATGTATAAATATTATGAAAATTAAATTTATAAGAACTTCATCACACATAAATATTATAAAAAAAATTTTATTGATAATAATAATTTAAGTGGAAACTTATTTTAAAAAATAATTTATTATATTTATTTATCATAATTCACTAAATTTACATTAATAAAAATTATATAAATTAAGAGTATTTTGCAATTGCAGTTCAATATTTAATAGTATAAAATAATAAATAAAAAAACTATTAGCACAAATAATTTAAAGAGAAGTGGCAAATTGTACAAAATAAATAGCTACTATATATATATTTATTAAGTATTAAATTATAACTAACGCAAATAAAAACTTATTTTTTTAACTATAATATACTTATAATTAGTTAATCTATGGTTGAGTATTTTCAACGTGATAGATTCCAATTTTAAAGTGTTATCCATATGTTCTATTTGCAATTTATAATCATACAAGTAATAAAAGCTCCATGCATCACAATTTTATTTATGATGTTCTTATTAGCATGTGGCTGATGTGTACTTAGTAATGCTATATATGACTGTGGGTCAATCTAGAGAAGTTCACCACTGATGTCAAGTAGCTTGGGGGTGAGCTTGCTTCGTCACTGTACAATATATAGTACAAACATAACTTAATTTACTCACCTCGACTTACGATAAAAGTCTTTATAAAATTACCTATGGTCTTATTACCTTATCTTTTCTTTATTACCTATGGTTTCAACCATACTACATTCAGAATAAAGCATATTTGAAGGGTAAAGTTAATGTGGTAAGACTTGAACGTTGTTAATCTCATATTAATTGAAAAGGTTTATAACCTTCAATGCACAAGCTTCCGTACAACACTAATAGAGTGAACTGCCCAGACTCACATGCATTTCTATGCACACGAAACGAAAAGCAAATTAATTAAAATAGCAAGTTGAACAGAATCAATAGAGCCATAAAAATTGGCATGAAACACTTAATGAGATAAGATCCCGAGAAATATCAAAACCATTAAATTGATATAATTACTCACAGTACAATTAATACTCATGGCTGAAATATGTCAAAGGTGTAGAGTTCGAAAACTATCAAGTTGTGAAGTTAGTCTACTAAAACTATTTTTAAAAAACCACAACTTTAAGTATTATTATTTGTATTACATTTATTTAACATTTCAACAAATTTAAATCCTAATATTTTTTTACAATTAATTTTTTTTAAATAATTTTTTAGAGTTTTTATAATTAAAATAATTAATAATAAAAAAATGATAAAGTTTATTTAGAACATAATTTAATTTAAATTTTAAATTTCTATAATTGCATTCTCCGTTATTGCTTGTATACACTGCTGTTGTGTAATGTTATATCATAGAATCTCAAATATTTATAGCAAAATGTTAAATAAATACATCGAGGCAATTTAAATTATTCAACTTTATTCAACTCATTTGTTTTAACAATTTTCCAGGCCAATGACGCATCTTGTACTGGGAATCAGTTTATTGACTCAGAATTTTCCATTCAATAGTGATGATTTTAGAAAACCGTAATAGTATATCGGACATCGGTGAATCCCTGTAATAAATATTAAAATTCACTGTTGATCTTTTGCAATGCAATGAATAAATATAAAAGCAAAATAACAATCACATCGCAAGTCTTCAATGGTGCGCAAGATAAATAGAATATGATTCATCCTGATTTTTCGATTGCAATGATCGCATCGCAATTTGTTTGAGTGAAAACGTTATTTCCAAATCTCGATCGCATCGAAGATTTAAAATGAGGTGGGCTATTATAATCTATCTCCGAAAATGCAATTGCGATTGAGCGCAATCGCATCGTAATTTTGCAATGAGATGAATGCAATGTTTAATCTTTTTCCCGAGACGTAATTGCGATAAATCGCATCGCATTGTTATAAATAGAAAAGGTGCAATAGTTAATATTATTCGGAAATGCAATTGGGATTGAGCGTGATCGCATCGGAACTTCTCAAAGCAAAAACAACTCTTTAAAAGAACTTTTCTGAATTTCCGATTGCGATTTACTATTCATTTTAACATATTTCTAAGTATAAAATTTTTCTAATATGTTGGAAATATGTTAAAAGGTCTTTTGACTTACAATTTCTTTCTAATTCTTCAAGGATAAAAACATTTTTTGGATTATCTCAAGCTTTGATTAGTTGATAATAATAAAGTAAGTAGATTTTCTCAAGTTTAACTTATGTAATATCAAAGATTAGCATTGGGGTTAGAATATGAGAGCATATTATATGCGTAGTCTACATTGTTTTAAAGCGGACCCAATGCATATTATTCAACGGATTTGATAAGTAGGTTTGGTGTTGGTTTTTAAACCATTGGAAAATGCATAGATTATAATAAATCGAATGGACAGAAGAATTTATTAAGTTTGTGGGACCCTTATGAATCACATCGAAGGAAATCATAACAGCGGAACATGTTAATAATAAAAGCGCCGATAGCGATAACGGAGCCGATGTGTTTATGAAGTGTGATTTATATGTATTTGAAGTTCTGGTTTAGAGTGCATAGATTTAAAAAATAAAAATGAATAAAGTTCATATATGGACAGAGAGTGTAAGCAGGTAGGCTGAGCACAAAGATTAATTATGAACAAGAGATTGCATAGTTAAAAATGAAACAATAAATTTGAAAAACAAAGAATTAAATATAAAACTAAAGTTATATTTTTTTTATTTAATATAGTAAAAAATAAAATAATATAATAAATCGAATGGACAGAAGAATTTATTAACCTTGTGGGACCCTCACGAATCGCATCAGAGAAAATCATAACAGCGGAACATGTTAATAAAGTCCCGATGGTGATTGCGGAGCCGATGTGTTTATGGACTATGATTTATATGTGTTTGAAGTTCCGTCTTAAAAGGAATTAGTCGCATTGGAACGTTTGTGAATGCATCAATCGCATCGGAGGAAAGGCATCGCATCGAAACATTGGCAAATGCATTAATCGAAATTGGAAGCATTGAGTTGCGATTAATTGCATTGAGAAATAGAAAAGAAAGGTTTATAAAGCTGTGGCGCCAGAACTTTTCAAAGGTTAGCGTTGGGGTTAGAATATGAGAGGATATTATATGCATAGTCTGCATTGTTTTAAAGCCGACCCGATGCATATTATTCAGCGGATTTGATAAGCAGGTTTGGTGTTGGTTTTGAAACCATTAGCAAATGCATAGATTATAATAAATCGAATGGACAGAGGAATTTATTAACTTTGTGGGACCCTCACGAATTGCATATGTAGAAGAAATGAGTTTCCCAACACTTTGGAAATCCTAGTCACGATGATATACTACAAAGATTTCTTTACCAAGAAATAGTAAAATGGGAAATAATGCATTGCAGTGGTCACTTTCCCTATCACATCACAAATTTGTTCTTCAAGACAATGCAAATACTCATTGAAAATGTCATGTCATGCATCTCAGTACGAATAAGAAAAGGAAAATTACAAGGAAGAAATTTGTTAGCAAAAGATGTTAAGTACAAGCCCAACTTAGAAAAGTTACTAAAAAGCCACATTGGACACATAGATTTCAAACACATAATAATTTCTCTTGATTACCATTAACAAATGCAGAAACATATATTTGCAATGATACGACAATTAGGTCCTCCAACTTTCTTTCTTACATTTACAAGTGCAGAGCATCTTTGGACACCACTAGTACAAACTCTTATTAAATTACATAGCTATAGAAGTAAAGAGAAACACATTGAAACAATTATCTTGTTAGAAAGGACCCACTAACATGTACACGTTACTATAGACATAAGACAAATGCATTGAAGCAATTGATCTGTCAATATAGCACATTTTTTGGCAAAATATTAGATTACTACTTTGTAACTGAGTTCCAAAATAGAAGTAGTACACATGAACATGCTTTTATATGGATAGAAAATGCTCCAGTATATGGAATTAATACTAACTTAGAAATTGAAAACTTTTTGGATAACTATATAATTTGTAGCACAAATCACCTTTATCCAGAACTCACAAAGATACATCAACATCATCATACCAAAATCTATAAAAAAAGAAAAGCATCACAGTGTACATACAAATTTCCAATGCCACCAATGAAAAGAAAAAGGATTCTTGAACCAATTACTTCGGTACATGGCTCAATAAATGAAAAATTTTTGTCCTTGCAAAGCACCTTAGAGCAAAATCACTATGACAAATCAACTAGCCATGAAGATTTGTTAGATGAATTCCAGTTAACAGAAACTGCTTACATCGAATTAATAAAAAGTACATTAACACAACCGATGGTATTCTTGCAATGAAAACCATCATAAAATATGGAATAATATCTTTGCATACAATATGCCACACCTATGGAATGCAAATACAGATGCTCAATATGTTTTAAATGCATATGCTGCAGCTTCATATTGCACTTCATATATGACCAAAGTTGAAAAATATATGACAAATGCATTCAAAAGGATACGAAAAGAACATGAAAAGAGCAAAATTGATCCTATTCAAATGATACAGTCTCTAGGAAATGCTTTCCTTAACCTTCAACAAATTTTAGCTCAACAAGCAGTCAACATAGCTCTATTACTACCACTGAATCATAGTTGAAGAGAATGAAACTTTATAAACACAGTACCAATAGACGAACACATATTTATACTTAAACGAACTACTCTTCTGAAACAAATTCCTGACAACTCTGAAGATGTTATGTGCAGTTCTATAATTGATGTGCTTTCAGCTTCTTTTCCATTTGGAATGGTGGCCCCGACTGGATTTGTAGGACTAGTTTCCTAGTAATTTCAATGGGTTGGTAATAGAATGATTGGATGGGGGAAATGGAACTAAATGACTTGAACTGAAAGTACTAGCCAATTACAAAATAAATTAACAGTGAATAGATAGAAATATTGTATCCATCTTGAGACTTTCAAATGAAATTGGATACACTAAGACAACAATTCCAATGCAAAATCAACTATAAGGTACAGAAATGCAACTCTTAAAAAATAATTCCGCACAGAATCACCAGATGTGATCTTATATAAAAGAATATAGAAGTAAATGCAGTAAAAAAATGTAATCTCCAAGTCAAAAAATATTACAAATTAAGGACCCCTTTCTAAATGCATGAAAGGGGTTTAAATAGGTACTCAATAAAACAAAATAACTAAAACTATTCCTACAATCTATCTAAAATAAAATATCTTAAACTAAAATGCGAGCTTGTAGTAGACTGGCTCATTAATCATCGATTGAGGTGGATGAACGAAGGTGGAAGACATTGAGCATATCTTGGACTTCTGTTGGCCGACTCATTTTTTAATGTAACTGTCCAGTGTATGTAGCATCAGAGAATTCAGGAATGATACATTGAATAGCATTCGAAAGGAATTTGATGGCCATCTGTTGGCTGTGTGGCTTGATCAGATAAGACCACATATTATTCCATGAAATTCCTTGAAGTTTGCTAATTTTTTTATTTTTATCAATTATCTCTTGCTTCCACCTAGAATCAAGTTATTTTACTTCAGGTAACTCGCCTGGAGTACAATATGAGATCAAATTGGTAGCGTACAGGCTGTCATTAATCAATTGTGTTGTATTATTTATTAAACTTCTAGCCCTTGATGTGGCTCTTTCTGATTTCATTAACTGTTGTTCCCATTCCATAAATAGAATTTCCTTGTGTCTCTCTTCAACTCTAGGAAGGTTAGCTTTTATTCCTTCCTCTGTATCCTGCCATGAAAGAAACTCATAAATTTTATCATCAACATCTTCAATTTCTTGCCTAACAGTGACTAATTTATCTATCAAAGACAATGTAATTTCGTACAAAGGCTCAATTTGTGTCAAATTTAAACAAAATTCATTTACCTGTTGAGATAGTAGTTTGTTCATTTCAAGAGCTTCAGTAAATAATTGATCTAGCTTGGGATACTCCTTGAACTTGTCCATTTCTGATTGGAACATTTTTTCCTGTTCAACTTTTGAACTTCTCTCATTTTGTAAAAGATTTTGTAGCTTTTCTACTTCTTGAGTCAATTGTTTTTGTTTGCCCAAGGCTTGTTCATCGATATTTTTCTTTTCAAGGTTGAGTTGCTTTTCTAGTTGTTTAGCTTTGAGTTCTTCATCCTATACCCGTTGTTCCAACTGAATAATCTTTTGCTGATGACCTGCAACTTGTTCTTCAAAGATAGAAATTTTCATATCCTTTTGTTTTACTATCTGTGAAACTTTGGAAGCTTTATCTATATTCGCAACACTATAGGCACTAGCATACTGAGACAATTTGGTGAGATCCTCAGATGGATCCACCTCATCATTTTTATAAACAAAATTTAGCAATTCTCCCTGTGATGCCAAAAGAGCATCTTGATCTGTTCTCCTCCTTTTCCTTTGTTTTCTTACCACAACCCTATGTTTGGCACTGTAGAATATATCTAAAGGAGGGATTTCCTCTATCTTTAGCATAATTTCTTCAGTCGGGTTTTTAGGAATGATTTCCACATCCTGATCTTTGGGATCGTCAACTTGAGGATTTTTTTGCAATCCTATTTGCTGTGCAAATTCTTCATATTGATTTAGCAAATGAGAAGAAACAACCAATTCAGTATCTACTTGCCCTCCAAGTTGAGAACCTGCATCATTATTGGGTGCCTTTTCAATATTTTTACTTTTTGTACTTCCCTTTTCAATATGTACCTGGGCATCAGTGCCAGTGCTCCCTTTTTATGTTTGCACTAAAGACTTCTGTATATTTTTTTGAGAAGCTATTTCTGTTTTAACACTGTCAGCTTTACTGTTGTCATCCTTTTTCCCTAAAACAGGATCAGCTCCTTCTACTTCTTTACCAGAAGTACTTTCTTCTTGTTGTGATGTTTTCTCCTATGTGGGAGCTCTCAACTGATCAAGAGGCACAATAAGTAACCTTTGGCTTCTATACAACAAAAAAAATTTCAAGTCCTTGGCCTGTAACTTGGACTTGGCTGAATCAAAGACTTGGGATATATCATCCATGGAAACAAATAAATCATCAAAAATGTCTGGTTCATGCTCAAATCAGGCAATAGAAACAGAGGTAGTAAAATCATGTGCCACTTTCCTTGGGTCGTATTGTCTTTCAGGAATTGTTGAAAACTTAAGATTAGAAATATTACCAACTTCTTTCTCAACATGAGAAAAACTATTCAGAGTATAGTCACCACAGTTAAAATGGAAGGTAGGCCACATAAGCTTTTTATTGATTTTCAAAATTCTAGACATTCCTTCAACTGTCAGTTGATAGGAAATTTCCTGAGCTAACAGCTTATCTGGAACATATAGGGGAAGGATATGTGGCTGAAAAATACTCCCAAATATTTTGATATAAGTGAATTTTTCTTCTCTGAACCAATCTCTGATAGCAGACAAATCAGTCTTGGCTTTATTGGGCAGTCTAGGAGGGAAATGACCAAAAATGGTTTAGTAGATTGGAATTAGAAAACCATGGTAGACTCTGTAAACATGAAGCTTGAAATGTACTTTCCATAAGAAACTATGATACACATGAATAGGAATAGGTTCTTTTGGATTCCATTTCCAACCTAGCATCAGGAACTCAGAATTGAAACAGAGGGCATCCAAAATATAACCACAAAAATGGAAAGGGGAAGAATTCCCTAAATTATTATCTTTTCTATACTCTATTATTCGATTAGCTATCTTATCTGAAAAAATGACAGCCCAATCCATAATTTCAGAATTAAGAGCAGAATGAATTAACGAAACCATTTGAATAGAAAATCTAGTAGAGTTGTCATTTCCGAACAACCTACACATCATTTCTACGGCATAACAATATGGAGGTGTGAGAGACTCCACAGAGTACATACCTGATGCCTCTTGCTTATGTTTCTCAGGGTTATTCCTCCATTCTTTGATTGGCTCTGCCTGGTTTGGATGTTTTGCAGCATATTCTTTAAGGATTTCTTTGTTGTAAATCTTTTGTGGATTGGGAAGATGGTACATTGCTTTAATATCTTCTGCCCTGAATGACCCAAACACTGATCCAGAATCAGAAAAAAAAAATTCCTGTTTTGAATGGTCACATTGTCAATGACCCATCTGATAACATCATAGTAGGGAAAAATACTCGCCCGGGCAGCAACTCGGTGTAAAAATGAATTTTCCAATGCACTAAGTTGAGATTCAAAGTCAGAATCTGAATCTTCTTCATCAGGAACAGTTTCTTTGGGCACAACAACCCTAGGTTTCTCTTTTTCAAGAAAATTGTATACGTTCTCCCATGTCATCTTCCTCAGTCCTTGACAGGAGGTGTCTGTGACTAGCTTGAGCTTCGCCAGTTTTTCCTTGGGCGACATGTTTAGCACAGGAACATTTGCAACAAAAGCAGCTTTAGACTTTCTGCTTCTCTTTGACATTTCAGAGTTGAGTAAACTCTCTCTGATTCTGCGAATGAAAGGATTCGAACTTTTGTTCTCCAATTCAAATGAATGCTTTCAGCCGAAACCCGTATTTTCAACATAAATGCTCTCCAATGGGTGACATTCGCGTATTGAGAACAAAATAACCCATGATCCTCTATCTGATTTTGAATTAATATTGTCGTATAATCGAAAATCGGAAAATCCTTGTAATAAATGTTAAAATTCACTTTTGATGTTTTGCGATGCGATGAATAAATATAAAGGAAAAATAACAATCACATCGCAAGTTCTTTTGTTTTGGACTCATTGCAATCGTAAGTCTCGGATCCGATAAGTTTTATAAGGCGGATTTGATTTCCACATCACATAACAATTTGGGCATATGTTTTCTTTCCTACTGTTGAATGATGCAACGTGATTTGCCCTATCGCAATCGCAAATCGCAAGTTCCTATGTCTTCAGCCGATTGCAATGTTAAGTCTTGGACCCGATAAGTTTTATAAGGCATATTTATTTTCCATATTTGGTTTAATTTTTTTCATGTTCAGCGGGGTCCACAGTTTCAAAAGGTTCATTTGATACGTTGTACTTTATCACGCAATGGAAAACTTTGATAATATTTCTTTTGTAATACTTTTACTTGTTTTATCATGTATAGTTTAAAAAATACATATCCCAATATACTTTATTGTTTGAAAAAAAACACTATAGATTTGTTATTTTATTTTTTACCATATTAATTAAAAAAAATATAATTCAGTTCATAAACACATCGGCTCCGTTATCACCATTGGAACTTTTATTAACATGTTCCGCTGTTATGATTTTCTTTGATATGATTCGTGAGGGTCCCAAAAAGTTAATAAATTCTTCTGTCCATTCGATTTATTATAATATATGCATTTTCCAATGGTTTAAAAACCAACACCAAACTTGCTTATCAAATCCGCTGAATAATATGCATCGGGTCCGCTTCAAAACAATGCAGACTATGCATATAATATGCTCTCATATTCTAACCCCAATGCTAACCTTTGAAAAGTTCAAGCGCCACAACTTTATAAGCCTTTCTTTTCTATTTTCCCATGCGATTAATCGCAACTCAATGCTTCAGATTGCGATTAATGCATTTGCCAATGTTCTGATGCGATGCCCCTCCTCCAATACGATTGATGCATTCGTAGACGTTCTGATGCGATTAATGCCTTTTAAGCCAGAATTTCAAACACATATAAATCACAGTCCATAAACACATCGGCTCCGCAATCGCCATTGGGACTTTTATTAACATGTTTCGCTATTATAATTTTCTCTGATGTGACTCCTGAGGGTCCCACAAGGTTAATAAATTCTTCTGTCCATTCAATTTATTATATTATTTTATTTTTTACTATACCAATTAAAAAAAATATAACTTTAATTTTCAGGTGCCACAGCTTTATAATCACTATAGATTTATTATTTTATTTTTAACCATGCAATTTCTTGTTCATAACTAATATTTGTGCTTAGCCTACCTACTTACAATCTCTATCCATATACGAACTTTATTCATTTTATTTTTTAAATCTACACACTCTAAGCCGAAACTTCAAATACATATAAATCACAGTTCATAAACACATTGGCTCCGTTATCGCCATCGGGATTTTTATTAACATGTTTTACTGTTATGATTTTCTCCGATGCGATTCGTGAGGGTCCCACAAAGTTAATAAATTCTTCTGTCTATTCGATTTATTATAATCTATGCATTTTCCAATGGTTTAAAAACCAACACCAAACCTGCTTATCAAATCCTCTAAATAATATGCATCAGGTCCGCTTTAAAACAATGCAGACTACGCATATAATATGCTCTCATATTCTAACCCCAACGCTAACCTTTGAAAAGTTCGGGTGCCATCGTTTTATAAAACTTTCTTTTCTATTTTCCCATGCGATTAATCGAAACTCAATGCTTCTGATTGCGATTAATGCATTTGCCAATATTCCAATGTGATGCCCCTCCTCCAATACTATTGATGCATTTGCAAATGCTCCAATGCGATTAATGCCTTTTAAGCCGGAATTTCAAACACATATAAATCACAGTCCATAAACACATCAGCTCTGCAATCATCATCGGGACTTTTATTAACATGTTCCGCTGTTATGATTTTCTCCGATGCGACTCATGAGGGTCCCACAAGGTTAATAAATTCCTTTATTTTTTACTATATGAATTAAAAAAAAATTAACTTTAATTTTCGGGTGCCACAGCTTTATAAACATTTCTTTTCTATTTTCCTTATATAACAATTTGTCAGAGACCATAAATGGTCACTGATACAGAGAAATCGACTCTCTCTATGTATGTGCGTGGTATCTGACAGACCATAATGGGCGGCTTGTACGGGGACAATGTATTCAGCACTGTCTCATTATTTTGCCTAATGCGACTCCAGATAAAGTACAACACCTGCAGGATAAATGTGAATCCTTTTGTAATGACAGTACAAATAATGGTGATAAAATCTAGGCATTTTGCGATAACAAGTGAAATTTTTTGGCCAATTAGATAACAGATAATTAAAATTAAAATAATTAAAATAAATAAACAATAATAAATCTTATAGTGAACCATGGCAAAAATAAAAAAAAATTGAAAACATATGCCTAATCAAGGTGAATTAATGTCACAATCAGGAAAAACCTGATGCGTAGTATCCTGCTAGCGGCAGGTACAATACGTTATTTCAAGGTACCTAAACAAGTATGAAATGTACTTAGCAGCACATTTCTTTCTGTAAGCGTTGGTTAAAATTAGTTTACTTCATCCATCACGCATATGTAGTATAAGTTATATTATTGATTTGGTTTCATACATAAGGAATAATTGTTACAACTCGTTGATTTTAATAGAGAAAAAGACTCACGAGGCTGGCATATTTGTAATAAATACCATCACAATTTTGTAAAAAAATATTTCTTAAGCAACATTTGAAAGCACGGGGAATATTTTTGTATACTTAAAATATCTTGTGATTTTATATCATGTACAAAATTGAAGTTGGATTATAATTCACTTATTCAACTCTAACCGATCATAATATAGATATATATGTAAAAATAATACCCTGATACTAAAGAATCAACTGAAGCAGTGTCTAATGAAGATAGGCATCCAAGATGGGAATTCACTGGTTTGCACCTATTATTGTCATCAAATGCTTGTACCTCACTTGAAATGGTAAGATGACATGCAAACATATTTATCTATCTATATAAAAAAACTTCCATTTTTAAATTTATTTTTTAGACTGAAATGTGATGCTAACTGTTTCATTATTTGATGTTGATATGTTCAGACTGGATTACTGCCTTCAACTACGAGGGTGATGCTACTTTTAGCTAATTTCAAATTCCAAATAGTTATCTAGTCATCACATAGTACAAGCTCTTTTAGAAACTCAACATACAAGCTCTCTTAATTAATCAAACAAATAGAGTTACATATATACATGAGCATTGTCTCAAGATGTTGAAGCTATCTGAGATGCACAATAATTTGGTTGAGAGAATATCTCAATCTCACACCAAAATAGGAACTAACCTATAGAATAGGAACAAACTCTATACATAGAGAGAATCACAACAGAAGACAAGTAGAAATTACATATTTCAACACTCCCCCTTAATGACTACTTGTTTGAATATCTATCTGCAAAATCTACCACTGGTCCTGTTTGGTAATTACACTGGTTCTATTTGGTAATTAAAATTTGTATCTTGTTCATGTTGTTGTCGATGTCCATATAAAGAAACAACCATCTACGGAAATGCATGGGTTCCAACTGCAGCAACCGCCAGTCTACTAGGATTTCCTTCACATACATGGTTCATCCAACCTCTCGATTAACTCCCCCTTGATATAAAATTTCACCTTATGGAGTCTAAAACCAATACGGCCCACCCAAGTGTATCCATCTCGCATGACACATTCTTCCAGGGTGTTAAAACTCTCTAACAGAGGGAACATATAACAAAGGGGTATGCATGCGTCTCTCGGTCTTATAACACGTACAAACAATAAATGACATGTAGATTTTCTTATAATTACAAAGTGTGACTCATACTCTACCATAGTAATGAGTCTATTCCAAGAAACTCACACAAAAAAACTCTCACAAACTTGATTATCCATCCTCCTTTGTCACTCACCATACCATTCACCACACTATTCATATGCTGGAACACACCAATACTTTGGCTTTATACTTATGAGTCTTTGGCATCTTCATTTTACTTTGGCAAGTTGGTCTTGGTCTCCATGTTTTACCTGTCATCAATTAGAGTTGTGAATTCTAACAAAATGACGTCATATTGAGGTCGCAAATCTCAATATTTATACAAATTTCCAAGACTTGTCCACATTTACCCATACCAAATAAAAACAATACCAAATGACAATATAAACACAAGCGATCACCATGACAATAATACAATATCCATGAAGAAAAAACTGGCATGAAAATGTTCAACACATTGCCACATCATTCACTACTGCGGACAAACTGCCCCGAATTTCAGTTCACCAGAACACTGCCCACACTGTTGTTGTGAGCAGATCCAAGATCATACACTGCATGTTGTCTTTGATCTGATCCCTATCAGATCACTAAAAAATAATCACTCCACTTTGCTTCATGAACATGTACAAGAAACACCCTTTCACCTGCTTGCTAGTTCACATTTCGACAAGTAGTAATTCACCTCCACTGCTCAAGCACTCAGCCTTGAGGAGATACAATGTAGCCACCAAGGCTCAACTCAGCCATGAAGGCTTATCATAGCCACGAAGACTCGTGACAACCACAAAAGATCGACACAAACAAGAAGGCTCACCACAACTGCAAAGGCTCAACACAGCCACGAAGGCTCACCATAGCCGCAGAGGCTCAACACACCCACAAAGGCTCACCACAACCACAAAGGCTTAACATAGCGATGAAGGCTTATCACAACCACGAAGGCTCTCCAGCCACAAAGGGGCCACAAGCCATTAAGGATTACTAGCTCTTTTCTAGAGCATGCAACGACAAACATGTCGGATCTGCAGTAATGTTGCCACAGTAATGCAACTAACACAACAAACATCCATGCTCATTGCACCATATTCAACTCTCCATCATCGTCGATGGACATCTGGTGCCAACGCACGAGACTTCCAAACATGCCTCCTCACATTGGTTATGAGGTTGCAGCAACGAAGAACTACTGCCAGGCTAATCTCCTCGCAATTGAACATGCAGATATGTTTCCACCACACTCGGCACACACAAACTCGGTCATCCTTCAATCTATGATGCCATTTTCATTGTCATGTCTTCATTATATCTGCAAATAAATTTGTCTTTTGTTGGAATGGGAAATTCCAACAAAGACTCACACTCATGACAATAGTTGCCCAAACTAAATGTCACAACAATACAACATTTAATTCTTTTAACCGGATTTACATAAATGCATTTACATGTTAAGTTGACCAGTCTCAACATGAAAGTAGAATAATTCATGAAGACAACAATTTTTTTCATCTTCAACCTATATAGAAACATAATCACGTCGAGGCAGCTCACCACACTACCCTTGGCTCACTTCACTGCTGCACCACGAGACCATGCTAGTAATGTGTTCAACCCTCAACCAGGTTGATCCTAAACAAAGGAAGCTCGAAGCCTCCCAACAACTTCTTCTGATACCTGAAAGCTTCCTTATTCAAATCAAGCAATACACCTCCCAAATGTGTAACACGGATTATTCACCAATCTTTGCAGCTCGTCGGAAGTAAATGCATTCCAACAATGAAACACTCACCATCACGCACTCACCATTTACAATAATTCCAAAAATGAATCCTGCAGGTACCATCATAACAATAACGACAATTACAACCATAATCACAATTACAATTACAATTGTGCTTCTGCTGCTGTGAAGGCAAAACCCTTGCAGCAAATTTTTGTAGCATCTTTGCTCCTAAAGAGGTAGCACCTTGTTCAATATCTGACCTGTCATCTCGGTGGCAGCATGGACGAAAAGGAAAACAACCCTGCCATCATCTCTGCCTCTTTTGATGGCCAAAATAGCTTTTGGAAAGGTGGAGTGCCCTCCGCCATGCTATTCAAGCACTATCATAATACATCCATGTCAATTTTGGAGAAAAGTGACCACTCAGATACTCCTCTTCATCGTAAGTGCCACCAAACTCTTCTTCTTTGCACTAGCCAACTGAGCTTGCAGCAATTTGGCAGCTGCAACCACGTTAGTCTAGGCGGTAATGACCTCGGTGTACTTCCTGGTCTTCAGACCACACTCAAGGTTAACCCATAGAATGTTTGTTTCGAGCACAACAAGCATCTTACTGATACGATCTGCAATTTCTTCTAAACTTGGAATGCCAGGAGAGTGAATGTCATACACACCAAGACCAATTCTGGCACCATATTTCACAGCCTCACGGAAAACTGAGAGAAGTTTCTCATCGGAACGATTCTCAATGGTCATTACATCGACATGCATATCGATGCTTGAATGAATAATATTTGATAAAAAAAAAACTTCGTTTAACAAGTTTCCTTTCAAAGAGAATGCAGGCACAGACACTTTGAGCGTTTACTCAATTAATAAGAATTGTAAATAAGCAAAATATTGTGGATGAAGAAATGTGGCTCGGAAACCTGAAATGAAATACATGGTCTCTCTGCTCGTGGAGATTTGGAAGGTGAATGGCTTTAGAACAAACCAACACACTCCAGGGCATTCCAGAAGTCAGAGTCGTGAGATGCAGCAAGGAGAGAAACTATCACGACATTCTCTGGAAACAAATAATCATAAACGTTTGCAGTGCCAGATGCCAATAATGATGTTGAGGATGATGGTGGCACTGTTCCTAGTGACGGTGCTCAGCCATCTAGTGGAGGATGCCTAAAAGTGCAGGTAGGATTTAGACAATTTCCCCCAAGCCAGTACCAGCAATCCCTGGGATTGATTCTGGCACTTTCACTGTGCCGATATTCACAATCATTACCCTTTTTGCACGTCAAGGGCGATGCCAAAATAATAAACACAATCTTTGTTTCTCTTCTGTGTCTCCTCATCCATATTATTATTTTCACTCCATAAGCATCCGGAGTAAACCTAAGCTTTCCCTTTTCTCACTATTCTTGTTTTATTTCAAAGCTGTAGAACACCGATCTCCAGATTTCGCCGAGCAAGTTGCAGACACCGCCAAGGACTGGAGACGAGGCTCGGCTCAAACCTGCAACCAAACTAGACAAGTCGTAGATTGGTTGTTGCCGATGCACGAAACCTTTATGAAATAAAGTAGGGGCCATGAGCTGGTATTTGGACGTTTGCAGTTAATCGAGTCACATAAAACTTCTTTCTATAACCGCGAAACTGGTCTTCGGGCAAAGCCAGCGTAGTGGGATTTTCCTACTCGTTTTTAGGCAGCTTGGGATTGGCGACGAAAGAAAACCAAGCACCTGTCACACGATGGACAATTGAAACTAAAAGAAAGCAATACTGATATACTCTTATTTATTGGTCTTTTGGGCCTTGATACCAACTTAGAAATGGAGCATACAAGCTCTCTTAATTAATGAAAAAAATAGAGTTACATATATACATGAGGATTGTTTCATATTGTCTCAAGATAGAGAAGTTATCTTAAACGCACAATAATTTGGTTGAGAAGCTATATTAGACACACAATAATTTGGTTGAGAGAATATCTCAACCTCACACCAAACTAGGAATTAACCTATAGAATAGGAACAAAATTTATACATAGAGAGAATCACAACTGAAGACAAGTAGGAATTACATATTCCAACAGTTGATATGTTCAGACTCCATTACTACCTTCAGCTACAAAGGTAATGCTACTTTTAGCTAATTGCAAATTCCAAATAGTTATATAGTCATCACATAGTACATATGGCCGCCTGTTTTTGTATTAATTCAGAGTTGAATTGGTACTGTGATTTAATTTAGAATATTTTGAAATTCTTTGGGAACCACTTCTTTAAGGCTATTGAAATCACTTCATGCTAGTAGTTATCATGTTATTGGATTTGCAAAAGAGAGCAAAGTGTTCCAAATTAGAATATTGGGAAGTAAAACTTATGGTGTTGGGATTCTATGTTACTTGCTCCATGACTAATTTCATTGAAAAAAAGAAATAAACATTACTGACAGGGACTACTTGCTGCATGCAGCACTTGTTAGAAAATCCTTTGTGTGACATAGATTGGACTATTTTAATTATGATTAACTGAAGTCCTCATAAAGTTTTTAATGAAGGAAGAAAATTCTCATAGAGTTGTTAATGAAGGAAGAAAATTTAGAGTAAACATTAAGTAAGATTGTTTTTATAGTTGATACATTTTATTAATTGAAATAAGATGAAATTGAGCCGTATTAATGGAAAAGGTTATTATTGAAGTAAATAGAATTTGTGTATTTAAACATGTATCCCCCCCGATGAGGGTGTACAAGTGTCAACGAGGATAGACCATGGCAACTTGGTGTCAGTTCGTCCTCCGGGCAATTAAGAGCCTTGATGAAGCACTGCCAGAATAGATCAATGAAGTGTGTGATCACGTTGATCCTCACGATTTTTTCACATTACGGCCAGGGTAGTTTGTCAGAGCATCGAAGGAAGGTTTCCGTTAAGGTAAGTGGGCTCCCTCCCTCACTCCATTTTTTCATGCATTGTTGTTTGCATGCAAGCGCTTGGAGGAAGCAGAGGAGGAAGCCGAACACCACTCAGTCCGTCAACCTTGCAACTTTGTCATGGTATGTTTCTGTCTCCCCTTTCACATTCATGTTGCTTCTTGCCTCGGTATGGTTCTGGTCATTGAAAATCATGGTTGTCTTGGTCTTGCTATTGATTCCCTGGTTTTTTATACCCATGTTAAAACCATTCCAACCCTGTTTCCGTGACCCTTGTATTAAGCTCGCCTACCCTTCTCCTCTTGCCCTTATCCAGGGCAGGTTATAGCCCTGTATACTGCTCGTCGCTTCTGGAAATTACTGGTATAATTTGCGAAGGTTTTGAATCTGTCCAATTAAGGTTTTGTTATGTCGGGGTGGCGATAGGGTTGGGCTTTTTGCTCTAGAGGCGTCCCAAGGCCTTTTCGACTTTATTCTAGTCCATGCATGCTGGACTTATATCTTCCGCGTGCGAACACCCCTGTCACCTGCTTGCAGACCCAGTGGTTACTGAGATTATATTTGGAATCGGGTTCTGGAGTCTATTCGTAGCTTCCTGAAACGGCCTCCACGGCTTCACAGATGCCATGCTTTGGCTACATTCTATACTGTTATTGCTTATCAGGTGCGCTTGGCCATCCTCTCTAATAAGCGGTCGACCCTGTTTCTTGTTAGCCGACCCGTTCTTTTCAGCTGTAGTTTTCGTCAGAGGGTAAAGAGGTCGGAGGTCCTCAGCATTCCAGGATGCCTTTCTGTCCATCTGCACTAGGTACCAAATTGTGTTCTGTGAGTCTGTTTTCTTTGCTCATCTGATTGCAACGATATGTATTCTCAAAGGGTATACACGGGAGGTTTAGCTACTGTTTCTCATTCCCTTACTATATCATCCTACCATTTTGTTTTACTAAATAGGATTCCTCCAAACATAGGGAAGAGACACTCAAGTTCTGAGTCTGCCAAGGGAAAACAGAAGATCCAGTTGGAGCACATCCCTAAGAAACGTGGTCGTAAGACAAACCAGGAGCATCTGGAGACCCTTGATGCTAATTATCTGTTGGGAAATTCGTCCACTATTCGACAAGAAATACGTGGCTATGAAATGGATATACAGACTGATCAGGAAGACAATGAAGCAGAAGCTGAGATCTTGGATTTCATCACGGACCCTAGCAATACCCGTGGTCGCCTTACTCTTTTCAATCAGACTATTCACACATACTAGATAGTAAAATGTCTTATAGAAAAAGCTATGCAGAGTTTTCCACCTGTCCATGTTAACGCAGACCAGCCAAAGATAGAACCACGCATTCAAGACCTGCTTCTCGACATCCAAAACCAATTGCAGCATATTAAGATCACTCAATATCAGGCAACAGATCGTATTAGTAGAATGGATGATCGGGTTGGCCGCATGGAGAAGATGCTCCAGCAACTGCAGCAGGTTGATATGTCTGGGTCTACAGTGAAGGACCCTGCTCTAGTTTTCTCATCTGATGGCTAGTTGGTTTCAGTATTTACTTTTTTATGCACTTTTTAAATGTATATGAACTCTCTTTATGTCATAAGTATGTAGATACAACAGTAGTAGGACAAATAGCTCATGTGACTTATAGAAGGGTGAAACATTTTCAGTTTTGGTATGCTTTTCACGCTTTCAGGTGGCTAACAGACCTGCTTTCCAATAGGCAGATTGAGGCCACAGCCTGAATTTTATATTTTGTAGCCTGTCCTATAATTATAAATAGAAAATAGTGAGGCCCAACCAAATTTACAAAATATATATATATATATATATATATATATATATAAGAAGGCAATTCTAAACCAAATATTTTGTAATATTCGTGTCTAGAAATATAAGTGTAATGGAGAACGATATAAGAAAATACTCTAAACATTCACATATTTTCATGCACGATTAGGACCCTAGATGAACGTGGTATTGATGTTAAGCAAACAATCTTAAGTTGCCTCAATGGAATTGAACTAGATGTCTTGAGAGAAAGGTAATGAAATATGTGAACTGATTGTGTATTGAACTTTGATAGCTAATGGTTTAAGTCTAGTTCTTTGCACCTTCTCATCGTCAAATCTACGGGATAAGATCTTACAGCCAAGGAGTCAAAGCATTTGTACTCTCTACAGTCAATGCCTCGTCAATGCCTCTATAATCACATCACTCACAGTATGTCAGTGGATATGTGCGCCGCCATGTAAACTGCTTGGGTCCAAATAATTTAGAGTATAGAGATTTGTAATTGTATCGGAATATCTGGAATATATGAAGAAAACACCCGATGAAGATCGAACCCACGGTTAAAATCCCGATGCTCCGCACATCGCTGAGCTCCAATAGTTTTCCACACAAATAATGCTCCGCACACTTGAAGAGGTATCATCAGTAAAGCTCCACACAGATAGCAGTAATATTTGCAGATTTTATTAGCCTCGCTTCTCTCCTTTATTTAAAGGACCTACAACCCTGTCAATTATGAAATAGCATAATAGTTTTAGTGTCATGTCACGAACATAATGGTCATTCACAAATTTTTTAAATGAATTTTTATGAACTCTTTTTATTGGGAAATTATGTTTTATTAAAGCTTTAGTTGAACTAATAAAAAATTATAAGAAAAAGTTAAAATTTATAATTGAAATTACTTAAAAACAATTAAGTATTTTCTTATCATTTTGATTAAAACTGTAATAAATTAAGAAAAAAATAATTCATAAAAAGATGACACTTTATTTATGTTTAGTTTGATAATTGATTATTGTCTTGAGAATAAGTCTTTTTTATCATGGCCATTAGCAATAAGTAAAATCTATGGGTGTTTTCTTATTATTATTATCCATATAAAATTTACATAAATTTATTCAATTTAGTGTATATACAATTTGAGTGGGTTTAATGGTTAAGAGTTTTGTGTTTTCTCCTAAAAGGTCAGAGGTTCAAAACCAGAAGGGGTAGAGTATATATGTCTTGCTAGACTTAGCAGTGCTTGTCCCACAAACAAGAGAGTCACTTGGTATTAAGTTATTATAAGAAAAGATAAATATAATACATAAGTCTTTGTCCCACAAACAAGAGATTCTCTTGGTATTAAGTTATTATAATAAAAGATAAATATAATATTCATCTTTTCCATAAATGCACTGTTATTCCCTAAAATTCACTTGATATTAAGTTATTATAATAAAAAATAAATATAATATTCATCTTTTCCATAAATGCACTGTTATTCCCTCATTATTAATGACCAATTTCAAATATGGTAAACGGAGAAGTGTTTCATTTTCCGTCAATAGATAATAATGAATTTGGAATGAGCGATATCGTTTTCACTTCAAATTAAGTTTGTTTGACTTTTTAAATACCAAATGCTATCAAAAGTTTTAACCAAAATCTTGAACAAAAACTGATAATTCAAATTATTTAATTAATTTTTCTAAATTTTTCTTTGGCCATTCACATTGAGGGTCTTATTGCAGACTCCATGTTTTTCGATTAGCTTTCGCCTAATTTAGGTTTATCCAAAGTTTAAATATTTGATTGCACCAAATTATCCAAGCTTTGGATGTTTGATTGCTTTTCTTTAATTTTACCCAAAGTTCTCAGTTTTGAATACTTATGGTGGAGCTCATGGTGGAAACTCTCAAAAATACACATGCCACCAAAAATGCGTAGTCTACCGAGGTCGCGTTTTTACTCAGAATTCCGTAACGATTTCCAGAAAATTCGACAAAGATTTACTCAGAAATTTGTTTACAGTTGTTAAACATTAGTATTTTGAGTGTCTCAGGGGTTTTTGATAGTGCTGAATTTATTTCCCCTATCAAAAATAGATTCCAAGCACTGCAAGTACCTGATTTTTTAAAATTTAGTTGACCAGATTCCGGCAGATTTCTGCCGTCCTGGCCAAAACGAGACCTCGGTAGACAACTCCCCACCAAAAATACACACACAGGCACTTAATCTGTGTAAATGAGGCACTTAATCTGTGTAAATGATGTGGGAGTTCCACACTAGGGGCACTTAATATTCTGTGAGGTTGAGGCTGGCTACTAAAAAATTCATGATGAAGCGGCTATGACATCTTAATATGTCTGCAAAATCCTGAAGGGACTTGAAATGCCGAGGCACTTGAACTTGAAAATAGACTTTGGTTCATCTGTTGCTTTGCATTCTGGGCTGCTTCGCTATGAGCGGACACTGCTGAATAGGGCGGCGTCGTGGCTGCTGCTCCATGAACTGTGTGACTTTAGTGTAATTCTGTAAGGAAGCTTGATTGTTTTTGTGCCCAACTAAGTATTCATAAAATGGACGCTGCTGTAAGGCCTCAAGATTCAAAATTCCCGACATCGAACCCAATGAAGTACTACTTATATTGTTATTGCTGCCCATACTCATTTGTGGATTAGCCCTGTTGGAGCCGGTTCCCAAGTTTTCTGACACTAACGCATTTTTCAGGTGGAGATTCGGCACAGTAGGGCTTGTAGATTCCAGATTTAAAAAAGACAACTGCCTTCAAGGACGAATATAAGTTTGAGCCTCTGCAACTCCATCTGATCGAATATAAAGTTTGAGCCTCTGCAACTCCATCTGATCCTTCAAGGACGAATATAAAGTTTGTAAGACCAAGGACACAAAAGTGTGTAAGACCAAAGATACAAGAAACAAGTTGTGAAGGATTTGTCGCAATAAATTTGTGAGACCATTTATGCGGCAGGTATGCCGAATGCAATGCATCCTTGTTTTTACTTTAGTTATTTTCTTTGGATATGATATTAAAATAAAATAACTCGTAAAGAAATATATCCCTACGCATGTCCTGTATAGATGATATGTGCACATATGGGTAATGTAGATAGTGTTAATATAAAAATTAAGACAACGCGACCATATAATTTTGTAAAACACCAAATTAGAAGTACATTTTGTAAAAGGAAGTTGAGTACAACATCAACGGAAATATTTGTTCAAAGAAAAAATAAGAATTACATTTTATTTTTTTGTTCAAAGAGAATTTTATGCAAAAATGGGCATTATGTTAATTTTTGTATTTCTTAAAGTCCATTTCAATCAATGCTTGAGGGCAATAAGTAGGTGCGTTTCATGAATAAAAAATAAGAATTTTTTCATTAATTCTCTAACATCAAATTTCCCTATTTTCAAATATTGAAAAATAAATAATATAACTTAGATTAAAACTTGATAGAATAAATGTCTACCAAAATACATTGTTTCAAGCTAATACAACACGACCATATAATTTTGCAAAACACCAAATTAGAAGTACATTTTATAAACGGACGTTGAGTACAAAATCAATGGAAATATTTGTTCAAAGAAAAAATAGGAATTACATTTTATTTTTCGTTCGAAGAGAATTTTATGTAAAAATGGGCATTATATTTTATTTTGTTAATTTTTGTATTTCTCAAAGTCCATTTCAATCAATGGTTGAAAGTAATAAGTAGGTGTGTTTCATTAATAAAAATTGAAGAAGAAATTTTTCATTAATTCTCTAATCTCAGATTTCCATATTTTCAAATATCGAAAAATAAATAATATAACTTAAATTAAAACCTGATAGAATAAATGTTTATCAAAATACATGGTTTCAAGCTAATACAATAAAAAGAATCATTTTCTACAACTATAAGAATAACTTTTTAAATGATGAATTGAAAGTAGTAAACAACATTAATGGCTTATAAAAATTCTAGGTTGAATACTATTATAGTACTATCCACTATTAATAATATTGTGAAGACAAGTTCAAATAACGATATACATTTAACATGTTCAAATGAAATGATGTAACATCTCAAATCGCTTCCATAAAATATGTTTTAATATTCACCTTAAAACTGCCTGATGGGGACATCCATTGGTTTCTCTTTACTAAGTGCAGTAATCTAGCTTCAACAAAGTAATGAGAGGTCAATTTCCAAATATATCAAAAAGAATAATTTTTTTTACATGGTGTGATGACTGAATTTTTTCGGTAATAATCACATTCAAATGAATTGAAATTCTTTTGTATAGAATTCTTTCGGTAATAATCACATTCAAATGGAATGAAATAAGTAGGTGTGTTTCATTAATAAAAAATGAAGAAAAATTTCATTAATTCTCTAATCCCAGATTTCCCTATTTTCAAATATCGAAAAATAAATAATATAACTTAAATTAAAACTTGATAGAATAAATGTTTACCAAAATACATGGTTTCAAGCTAATACAATAAAAAGAATCATTTTCTACAACTATTAGAATAACTTTTTAAATGATGAATTGGAAGTAGTAAACAACATTAATGGCTTATACAAATTCTAGGTTGAATACTATTATAGTACTATCCACTGTTAATAATATTGTGAAGACAAGTTCAAATAACGATATACATTTAACATGTTCAAATGAAATGATGTAACAACTCAAATCGCTTCCATAAAATATGTTTTAATATTCACCTTAAAATTGCCTGATGGGGACATCCAGTGGTTTCTCCTTACTAAGTGCAGTAATCTAGCTTCAACAAAGTAATGAGAGATCAATTTCCAAATATATCAGAAACAATAATTCTTTTACATGGTGTGATGACTGAATTTCCATTGGCCAAATTTGGCATTCTTTTGATTAATCCAGGTTAGACTCCCTTTAACCTTGACATTAATGAGATTTCATAACTTTACATCCATTAAAACACAGAGTATCAACATGATGGTTTAGTTTCACCGAAAAATATAGAATAGATCCCCATAAATTGTCTTTCCTTAAGATTTACATACATTTTCAATATATAAATATAATAAACAAGAGTAAAGAAACCAAGATAAGTGAAGGTTATCCTTAGCTTTGTGTGTCATATAATATTAGTTTTGTGCAAGCTATAGTTGATTCTATTACACTTCCAATGCTTAACTAATAAACTTGCACACATGGGAAAAATAAATCACACCTTTCTTATTATTCATTTATGACATAAATTATAAAAATCAACATGCATACTAAAGGAATAATTCAATTATTCAGTAAATTAGAACTTCACTCAAAACCTCTTCCAATTTGATAAATGGTAAAAAAATTATAGATTAATTTTTTTTGGACTTGGGGAGCTTAGGGGACTACATGGAGAAAATATATCTATAATTAGTAACAATGGAATAATAGTGAATTTGATACCTAATTCCTTTCTACGATACCTCCTTCTCCAAAGTATGAGTCGTATCCTTAACCACAAGCCTTAATTTATATGCTAATGTGATCTTGAAATATAATTTGATGAACAAGCATGGCCAACTATTACTATCATTGAACAATTGTAGCATAGGTTTGTTTCATAGGAAAAGCCATTACTGAAGTATCATATCTTGGAACAAAGGTGCATATTAGATTAACTCATATCTATTTGCTCCAAGGTTAGAAATATAAGTATAGCATTAGCTTTAGGCTCACTATTTCACTTAACTATTTTATGATAATACCAAACATGAGCTAAGGTTATGAATACATAAGCAGTGAACTCTTAATGTTTTCCTCTATTTTTTCTCTCTCAATCCACAACCCAAAAAGCTCTAAGAAGCAAAAATTATTCCACAAATATATTGATTAAGAAATAACTCTTTCCTTTTTAGCATACAATACAGTAGGAATGGGATACCATTTTCTACAAGATATTACCTAAGGCTATCCTAATTCCGAACATGTACTCCAACATAGGCTATCCAAGCACTCTCTCTTATGACTTAAGCATTCTTATTCATGGGCCAAATTTCATTTTATCTCAGCCATCAATCTAATAACATACAAAGTTTAAAAAGTTTCATGAGCATAAATCCTCATTAAAATCTCTTACATCATCACTATACTCACCACCGAAAGTAAAAATGAATTCTAAAACCACTAGTACAAAATGACTAATTGATTACTATAAAAATGACTAAGGTTTGCATATAAATGACCATTTTTCAGTCGGTGACCAATAGTGATTAATTTAAAGTATCTTATAATGTGACCAACTTTTAGTCGTATTTAGCTTAATCATTAACGCGTTGTCTCAGTTTTATCATCTAGTAGTATATTTAGTCATCAATTTGATAATTAATTTAGTCATTGGTTTAATCATTAATAACCACAATTAAAGACCAAATACAAAACAAAATATATTATTACATGATCACCTGATAAAACCAATTAACGGCCAAAGAAATATGACTAAAATGAAATTAGCTACTAATAGTCATATATATGAAAATTTTAGTCATTGTTTGAAACAAATTAATGACCAAAGAAATATAATTAATTTTTTGTCATGTTATAAGATACTATAAATTAACTACTAATTATCGTATACATGAAAAATTTAATCGTCATTTGTAATCACAAATTTATCATTTAAAATAGTCATTTGTCATTTTTTGGGAGGTTGATATTCATTATATAAATGATTGATTTAATGGTTTAAATTCATTTCATTTACTTTCATTAGTAATCATTATAAACAACTAATTTGGTCGTTGTATATTCATTTCATTTGTGTTCATCATTAATAAATATAAACTATTAATTTAGTAGTTTTAGATTGATTTTATGTGTTCATTATTAATAAACATAAATTAAGTAGTATGATTTTGTGACTAATTTTTAAAAATTTCATTCAATGTGCATGTTGATCTAATATGAAATCACAAAGTGACATATGTTAATTACAATAATAAATAATTTAAAGTACAACTATAAATAATTTAAACCACATAAATTATATTATATGAAATATCAAGTATTGCAATATGAGTTTCGAACTTAATATTGGTTACACATGAAATATTGTTTCATCACTTCAAATCATTATCAATATGTTGCGAAGGCATTTCAGGTGAATTCACCAACTATGAATATTTGACCATCAGTCTATATGTGTGTGTATTATATGGGATATTGGCTTTAATGGTATCACTATACTAATTCTCTTCTCTTTGTTTCTACATTTTTTTCTCCAATGTTATTTTTCTCCTCTTTCTTAAATTCTTGCTTCTTACCATCAATATTGAGTTCCTCTCCTCAAAATGAAAGAAGATACAATGAAAAGTATAAGACATGAATGACGTTGAAAAACGAAATACAAACTAAAGTAGACTATAAAGGATTTATACGTCATATACCTCAACATCGACAATGTCAATTCCATTTTCCCGTAGAAAAGCATGTAACTCAAACAAGTTGTGTTCAGTTTGGCGATAGTCACCATTATGTGGCCAAATGACCTATAAAAACAAAGAAAATTAAACAACACCATAGAAAAATACGCCTTAGGAACTTAGTATTCAACCTTCAAGGAAATCATAGGCCCAATTATGGCAACTAAGTTACATGGTAAAAATATTAGGCTATAGATAACTTGTGAAAAAAAAAATGGAAAGAAAAATATAACCTATAATAAATAATGTATGACAACTAGTTGGAAGATTGCATCATAGAAGAAAACAATTCTCCCATGGTTACCCATATTATGTGCGTGGGTAACATGCCACAATATGTCATAATCCTTAGGGTCCATAGGAAGTAAAAATCCTAGTAATATAATGATTGATTAGTTGCATCTTGGCCTTGAAATCAACCCAAATATGGGATGTGAATACAACAGACTAATGCAAGGCGATACGTATTGATTATCATTGACACTCGGCATCAATTGGTGCCTCCTATATTTGCCCCTCCTGGAGAATGAAAATAAAGGCCTCAAGGATGGTCACACTAGTCTAGGTGTAGGGAACAACCACTAAGGTGTGTCATAGGAACAAGAATATAGCCAAAAGCATCTATTATCCAATTCAACCTATCATTCATACTAGAATACCTTTAAAAATTAATTAAAAGCACTAGTTTATAAAAATGGTTAGTGTATCTTATAATGGATGACCCATGTTCCTTTGATATGTAAGCTATATGTGATAATAAGTGACGAAAGCATGGTGAAGACCCTTGAGGCTAGTTATCTGTCAATGAGGGATACTAGTGAGAATGCTTTTCAAAATGGGAGAAACATTTTCTCCTGAGGATTATCCACTTGGGTGGGTAACACTCATTACACCCATTTCATAACAAGTTACTCCCTTAGGATACAAAGTGTCTTAGACCATCAACTTCCATATATATTAGTAGCTTATTAGAATTGGAATTCTATTTCGTATGTGTAAGAAAATAAATAATTCGTGTTTAGAGTTTAACAAGGCCCAACATTCTCAAATTTTTACTTGGGTAAACAAATCAGTTACTTTTTCTCGTCTTTAAGATTTATATTCAATTTATGTTTCAGATGAAAAATTTAGTGGGATGTGCCACATATATGCTAATTGCAAGAATATTTTTGGGGTATCCTTGCATTGTGAGTAGGAAACATTCTATTTCCTCTCATACTCGCTCTATTGTCTCTAGGGAAATACAAAGTTATATTATAAGGCCAAGGAACAGTGATATTTGTGCTCATCACTAAAGGCAAGCATCATACGATAACCATGTAGGCCTCCACTGTGGCCCCATAATGATAAGTTTTTAACACTTTCCCTTGTTATTTGAAAGAACAACAAGCCAACCAAAGATGTTTACCAAGTTAATGATGGTTGAATTTACATTATCACGTATTTTTTAGGAAACTAATGATAGTTAGGGGGAAAAGGAGGTACCCCTTTAATTGTTGGTCTCATCGTGATAGTTAATAATTTTTTTGGAAATATGTTAGCACAGGTTTTTTCTCTTTACGGAAATACATTTGGTTTTTTATTTATTTATTTTTTTTATGCCAAGTGTCTTTTAAGAATTGTTGCTTCTAAAATATATGTCCATGTGGAATTTTTTATAGGCTTAATGTTTTGGTGAAGTTTTTAGTGAATACCAGGGCTTTTCACACCACTTTCTTCAATTGTTGAGGCTATGTGTTATATTATTTCCATGAATAATTGCATGCGTGGGGGGGGAGGGGGGGTCATGGGGGGGCGACAACCCCCCTTGTCTAGGGGTTTACAGGGGGTAGGGGTAGTGCCCCGAGAAATTTTTTTTGGACCGTATCTTAGATGGGCGAACCCGCCTATGGTTTTGTGAATGGGTTTGCACATGGTTTTAGGGCATGATGGTTTTCCGCCCCTGGTATTTTGTAGATCCAGTCAAGGGAAATAAGGTTATGTTATAATCTAAGGTTAATGGACTGGGGTTTATGAATGCTTCGGCATATATATATATATATATATATATATATATATATATATATATATGTGTGTGTGTGTGTGTGTGTGTGTGTGTGTTGTAGGACTAAAAGTTATATAATGAAAAATCAAGCTGGTAGTCCCGATTTTGGATACAGGGGTAAAATATCTGTGTATATCTATTTGATGTTTTATACTCTTGCTATTTTTTATTTTCTATTTTTAAGAATTCGTTTGCAGATAATTTCTGTACAGGGCTAAAACCTACAGGCTACCCAATTGCGCACCATTTTGTGTGAAATTCCTAATATGTAATTTATTTTATTGATAGTTAAAGGAAGCATTTTATACATAAAACGAACTAGAATTTTTTTTAGCATTACAACTAGCATTCATGATGTTCAAGCATTCTGCCATAATCACATGAAGACGATAGAAATTAGTAGGTAGAAAGCTATGGTAGGACATGATGTCATGATCCTCATGATACTTGAACATTGAAATTGATGCATAGTAACTACCCATTACTAATAATATTGATGATTTTAAGCATAAAATATGTAGTATTATGCCAGATGTCATCCATTATCTGGGTACCAACTAAATGGCACATATTATTTCCTATCCGTTGAACTTTTAGTTTGATCTAATTCAACACCTTACCATTTATATATATTTTTTATATCTTGTGGATTCCTTTAAGTTCAAAAAATGGTTTTTATAACAAATATATTCAATATTTGTGTAGAAGTACTTCACCTTGTAAACCAATATCTTATACTGTTGCTTCATAAAGGGGTTTTAAAATTCTAAAATATAGAGTCAATATATTGTAGTTATACGGTGGTGTTTATATGTATGGGGGGTTATGAGAAAGGTATCTAGTAAAAATATAGTATAACTACTAAAAATAACCGTTTTTTTTTATAGAATTCTTTCGGTAATAATCACATTCAAATGAACTTTGTCGACGCGTTTTGAACCAACCAGTGTGGTTCATCATAAGGACTAGGTGAGAGATCAGATCTGGCCATTGATTTTAAATAGATGCAGAAAAGGATAAACTAATCGTTAGGATAATGGCTAGTTTGACTTTAAAAAAAATTCAAATAGATTAATAATGGTTATTTTTATTTAATTATTTAGTAAAATATATAGATCTCTTTATTTAATTTAATCTAATTAATTAGTTATTATTATTATTATTATTTTATTCTTTATTACCTATTCTATTCTATTATATTTATTTAATTATTAATATTAATTTCCTCTCTTTTTAAGAAATAATAATTAATTAATTAATTAAATAAATAAAATAAAATTATATATATATATATATATATATATATATATATAATAAAAATAAATCAATCAATCGAAAAAGAAAAAAGGAAACCACCAGACCACTAAGAATATAGAGCAGGGATCCAACACCTGCTTATATTCCAGTGGTCATCTCTATTGAGATTTAAGGGTCTTTTTTCAATTTCTAAGGCCTCTCTTAACTTACGATGATGGAAATGGTCAATCCTAGCTATGACCCTTGCCTCTTCAATGCAGATATGATGGTTTGTATTTTCCACATGCTCTGCTAGGGTGGAGGTGCTAGATCTTCCATGTTTAATGTCAGCAGCATGTTCACAGATCCTTTGGTTTATAGGCCAACCAATTTCACCAATGTAAGGTGTCCCACAAGAACAAGGAATAACATAGACACCTTTCCCATCCTTAGCATTTACTTTACCTTTAAGAGATTTACGAGAGCTGCGAATCGTGCTAAGGGGCCTGAAGGAAGAAGAAACATTATGTTTCTTAAGGATCCTAGCATTCTTATCGGTGATTCCCTGAATGAAAGGAAGTTGTACACTACACGACCACTAATTTGGTTCATTAATCTTTTTATTTTTAACTAAAGGACCTCTTTCTGCTTTATGAAAAGCCTTAAGGCCTTGTGACTTTCTATAACCATTTTTACAAAATACATTAAGGAGATGGGTCCTTTCCTCCACAGGGTGAGACTCATCAGATATTCTCAATGCCCTGGTGGCTAAGGTATTGAGGATGCCTAATTTCTGAGCAGGGCAATGATGAGAACTGGTGTGGAGATATTGCTTAGTATGGGTATTCTTCCGAAAAACGGTTTTTTTATTAGAAATAGGTATTGGGAGAGGGGTTCAATAGAAGGATTTTGGAAGGTATTTATCAATATCTAGTGAATTTATATATATTATTTAAATACCCACAAAAATGTGTTACATCATAGGTTCACTGAGTAAAGACCTTATTTATTCATTAGGCATTAAACCTCGATCTATGGTGTGTTTTCTATTGTGATTTTTCATGATAAGGTTAAAAGACACATGATGTTGAGTTTTATGAGTTAATGAATAATTATTATCCTTTTATCTGTATAGTTAGGATTCATCCTATTGAATCATTCTACCACAAATACTATATTTTCTCTACACCCTAGATTCTACACCCACACATATCCATTATTTGAAGAATGGTCGAAATTTGTAGAGAGAAAGGTACACTAGGACACGATTCCATTTTCCTTGTAATGGTTGAAGACTACAAGGATACAAACAAACTACTGTCATTTAAATGATCCATGAGATTAAGCATAAACTAACTAGTATTAAATAAATTTCATTTGTGTTTTCCAGAAAAATGTTTGGTGTGAATATATGACTCTATTGATTTCCTATGTGATAATATTACCAAGTTTAATCCTACCTAGGCTCTAGAGATCCAAGAATCTATTCACAATGGTAAATGAGGGTGGAGTCTCTCAAAAGCATGTGATTGGGTGGAACTATCCATAAATAAATTATTGGTTGAATTAAAAATTTGTATTTAACCAATTTATTCTAAATATTTAATCAAAGAACACACAATAATGGACCTCGGACGTCCCTAGACTTGATAAGAAAGAAAGAGGCATTAACTCTATGATGATTCCATTCAAAAGATAAAAATATCCTAGGGCTAGCACAACAATAGGACAACAAAAAATAAATTTGGAGAAATATTCGTATAGGTTGTGTTCCAAGTATAAGAAAATATAATTTTGTTTCTTTCCACCAAATGACCATAAATTATATCAAAGGAACAAATATATATATCTAGTGTTATTACAACGTGGGAGTGATAAGGAATTTACATATTGGAAAAATCGTCTAGAAAAAGAGATTATAAGCTAAGCTATCATTAAAAATATAGATGTTATAAACTAAAAGCTCCAAACATCTCAGTACTGATCAAGAGAAGAAAACATATCAAGCCCCGCGGGAGCTAACAATTGAGGATGAATGAGGGTAGAAAGAGGGAGACAAAACAAGATATTAATAAATTTACCATAGAATTAATATGGATTCTATATTTTTAGAAAGTTCTACATGAATTACATTAAATAATAAATCAATGTAGTTGGCATTTTTCCAAACAAAAATCTAGGAAACCAACCTGTAATGGAAATGAGACTTGCAAGGGTATTTCCTAGAAAATTTGAATTTTTATTAAATGAAAAGGTAAATTTGTAACATGGGAAGGAGAATTTAGATGGATAAAACATGGAAAGTGACATATAGAAACTACATCTAATACAAAAATTTCATAATTACTATAAAACACTATTACTCAATTGACTTACCTCACTTTGGTGAGCTACTATTGAATGCAATGGTTTATTAGTTGTAGATTTACAAAAGTTTCGTATCGAAAAAGGTGGTCATCTCCAACAGACCCAAAAAGGTACACGTGCCTTAAATTCCATGCGACAACTTCCAAGACAGCCTCATGTACCTTCATTGACATGATGTCATAAAAAAAGTTCAACAAAGATAACAAAATTTCCACTGTGAGTTAACAATACAAATTTCCCATAAAAAAAAGAAAAAAAAAAGATAGTAAACATTAAGAATAATATTGGCATATTTTAATGGTCACATTTGTGGGTGTGTGTGCTTAGCTACAACAATGTATTTACCATTATTTTATTATGGCATGCTACCATATTGTAAAACCAATGAACTTGCAGATGAAAATGGCTTATGACACAACCTGAGTAGCATGACAAATTAACAAACCTAAATAAAATAACAATAAAAAACTAAAAACACGTGTGTTAAATCTCATATAGAATCCTCTTCTAAGCTGCAACTAAGAGACAAAAAAATATGAAGCAATCCTATTATATGGGAAAATCATGCAACTCCCGAACTTCCTTGAAATGTAAGGCTAATGATTACAAGAATTCATTATGATGGGTGTGTTTATTTGTAGTCGGGCACAAATTTAATTTCAATAACATATGTCAAATTAACTCACCTTAAATATTTGTTGGCCCTCAAGTACTTTATTATAGGCAGGTGCATTAATGCCTCACAAACATATTTGTGCACTGTCTGAACCACTCAGAAGATGGCCATGGTATTATGAAACCAGCTCCAAAAATAGAAGAAAAGAGAGATCAACGCCTTAGAAATAAGCCACTTTGAGGGGGAAACCTCATTTACATTCCATAAATGAACAATTATTGTATGATACAAATGACAACACCTCCTTTCTATATATAGGAGTCCATGGGGTAACAATATTATCCGAGCTGACCTTAAAATAATAATGTAAGGGCACAATAATAACAATATGGGGGTTACAGGGGTACAACAATAGAAATAAGGGGGATAAACTAACAACAATAAGGTACTACACTAGTAATATAGAGAGCTAACATACCCCTCTCCTTAAAAAAAGTGTTGTCCTCAAAGCTTGAGTAGCTTTGGATGCTTCTACATAAAATTATCATCCTCCCATGTAGAATCTTCAGTGGGTAAGTTCTTCCACTTGATGAGATAGTCTGAAATTGATCAATTTCGTAGTTATCGAGTTCTTGTTTCTGTGACTGCTTTAGGTTTGAATATGATTTTTCCTTCCTCATCAAGTTCTAGCAATATTATTTGAATTGGAAGTTTCTGACCTATAACCTTCTTTAAGCATGAAATATGGAAAAGTGAATGCACTCGAGAAGAGGCAGGAAGCTCCAATTTGTATGCCATAATACTAATGTTTTGCAATACCTTGTAAGGACCATAGTACTTTGGCGATAATTTATTAACCTTCTTAGCTTTCTTGAGGGACATTTGTTTGTATGGTTGTAGTAGTAAAACTACCCACTCTCCTACCTTAAAACTTCTCTGATTGCGATGTTGATATGTCTGTTGTTTCATTCAATTTTTTACCAAATTTAGGTTATCCTTTAAGAGTTGGAGAACTTGTTGTTGATGCTCAATGTGATCTTCCACTGCTTGAACCTTAGAATTTTCACTTAAAGATGATGTGATGGATGGTGTATGATATCCATAAAGTGCCATAAATGGGGTCATTTTTGCTGCAGTATGGAATGAAGTGTTATACCACAATGCAGCCATAGGTAAGCACTTGACCCACTGTGTTTTTTTATTAGATACAAAACAATGAAGATATCCTTCAAAACATTTGTTCACCATCTCAGTTTTCCCATTGGATTGAGGATGATAAGATGAGCTATGAGCTAGTTGAGTACCCAAACAATAAAATAATTCCATCCAAAAATTTCTAGTAAAAATGGGATCTTTGTCGCTTATAATAATCTTTGGGTTTCCATGTAGCTTTGAATTGTTTCCATAAAAGTAGTAGAAAATGTACTTTATTTAAATGGATGAGATAATGCACAAAAGTTTGCATACTTGTTAGGTCTATCAACTACGATCATGATGAAACTCTTTCCTTCAGACTTAGGTAAACCTGTGATAAAATCCATTGAAATATCCTCTGATCTATGACTTGGAATGGATAAAGGATGTAGAAGACCTCGGGTCTTATTTGTCTCAACTTTATTTTGTTTGAAAACCAAACATGCCGCCACAAAATTTTGAATATCGGATTTAAGGCCATCGCTAAAAAATTATTTCTTCACATTGTGGTAAGTTTTTAAAAATTATGAGTAAGCTTCTAAGGGAGAAGTGTGCAATTCCAAAAGAATATTTTGTTTTAGTTGGGAATTTCTTACAAAGATATAAGCGATCTTTGTACCATAAGGAATCATTTTTCTAACTAAATGTATTAGATGTACTAGGATCTTGCTGCAAATTTTAAATGAGTGTCCACACTTCTTCGCCCTTCTTCCATTCATCCCTTGCTCTGGTTATCCAATTTGGTTGGATAATAGAAATGACAAAAAGCAATGCTTCCACCTATTCATCCTTTCTTTAGAGTGCATCTGCAACAACTTTTAGCTTCCCTTTTTTTGTATATGATTTCAAATTCATAACCCAACATCTTTGTGACCCATTTTTTCTACTCTTCTGCAGATAGTCTTTTTTCCAAAAAGTATTTAATACTATCATGATCAATTTTTACCTTGAATTGTCTTCCCATTAGATAAGGTAACCATTTCTTTAGTGCATGTAATAATGCCAACATTTCATTCTCATAAATATCTTTCTGTAAATACTTTCCTTTAATTGGATGACTTTCAAAAGTAATGGGTCTTCCTTCTTGCATTAAACAAGCACCAATTCCATTTCCAGAGGCATCACATTCCACAATAAAGGTTTTTGTGAAGTATGGCATAGCTAAGACCGGTGCTAGGCACATTGCCTCTTTAAGATGTTCAAAGGAATTAGTTTCTTCAGGAGTCCATGAAAATTCATCTTTCTTCAATAGTATTGTTAGAGGTGCTGCTATTCTCCAATAACACTTAACAAACTTGTGATAATACCTTGTTAACCCGAGAAATCCTTGCATCTTATTTATGGTTGTGGGTAATTTCCATTCCTTAATGGCTTTAATTTTTTTAGGGTCTATCTTAACGCCCTCGTGAGATACAATATCACCCAGATATTCCATCTCTTGTACTCCAAAGAAACATTTGAAGGTTTTTTCATATAATGATTTATCTTCCAATATTCTGAGCACCCTGTCAACATGTTGAACATGATCCTTCCAAGAAGTATATCATAAAAATAATAACACAAATTTTGTGAGGAAGGGTTTGAAAATGGAATTCATCAGCCCTTAAAATGTAGAAGGTTCATTGGTAAGGCCAAAAGGCATGAACAAAGACTCATAATGACCTTCATGAGTTCAAAATGTTGTTTTCGGAATATCTTGAGTCTTCATTCTAATTTGATGATATCCTGAATGAATATCCAACTTGGTAAAATAAATTTCTCCATGTAATCCATCCAATAATTCATCAATCACAGGAATGGGAAATATATATTTAATAGTGAGCTTATTGAGCTCCCTATAATCTGAACATATTCACCATGATCCATCCTTCTTGTGCACCAATAATACCGGAGCAGAGGAAGAACTTTGACTTGATTGAATTATACCAGCCTCTAACATTTATGAAATCATATGTTCAATTTCTCTCTTTTGGACATAAGGATATCTGTAAGGCTTTATGTTTGGAGGAACACTTTCTGGAATCAAATAAATAGCATGAATATGATCACGAATAGGTGGGAGTCCTTTGGTAATTTCAAAAACCATGGAATGATAGTCCAAGACTTTTTGGAGATCTAGAGAAATAGATGATTTTTATGTTGGAACTTCTAGTGAGAATAATTATGAAATTATGCCTCTTTTTTCTTTCGAGTCAGAAGATTTTTCATGACATTAGAGCTTATTATGTTTCCCAACATCCGTGTAATCCCCTGTAATTATACTTCCTTTTCTTCCGAAAATAATTTCAAGAAAAGTTCTTGAAAATTAAAAGCTGTCATCCCCAAAGATTGTAACCATTGTACTCCTATTACAACATCAGAACCTCCAATTGGAATGGGAATAATTGGAGTATTCAATGCATATTCCCCCATGGTTGGCTTGATATCATGGAATTTTCTAGAGCAAGTTATAGTTCCTCCATTTGCAACCATCACTTGACATTCTAGTGCTGGTTATAGGAAGCAATTAAATTCCTTGGCTACCTTACAATGAATAAAATTATGGGTACTACCCGAGTCAATCAACACTATTGCCTTTTTCTTCTCGATATGTCCTTTTATCTTGAGATTTTGAGGAGTGGTAATTCCAGCCAACGCATTACAGGATATGGTCGAACTCAATTATTCTTTCTCTAGGGTTGGTTCCTGGTGTATATCCTCTTCTTTTGAAGTTTATTATTCATTTTCTTCCTCCTCTTCACAATCTATGTAAATTAATTTCTTCTCCACATACTTATGGCCTTTAGTGTATTGGCTATCACAAATGTACCATAACCCTTTTACTCTTTTTTCTTCCAATTGTTGTGGTGTCAACCTTGTAGGTTTTGGAAGTGTAGGAGTAGCAACACTTTCATCTTTATAGATTTGAGTGGTAGGCTTCCTTGTCGCCATAATTTTACACTCATTTTTTCTTGCCAACCTGAATGATTTCGCTAACGAATCAGGTTCCCAAAGGT
Source organism: Pinus albicaulis (assembly GCA_034641835.2). Taxonomy (NCBI): domain Eukaryota; kingdom Viridiplantae; phylum Streptophyta; class Pinopsida; order Pinales; family Pinaceae; genus Pinus; species Pinus albicaulis. The sequence goes on from JAXQQM020072833.1 coordinate 303,674, forward strand.
GAACCTCATGCTGGATGTTATCCTTTAAAGTCCCTATGAATACATCAATATTATGTTCCTCTGGAACATAAACTACCCTTATATTCAATTTTTGGAAGTCCTCCATGTTCTCCACCACTAAACCCTTTTGTTTGAGATTTACGAATCGGCTAAAGAACGTGTTGCTCTTTGTATCCTCATACTGTGTTATCATTTCCTCCATAAAAATTGACCAAGTGACAATTTTTTACGGGGGAAAATCCATCGATACCATACAAATTGTATTTTGTTCTAAATATAAAGTTGCAAGGAATACCTTTTGTGTGTTTTACACATTATTGAGATCAAAATATTGTGCCATCTGTAGTATCCATGTTACAGGATCCTTGCCATCAAAATTCCTCATATCGATCTTTGGAATATGGTGGGTCTTCAATCCAAAATTAGAGTCTATGAAATCATGATTAAAATATATTTTGTTCTCATCATGAGTTTCCTCTACTATATGTTCACCATTAGGAATCATTTCTTGAATAAACTTTTTCAAAACTTCCTTCAAACCTTTAGTTTCTACTTTTATATCATTCTTCATGTCTTCCATTTTTTCTTCCATGTCTTCCATGCCATTATTCAAACCATCCATCTTAGCTTCCATGCATTTCTTCAAACCATCCATATTAGCTTCCATGCCCTTCTTCAAAACATCCATATTAGCTTCCACACCTTTCTTAAAAAATTCCATTTCATTTTTTGTTTCTCTTTCCGAGAGTGAGATTTGGTTCACTTGCTCTTGTAATTTTGATATACCTTGTTGCACTTCTTCCTCTTCATGAGTCACAATAGAGTATTATGAGTGATTAATGGGTATTGAATTCCTTTTAGGGGGAATTTTATAACCCAATACTGATATCTATGCTTCAATATGCCATTAGAATCACTTCAATCTGATTTTTCAAACAAGAATTATGCAATTTGAAAAAAGATACAGACATTTTACTTGCTCTTGAGGAGCTCGATATTGAAACTGATTTATCTATGTGATTTCATATCTTCACTATATGAAATTAGGTTCCGTATTAACCCTCTGAATATTCTTTCAAATGCCATACATTTGACCTTATTTGGATTCTTCAAGGAAAATTTATGCCCAATGTCCCAAAATGACCAAATTATGGATTGGTTCAGTAGATTGAAATTGTACAACATGCCACGTGTCACTTTTTCTTCCTTCGGCTCTGAAATTGATATACATGAAACTAAAGTCCATGTTTTTTTGGCTACTTTTTACAGAATTCAAATCCGATGTGTAGGGAGAGATTTATGATGATTTTCCCAAGGTCACCTCTTTCAAATGAAATTCAAGAGCCTACAAAAACCCTAACTTCCATAGATCATATCTCTGAAAATATTGCGAACCATGATCTAAAATTTTGGCATGATGTTCCTCGGGATTTCCTCGAAATGGTTCTTTTTAAGTGTTTGAACCCTCACAGAAACAAATTTATTTCAGAAATTCCATGATGACCTGTTTGAAGTAGCAAAACCCTAGAATCCAAAGCTCTGATACCAAATGTTATGAAACTAGCTCCACAAATAGAAGAAAAGAGAGATGAACGGCTTAGAAATAAGCCACTTCAAGGGGGAAACCTCCTTTACATTACATAAATGAACAATTCTTGGATGATACAAATGTTAAAACCTCCTTTCTATATATAGGAGTCCATGGGGTCGGAATATAATCCTAGTCGACCTAACAATAATAATGTAAGTGAACAATAATAACAATATGGGGGTTATAGGGGTACAACAATAATAATAAGGGGGCTACACTAACAACAATAACGGACTACGCTAGTAATATAGGGACCTAACACATTCTTAAAAGGGCTTTGTGATAAACGATAACCTTTTATATTATGACCCCTCAATGAACCATAACCTCGGTTGAAAGGTAAGAGCATCATCCTCTATTTTCTAGTTTTGATAATTTGAATGCTAATAGCTTAGGGAAGGAGATATTCTTATGTTTATTTTTTTCTAGTTATTCATTATAATACTTGGGAGATATCTCTTTTCTGCAAGAGGGATTTGTCTGGGTAACGAATCAGTGAGCCCGCTGGGGAACACATTATTTCTCTCAGTTCCCTTTGGTTTAGTTCTCCTATTTTTCTAATTTGGTCACGTCTAAGTGTTGTTGGGGTAATGAACTATCAGATCCTATGGTTTTGAGCACCTTATTTTTATTTTTATTTTGATATTTCTTTATCTCATGTAGTTTTGTTTCAGAAACAGAGCAAAACTTTACACAAATTTTCAGCTTAACACAGTGTGCATGCGCACTGGATTACATTGTTTGCAAGTGCACCCCCTAGAATTTTTGAAAAAATGAATTCTATGATTCTCAGAGTTAGATGATTAATTCTTGGATGTTTAACCTTACTTGTATAAACCCTCAAAGTCTGTCTATGAACATATTTTAATTACCTTAGTATATTTTTTTAGAAATTATCCCTTTTTCATTTTATGGGTAGGGTTTTCCGTGGTTTGCTAGATTGCTCTATTTCAAAAGATAGATTGACTGCCTAGATCATTGCTTTTCTATCATTTCCCTCTGGAACTACTAGGTGTCTTGTAGGTCATTCTTGTTTGAGTGATTTTTTTTGCTCATTTGCAAAGGAAAACTTCTAGATAACTGAAGCAAGATCTGTCTCCGAAAATTAGTCTTTTTTGAAATTGCTTCTGTTTGTTAAAGTGAAAAATTGTTTTGTTCTGATTTCAGATAGAAGTAGTCATGAAAGTGCACTCATAGGTATCAATAGTTTAGAGTTTTTTTTTTTTTTAATTAGTTTTTTTAGGGTTTTTGTAGCTTTTATTTTATTTTGAAGAATTGGAAAATTGTTTGAAAATTCGTATATTTTGGCTTGAAATCAGCAAAACAATTCAGGAAAAATTTTATTGGTCATGCTTTAAAATGAAATTGATTTCTTAATACAAAGGGAATATTTTGGGATTTTTTTGGAAAATTGTGCTTTTTATGTTCAGAAAACCTCTTACTCTCGCATAACTAAGAATTCATTGAAATGAAGAATTGCATTTTCACTGTTGAATGCATTTACAGGATTTTTGAGTCGGTCACGACATCATTAAGTTTAATTTCCATACCCCTATATGTAAAAAACAAAAAATTAATACAATGCTAATTAAAATAAACATAGATATTTTTACATTTTCTAGGGCTCATTCCACCAATTTAGCTCAGGACTAGTGCTTTGGAATAGGGAATAATTAAGTTTCCAACACATTAAACAAACAAATAGTATCTTGCGGTAAGGAAAAATGCAATTGTTTCAATTTTTCACTGGGAAGTGTTGAGATCCAACAAGATGATGAGCTTAGTGAAAAGAGTGGCCTTCACTAAGTGGGCCCACAGGATATTTTTGGCGCAAGTCTATTTTTAGACTATGTCTATTTTTAGACATGGTGATAATATTTCAGAAGTTGCAGGATACTATTTATGGATGGTTGACCAAGTTGGAAAAATAGATGAAATTATATTTTTAGAATATTGGGCGAAGTCTATTTATAGATCATCACTCTAAAAATATAAGTGTCGATTATTATTAGTTCGTAATAATAATCCAACAATAAACAACAACTTATTCTCTTCGAGCACTTAATTTCAATGTACAGATTTGGAAAATCAGTGGGCTGGAGGAATTACTCAATTCCTATGGTTTACTGGTGGTTCATGCATGGAGGACTCAGTTAGAACTGAAGTGGAAAAGTTATGACAGAGTTGGAAGAGTATTTCATGGAATTGTATTCATTTTAACTCAGTTAGACTTAGTTGAGCTAGTTGTATCTAGTCTAACTGAATGATACACTAGCGAGAGTGGAATGAATTAATTAGTTAATTAATTCACAAATAATAACTCATTAATAAACTGAACAATACAACATTTAACTATAGTGCATGTTAGTTCCAGTGGAGACCCAGTGGAGAGATAGGTGAAAGGGAAAGATGGGCTATCTGTTGTGACTATAGTGATGCATTTATTGCACCACACACACATTGGAGTTGGAAATGATGATTTCGTAGTCAAGGAAAGGGTAATTCAAATTCACTCAGAGCTATTCTTCAGCATGGATTGTGCAGTGGAGGCGGGCTATCATGTGGCAAGAAATTAGTGCATGGATTTGCAGATTTCTTCTGATTAGTGTGTGACGATTGATTGTATTGAGAGCTTGATGTACTAAGCATTGTATGAGATTGTTACATGATCTCCATGATACATAATATATGATAGTTGGGGTTTTTAGCTTCAGGCTTTCCCAAAAAACAACTGTGTTATGTGCGATTGTTTTTATTTATGCTTCACATGTGTTTGTAATTAATTTTCTGCAAAAGATTAACAATGGAATGATTATGTATTTTGCAAGAAGTTAAATATTGTGAGATCAGGGGAATATGGATGTATGCATGCTTAGTGTATACTAATTTCTACATGGTGTCAGAGCAATGTTAATTCTTGAATATTGCAATTGTGAAGAATTGTTGAGTTTCTGCTAGTGGACAATTCAAATTTTCTATAGAAAATTCTTAGTGCAGAAGTTGAGTATAGATTGAAATGTCTTTCAATTGGTTGTGATTGGAGTATGCCTTTGATGGGAGCTCGAATTACATAGCCTGGAAGCATAGGATGGAGGCAGTGCTTGAGGATAATGGATTGAAGGATTTCATAGATAGCGATGTTCCTAAGTCGGGATCTAGTGATGTTGCATTACTTGATGCATGGTAAAAGAAGATAGAAAAGACAAGAAGAATTTTGTTGGAAGGTCGACCATATTGTGTCCAACCTTCACGGGAAAGCCACTCCATTCTTAATGTGGAAGGCTTTGACAGATTTTTTACAAAGCAACAGTGACTAGAGGAATTTGGCACTGAAAGACAAGCTCTGAAAAATAAAAATGAAGAAGGGCGACAGTATTCCAAAATATCTCATGAAGTTTGTCCACTGGAGGGATTAGCTGGGAAGTGTGGGGATTACTTTTGATGATGAAGACTTGGTGAGCTTGGCTCTCCTTGGGCTTCTGAAGAGTTGGCATAGCTACGAAGACTTTTTCAATGGATGGGAGAAACTGTCGAGATGGGAGTGACTTTGGTCAGATATTGTGTAGGAGGAGATAAGGCGGGGTACTAGGGATGGCTCTTCATCGAAGAATGAAGATGAAGATAATTGTGCTTTGGTTGCCAAAGCAAGGAAAAGGAAGGGGAATAAATTTCCTTCAAAATCCGATGCTAAAGGCAAGAAGCAGGATTTTTCCAAGGTGAAGTGTTTTCACTATCACAAACATGGGCATTTCACCACTAACTACCCATGGAAGAAGAAGAACAAGAAGGTTGCTGGAGCTTCCACTGGAGAGGCATTAGCCTTGCAATTTGAACTTCATTTCTCTTTGATCGCATGCTTGGTTTCAAGCTAAATGGGATCGGTGTGGTATCTTGACAGTTGTGTGTCTTTCCATATGATGGGAGACAAGGAGTTGTTTAGTGACTTTGAGGAGAAGGACTTATAGATGCATATAGAGATGGGTGACGATGGTCGATATAGTGCGACCAGAATTGGGACCATTACCTTTGAGAGGGAGTCCGGTAATCCATTCTTGTTGAAGGATGTTATGCATGTTGTAGGTCTGAAGAAGAACTTGGTCTCGGTCGCAATGTTGGAAGACAAAGGTTATGATGTTGTTTTTAGTGAGGGAAAATCATTCCTTCGACATAAAAAAATGGGTCAAACCAAGAAGATAGGGATTTGAGTTAAGAATATCTACAAGCTAGAGGTAGATGGATGCACTGCAATGGTAGGCAAAGCAGAAGAAGTGGTGAGCCGAGATGAGGGCGAATTATGGCACATGAGATTGGGCCATCTTCACCGCGGTGCTTTGAAGATGTTGCAGCAGATTTCTACTGGACTTCCCAAGGGTACCCTTGCATAGTCAAATAAGTGCAAGGGATGTATTATGGGTAAGTTTGTGAAGACCACTTTTCATGAGAAGGAGAATCATGCTTCGGTGATCCTAGAAAGAATTCACACAGATGTGTGTGGACCTTTCTCAGTTGCTCCAACAGCAAAACACAAGTATTATGTTATATTTGTTGATGACTATTCTCATAGATGCTAGATCTTCTTCATGCAGAAGAAGAGCAAAACGTTCTCAAAGTTATGTGATTTCAAAGCATTGGTGGAGAAGGAGTCGGGGAAGCAAGTGAAAGCTCTACGGAGCGATAATGGTGGTGAATACATCTCGAGCGAATTCAAAGAATTCTGTAACAAAGAAGATTCGAAGAGAACTCACAGCGCCTCATAACCCACAGCAGAATGGGGTTGCGGAGAGGAAGAAAATAATGATCGTCGGTGCTACATGAGCGATGTTGCATGACTAGGACCTACTGATGCGCTTGTAGGTGAAAGCATGCAACACTGCGGTTTATGTGCAAAACCGTTGTCCTCATAGAGTACTTGGCATGAGTACACCTGAAGAAGCTTTTACTGGTAAGAAGCCTGATATTTCTCATTTGAAGATTTTTGGCTCATCTATTCACATTCATGTGACAAAGGACACCAGGAAGAAGCTGGAGCCGACTGCAGAAGTTGGGATATTTGTGGGGTACAGATATACACCCCATCACTATCGTGTGTATTTTCCAGATATTCAGATGATTGTGGTCTGACGAGATATAAAATTCAATGAGGTGAAATCCATGAAGTTGTTTCTTGAGAGGGAGCTACACTTACATGTAGAGGAGGAACTTATTTTTCCCAAAGATGAGCCTCTAGATGTGGATCAGCCACAGGAGGAGATTCATGGAGTGGAGGAGTCTAGTCATGCAGAACCAAACATCAGACAAGGCAGAAAGTGGACAAAAAAAGCTGAGAGACTGAAGCTTGATGTAGCACAAAATGTAGGAGTCCCTACATCATAGCACAGACAGAGACAATCACCTGAATGATTTCCTGGATACATGGCTCTTATGAGAAAGTGTATCATGGTAGAGCCATATTCTTCTGAAGAAGCAGTGCAGGATCCCACATGAGTAGATTCCATGGTGGAGGAGCATGACTCCATTGTCAGAAACAGTGCTTGGGAGATTGTTCCAAGGTCGGTGGGTAAATCAGTTGTAGGATCAAGATGGATCTACAAAGTAAAGCAAGCTGCTAATGGGAGCATCGAGAAGTATAAGGCAAGATTTGTTTCCTGTGGCTTCTAAGATATCGAGGGGATTGATTATGAAGAAACCTTTGCACCTGTCACACGATATTCTTCCATAAGGACCATCCTTGCTCTCTCAGCGCAGATGGGTTGGCACATTCATCAGATGGATGTGAAGACTGTGTTCCTTAATGGGATCATTGAGGAAGAGGTGTACATTGATAAGCCTAAAGGATTTGAGATCTTTGGCAGTGAGTCGCATGTGTGAAGACTCAAAAGAGCGCTATATGGGATGAAACAAGCACCTCGTGCTTGGTCACGCTGATCAATAGCTATTTCACTAGACTTGGCTTCACCAAGAGTGAGGCGGATGCAAACTTGTACCAAATTGTGGTGGAGGCTAAGATTTTAATCATTGTTCTTTATGTTGATGATTTAATACTAACAGGTGATGATTATTTGATACAATCATGCAAGGCAGATCTTGCAAAGAAGTTTGAGATGAAGGATTTGGGCCTCCTTCATTATTTCCTTGGATTGGAAATATGGCAACGGGAAGGTGAATTGTTTGCGTCTCAAGGCAAGTATGCCCAGGAGATACTGGAGAAGTTTCACATGCAAGGCTGCAAGCCTATCAACAATCCTCTTCCAGGAAATTAGAGGAAAGAGGATGCTACATCGACAGAGGTAGTGGATTCCACTGTTTATCGATAGCTGGTGGGTTCGCTCATGTATTTAGTTAATACAAGACCAGACATATTCTATGCGGTGAACCAACTTTCACAAGAGATGGTTAAGCCTACCAAGCTCTTTTGGAAGGCAGGAAAGCATGTCCTAAGGTATCTCAAGGGCACATCTGAGTGTGGCTTATGGTACAGACAAACGGATGAGGTGAATTTGCATGGATTCACGGATGTAGATTGGGAAGGCAGCCCAACAGACAGAAAGAGCACATAACATGGGATTTTTAGTATCAGATCTACGACAGTTTCTTGGTACAGTAGGAAACAAAGATCCATGGCACTCAGTTCAGCAGAAGCAGAATACATGGCAACAAGTCAAGCTACATGTGAGGCTATCTGGATGAGGAAGATCTTGGTTGGTTTGTTTGGTTCACATTTAGATCCTATAGTGATACATTGTGATAATCGTAGTTGCATTAAACTCTCGATTAATCCCGTGTTTCATGATAGAACTAAACATATTGATATCTGGTATCATCATATCAGAGATTGTGTGCAGCGAAAGATCATATTGCTTCAGTACATTCCTACGAAAGATCAGGATGCAAATATTCTGATGAAGGCACTCACCAGGAGCAAATTTGAATACAATAGAGGTAGGATCAGGGTGAATGATAATCCCTATCTTGTTGAGAGGTAGTGTTGAGATTCAACAAGATAATGAGCTTAGTGAAAAGAGTCGCCTTCACTAAGTGGGCCCGTAGGCTATTTTTGGTGCAAGTCTATTTTTAGACTATATTTATTTTTAGACATGGTGAACATATTTCAGAAGTTGCAGGATTCTATTTATGGATGGTTGATCAAGTTGTAAAAATAGATGAAATTCTATTTTTAGAATATTTGGAAAAGTCTATTTATAGATCGTCGATCTAAAAATAGAAGTGCCGATTATTATTAGCTCTTAATAATTATTCAACAATAAACAACAACTTATTCTCTTGGAGCACTTAATTTCTGTAATGTTCCTTTTTCAGGAATTTCTGAAATGTGGTCCTCAAGGACACTGTATAAGAGAGGCAGTGTAAAAATAATCTAAAAGGGGGCTTGGATCCCCTTTTTAACTCACTAAACACTTCTCTTCCAAAATTTGAACTCAAAGAAATAAGCCTAGAGGGCTTATACAGATCTCCCCAAAACAGATCTCTTAGATAAATGCTCAATGAGAGAGCTTGCAACAATATATGAACATAATTATGAAACTCTAAAAATTTGAATACAACATAAGATGAAATATAATACAGCCATCATGTTATTAAGATATCAGCTACAAATTACAGAAATATCTTGAGGGACAAACCACTCAATGTATGAGAACCAATCTCCAATGATCAAGCAATGAGATACATGAGTTGTTGCAACTACACAAAATGTCGGAGAGCAGTGACAGCACTGTCTATGTTATGGTAGTTTCTGAAATTGATACATATACATGAAATATGGCCGGAATATATAAATAAATGCCCAAGAATAGAAGAATGGGCTCCAATACAATATTTCTAGCCAATCTAGGAGAGATTGCTAGAAATGCCGGAAAATGTACAATGTGACAAATAACTTGTCACTGCAACTGAATCGAAATGAGATTGAGGCTATGGAAGATCTTAAATAATCATGCCCTCCTTTGATAATGTTATCAAGTGAAGGGTTGATCCCTTTCACTCAAAAACACTCCTCCTACTAAGCACAAATGGCTCTCCCATCTACTGCCTCTGAAAATAACGTAGTTTCTGCCCTTAACTGCGCTGTGAGAGATGGTGAGTGTTTTTCCTGATGCCAAAGATCTTAAAATAAGCCTAGGATTCCTCCTCACTGATCCTCCAATGAATAGCTGAGCCCTCCACTGGAAAATAAGTCAAAGAATGACTCAATGAGTTCCTCTGTTGCTGCTCCCAGCAACACAACGTTAATCTGTTGCAGAAATAATGTTGTAGCTGCAAAGATAATCTTGGACAAATGTAGAAATGAGGAAATGAAGTCCAAACCATCTCCTTCCTTGAGGATGAGGTAGGGATTCCCGACTAGGAACACCCTTGGGTTCAAGAACCCTACAACCCTGCTAAACAGCCCGGGGATGCAAGTCTTTGTAGACCCTCGAAAATAATAAGCCAATGCATAATGAAAATGGGCTGCCATCTCCTCCTTATAAAGAAAAGGAACCTTTCTCACCATGGGTCCCATTCACACTTGTTTCTAGCTCAAGCAAGTGAAGCCTCCACTAAAACTGCACTGTCCAAGTAGGTGCAATGTATCTGGATAGTTTTAGTTGACTTGGTCAAAATGACTAGATCAAGCTTGATCTAATCATGTTCACACCATGTGGTGCTTAGTCCAGCTGCTTTATTATGCTTCCTTTAACACAAGGAGTATTATTTCTCCATCAAGAGGGGTTAAGGTGTCTCCTTACCCATTTTATTAAAAAAAATGAAAATATGAAAACTATAATGTTCCTTTTAGCTTGAGGCTAAAAATTGGGAACATTACAATTTTAGTGTACAGATTTGGAAAATCAGTGGGACGAAGGAATTACACAATTCCTAGGGTTTACTGGTGGTTCATGCATGGAGGAATCAATTATAACTGAAATGGAAAAGTTATGACAGAGTTGGAAGAGTAGTTCATGGGGTTGTATTTAGTTTAACTCAGTTAGACTCAGTTGAGCTAGTTGTATCTAGTCTAACTGAATGATACACAAGTGAGAGTGGAGTGAATTAATTAGTTAATTAACTCACAAATAATAACTCATTAATCAACTGAACAATACATCAGTTAAATACAATGCATGACAGTTCCAGTGGAGACCTAGTGGAGAGATAGGTGAAAAGGCAAGATGGCCTATCCGTTCTGACTATAATGATGCATTTATTGCACCACAAACAAATTGGAGTTTCTAATGAGGATATCGCAGTCAGGGCAAGGGTAATTCGAATTCATTTAGAGCTATTCTTCAACAGGGATTGCAAAGTGGAGGTAGGTTATCAGGTGGCAAGAAATCAGTGCATGGATTTGCAGATTTCTTCTTATTATTGTGTGATGATTGATTGTACTGAGAGCTTGATGTACTAATATTTTTATGATATTGTTACATGATCTCCATGATGCATAATATATGATAGTTGGGGTTTTTAGCTTCAGGATTTTCTGTTAAACAACTATGTTATGTGCGATTTTTTTTATTTATGCTTCACATGTGTTTGCAAATAATTTTCCGCAAAAGATTAACAATGGAATGATTTTCTATTTTGCAAGAAGTTAAATATTGTGAGATTAGGGGAATCTGGATGTATGCATGCTTAGTGTATACTAATTTCTACATGAATCTCTTCTTAATATAATCAATCATGAGGTCATGTCACACCCAGTGGAGTAAGCATACCTATGTCATTAGTAAATATGCAAGATGTGCATGTATTACAAATGGTAAACCTTGGATTAACCATTTTCTAGGATCCTCGGATCACTTGTTAGTAAACCTCTGCCCTTGCATGTATATCGGGCCATAGACTATTCCCCCAGGTTGAATTGTCTTACTTGGTAACCTTAGTGGCTATAATATTAGGATTTTTCCCAAGGTAATGGTGGAGGGAAGTTGACTATACTCACTTGGACCTTCTGAAGGGTAGCCTTGGCATAGTGGAGTTACTGGAACCCGACAGTTTCATTAAGCAGGTCGTCAGGGCTACTGTTCTGATCGGTAGTGTTCAACATTGATCTATGTGAGGTTAGATTTTATCACCAACTAGTGATTTTATTGTGGAAACGTATTGTTTGTGTGTGGATTTCTTCCTAGATTTTGTAGCACGTGTTCATTTCTTCGGTTACTTTTAGAGGCCTTAGATGTGATTTATTGAAATTTTTAGATTTCTTGTCTTAAAGAAATTAATCGTGGTTGAATTACCGAGACATTCACATAGAATGAAGGGGAAACCCCCTGAATATACACCCAGTCAATTGGAAAAAATAAAAGCTTAAAGCATTCAATCATCAGGAGTGAGGTCTTCAGAACAAGGATATCATCAATTGTAAGTGCAAGTTTCACTGATTCAAAAGATTTCTTAGCTTCAACAGTCCATTTAACTCCTGCACCTTTCTTCAGCATGTTAGTCGTGTTCCTAAGGTCTTCAGCTAGATTGGGAATAAACCTCCTAAGGAAGTTGATTTTCCCAATCAAGGACTGTAGTTCTTTGATGATTCTTGGGTGTGCGATTTGTAGTATTCCCTCAACTCATTGTGGGTCTATCCTAATCCCCTTTTCGGATATAATGTGGCCAAGAAGTTTTCCTTCTTGTAGCCCAAAGACATTCTTCTTGGGATTTAGTGACAGACCAAACCTTATACATTTTTCAAACACTTTTCTCAAATGTCTCAGATGTTCTTCTTCAGTCTTGGAAAAGATTGTTATGTCATCTAAGTAAATAATGATGAAGTGTCCTATTTCATCTGAAAAAGCTATGTCCATCTCTCTTTGGAAGGTGGTTCCAGAATTCATCAATCCAAAAGGCATCTTCACATACATGAAGGTACCCCATGGAGTGGTGAAGGCTGTCTTGAGTTGATCTTCTGTGATTACTAAGACTTGGTTGTATCCTGAAAAACCGTCTAGCAAGGAAATCCTTTTAGAGCCTACTACCTTCTGAAGAATATGTTCCATTTTTCGCAAAGGGTAATTGTCCTTGAGTGAGGCTCTATTAAGATTCCTGAAATCTGTGCACAATCTAATCTCCCCAGTTTTCTTTTTCACAGCCACTAGGTTTGATACCCAATCAGAGAACCTCACAAGCACAATTATACTTGCCTCATACATCTTCTTAATATCCTTTTCAACTGCAGGCAATTGTTTTGGGTTTATCCTACGAAGTTTTTGTCCGAAGGGCTTCTGATTTTCTTTCAAGGGTATCTTATGTTGTATGATTTTTGTGTCATATGCCCTTAAGTCCTCGTAACTCCAAGCAAACACATCAATGAATTCCTTGAATAGGTCAATGTATTTCTTTTTCACGTTTGTAGGCAGGGACTTAGCCAGTTTGATCATTTTGGGCTTATCTTCAGTGCCTATGTTGCATTCCTCAACATCAGAGTCTACATGTTCTATAGTGGGCTTTTTTGCTACATCATCAAAATCAAAAAGGTCTTCTAAAGGGGCCAGACCTCGAGGTATGTTCTTATCTTTGATCTACAGCACCTCTACTTCTTCACTATCTGCGTTTTCACATTTTCCATTTGAATTTCCAGTTTCCTCATCTAAAGAGTTTATTTTTACGTTACAGGATGTTTCTTCCTCATCTGAGGATTCTTCACTTAGGCAGCTACTGTCAGATTGGGAGTCTGAATCGGAAAACTCAAACTCGTTTCTTCCTATCAAGAAATCTTCGATCTGTTTATCACCTTCAAAAACCTACCAATATTTTTTGTTGTCTGGCACAGCAAGTCTGAATTTGGTCTAAATGATGATTTGTTGGTCGCTTGGAGTCTTAGGGTATGAACTAGCTAGGCAAGCTAATCTGTTTGCAATGACGTTTTGACTCCTAGGAACAAACACTAATTCGTATTCAACAAACGTTTTCAGTAGATCCATAGTGTCATTCCTATATGCTCTCAGACTAGGATGTTTCGCTGTGTATTCACCATTCACCTGTTTAATAATCAGCTCAGAGTCTCCATGCACGTTTATCCTATGGGCTCCTAATTTTCTCAACAGGTTCAAACCTAGGATAAGGGCCTCGCATTCTGCAATATTGTTCATACATTTTAAGCATAGGTTGCAGGCATGGATCTCTGCATAATAACTCTGTGTGTTATGTATCCACACTCCTACCCCAGCAACTCTTCTTGTGCATGACCCATCGAAATTCATTTCCCATAGGGACTCATCCTCATTTTCGTTATCATCTCTTTCCCTACAGCTAGGTTCGCCATTATGTTGTGTTATAGGGTCTGCACTAGGCTATGGGTCATTTAGTCTTTCGTTATGGTTGTGGAAGTCAGAGAGGTGATTAGTTGGCTGATTTCATTCTGTTTCGGGTTCACTTTGCGTTGTTGTTTCAGTGCACCGCTCAAGGTTTTCTACATTTTCGTCCTCTGAGTCTAGGGTAGCCATTACGTTTAAGTCCATTGGCTCTGTTTCCTCATTTGTATCTCTATTTTGGGACATAGACCCTTCTAAGGAATCATCATTACAAAGGATGAAGGAGTCAAGGTCAGTATGTACAGAGTATAAAGGAAATTTTTCAGGCCTTTCAGGGCTACTAACCAGGAATTTCATTTTTGCTTCCCTATACAGTCTTCTAAGTTGGCCAAAGATTGGGATCGTGGAATAAGCCCCGTCCATCTGCATTATTCCTTGCAGCTTGGCTCCCCATGATCTTGATAATAACATGCCGTATTTGGGTGGCACATCTGCCACCACAACATCCATGACCATACATTTTGCGGGAATATGGGTGAGGCTCACACACAAGTCTTTGATCAGGCCAAGACACTTTACTCTACTAGAGTCAAATGAATACATGTATTTATAGGGGTGGGTTATCTCTAGGCCTAATCTTTCCATCACTACTTTAGGCATTAGGTTGTGTGATGCTCCAGAATCATGCATTGCATTGTGGAGAATCTTATCATGGATATTAAGACTGATATAAAAAAGGGGTAATACCCCTTCCTAAAACTTTCCTTCTATCTTTGGACCAAACAGAAGGGCAGGCTGATCATCACTCAGATTTTACATTGTCACCGTTCTCACCTAAATTTAATGCCTTCAAAATTGGGCCTTTATATACATCCTGAGTGGCCAGCTCAGAGAGTGGGATAGAGATTTTAATTTTTGCAATCTCACTCTCAAAATTGAAAGTGGACTGACTCTTTGGAATGTTCAACTCTATTTTTTTAGCCACTACCTTAGTGGCTGAATCAGTGTGTTGGTTCTTGTTATGTACAATTTTTGTGACAGTTTTATCAGGAGCACTAACTGTAGTGCTAGTGCTGCTAGCTGGTTTACCTTGCGTATCAGTGTTTTGGTTGTCCTTTTATTTGTTCTTTCCAGAACTCTCAGCTGCTGATTTTCTACTTTCAGCAATTTCTTTAGAATTTTTCTCAGGTATTTTCTTGATGGTGACCTCAGAAGCTTTTGGTTTGGGAGTTTCTTGGCTCTTTTTGCTTCTAAGTTCATATTGTTCTCTAACCTGCATCATGGAATTTTCAAATCCTAATCTGTAATCCTCAGTTTCTAACCATTCCTCATCCCAACCAGAGGGTGAGGGTTGATCTTCTTCTGAGTAACATTTGTGGATTGAATCTTCTATTTCAAACATCTTTATTGTGTTTCCATCAGACTCTTCTGTGATTCCCTCATCTTCATCTAAAAAGTTTTGGAATGGGGGAATAACTTGTTGATCTGATTCTTTTTGTCTGTTGGGATTTGTGTTGTTTCTTCTAAAGTTCTAGTTCTGGTTTTGGTTTCGTTTTTGGCTATTGACACTGACAACCATATTTTCCATCATTTGTTGTAGTCTTTCCACGTTTTTAGATAATCTATCATAATTTGGGTCAGATGTGGAAGCTACAGTGTCATCTCTATATGTTACCCTTTTCTCAGACCTCAGTCTAGCTCTTTTCTCAATGAGATTTGCCTCTATGTTCATTGCTCCTTTCTGCATGTCCTCCAATCTGTTGTACTCTTTATCCCTAAGCTCATAGGCCATGTCAGCATCAAAACCTTCAGGGTATTTTGCCAGAGCCATGCCTTGTGGAGGTTTCATATGTGGAGGGAGAGCATTGTAAATGCTGTTAAATCTTGTTGTGTAGTCATGGACACTCTCTCCTATGTTTCTTTTGAGGGTCATTTATTCTGCTAGGAGTTGGTGAGGATTTTCCCTATCTTCCCATTTTTTTATGAAAGTCTGATATACAGCTGGGAGGTCGTTTATGCTACCTGGAGGTAGGCCTTTAAACCATTTCTTCACATCACCCCCTAAGCTCTGGGAAAATATTCTCATTTTGACTGTATCATCATCTATTTCCATGTAGTCAAAATAATCTTCCATCTTATCTACATGTTGCTGGGCTGTGATGGACTCTTTAGTCGTGAAGTGTGGGATCTTTGACTGATAATAATTTGGTAAGGGTACTAGAGGCTGATGTAAAACCAAAGATGCATACTAGGCTGCCATGATGATGTTTTGATGAGGTAAAGGGTTGGCTTGAGTAGCTAGTATATGAATGACAGGGATATTATGACCAGCAGAGGTTTGTTGAGCAGATCTAGGGTGACTGAGCCCCAAGTTTTGTATGAAATGTGTATCAGGAGGTGTAGAGGGAGGGGTCTGTCTATTTCAGAGGTGTCTACCACTTTGAGGTGGTGAACCGGGAAGCTCAAGGTCTGGCTAGTCTAGGACACTAAATGACCTAGCTCTTGGTAAACTGTTTGGAGGGTCTAGGTCAAGGAATGGGTCTAATAGAACTGTAAGGTCTTCCGGTGCAGAGTTAGCTATATGGATGTGGCTGGAAATAGTTGGTCTTTTAGGTGTAGGAGCTCCTTTGAGGATACTCTCAGGGTTGTCAACTATTTCAGGTGGGTCTAGGTTAGTGTAAGCTCTTGTATGGATGGTTCTAGAAGCCAGAATGTTGTTTCTGACCAAGCAGCTTAACCCTACTTGTCACTACTACTGTGGTTGATGTTGTTATGGAGGCTGGTCTCCCAGTGGAGTCTAATGTGAACCAAGATAATCAACAGGCCTACTGATCACCAGTGGAGTCTTTAAATGTTTAGGAATCATGGAGTTGCCAGGTGGAAGGTTTAGGATGTTTCTGAAAGGTACACTGTCCACCACAGTGCTTATGAGATGTCCCCTTTCAAGGATATCTTCCAAACAAAACAAACTCTAACCAGAGATTGACTGGGAGGGAATTTACCAGATATGTCAAATCTGAAAGAGCATGAGATCTGGAGGCTACTTGGCCCTTTCCAGACTCTATCTAGGAGTATGGGAGAACACAAAAAATGGTGTAGAGGTTGATGTGTGAATAGAAGTGTTTAACTACCAACCTAACCAGATATCGTAGGTTTTTTGAATGCCTAAGAATGTTTAAGGTGTAATGCACTCATTCCCCAACGGATTTGCCATTATGTTGGTGACGAGACTGGGAGACAGTTTGATGTTTAGCAGTTGTAGGCTCTCAGAATTCCCCAGTGGAGTCGCCATTATGTTGGGGTTCCCATGTTTTGGAAAGGTTGGAAATACCAAAAGATGAGACAACATAGAACCACTTTTAGACCTCAGGATCTAGCCCTCCTGGGTCCAGAGAAGGATCTCTCTATGATTGTCAAAGTATATGTCTTTGAAGCTCAATGTTAAGATGTTAGGCTAGTTATGGGCATAAGGTTTGTTAGTTTAATTTGTTTGATTTGGTTGCTGGTTATCAGGAAGGAAGGAATCAATGTAAGACAAAGATGAGTAAAGAGGGATAAGGCAGAGGTGAATTATTCCAGGAAAATATTCAAAACCATTGGGAAATGGATTCAGGAAAGGATTTGCTTGCTAATCAATAGGCAGGATTTCCTTTGGGCTAGTCATCTGAAACATAGGATCTTCTAGATGATTGTGTGATATGGAGAAGTAGGAGGGAGGAGATAAAACATATTTAGAGCACAAAGTTAAAGACCAGCTGGTCCCACAAGGATCCTAGTGGACAGGGCTAACTCTAATCCCCAGTGTTCCCAAATATTCCAAGAAAATCTATAAAAATAAACATATAAGAATTGAATTCAATTAATTCATACATCAGAGAGCAGGCAATATCTTCCACTACTCTGGTTAAACCAAATGAAATCATTCCTTAGATAATACATTTAGAAGAGAAACATTAATGGCAAGGAGAGCAGAAAAACAGGGTACCTAACAAGGGTAAATCCTATGCCAATATTCTGATGCAAGCCAGTATAAACGAAATGAAATGAATTAAACACAGAGATAGGAAAACATCACCGCTACTTCATATTAGGATCCAAAGAAATGTGATTGTCATATTAAATAACAACACCAATCAAGTACAACATTGCCAATAGCTGAATACTCAGTCTAAAAACATTTCCTTCAACCTATCTAACACTCTACATAGAGACTGTGTCTCAAAAGAAACTACTTGCAATTCTCTGATAACTGATCAACAACCTTTACAATGTTTTCCCCATGAGTTTTATAACTGAAGAGAAGCAGAGGAGGTTGGTAGAAAACTAAATGCAGCATTAACACTCAGAAGAGGAAGAGGGCCGAAGCCCATTCTGTTTTAAACTTAGAGCATTAATCTTTGGCATTCTTTGGGTGTGCGAACGACCTCCTTCAGGCTTCCAATTTCTCTGATATGACCCTGGATGTACTCTGACTGCAGTGCTTTGCAGTACTTTGGTGTATAAACAAAATGACTGAATGGACTGCCATGCTTGTGAAACAAATGCTTTTGATAGCATAGGATTGCTGTTTGGGGGGGGGGGGGGGGACTTTTCTTGGACACAATATAATCGAAAAAAATAATGTGTGCTGTGTCCTTGCTCTGGAAGAAACATTATACTGATTTGAACCCTGATTTCATTACTATCTGCATGTTGGATCTCCTGTGTGATCCTCAGGATTCTCGATTTGGTAGTTTTCCTCTAAAATGCTGCATTAAGGCCCAAAACCTTCAATACTGAGCGCTGAAATCCTTGATCCTAAACTGGTTTTTCCCACTGTTCCATGAATGTCTCGATTCTGCAATATCTAGGCTTTAATGGCACTGGAGTGGGCTTGTGAAGTTTCAAACTCCGTCCTTTGATGGAATTTATACTGCCGCCACCTTTCTTGACATTTCCCTGTAGTACCAGCTTCCAAATTTAATTCTGTCTTCTCAACACGCCATTGAAGTGGTACATGAGAACCATGGCATTTCCTGCCTCTGATAACCCTACAAAAACACAAAACCAGTTATGAAATCCATGGATGCGGACGGATGATGTGGATGATGGTAGGACTGCGGAGAAATGGCGGAGAATGTCGTGGAATGGTGGAGAACAGAGATGGTGCATGTTGGCGGAATGCGGAACAATTATACGTGAAAAACTTGTAAATGTCAACCTTTGAATGAATCTTATACAATGGGATGGTCAAGGTACGGTGGGTACACGTGGAGGTGACATGGCGGAACCGGGCAACGACGAAAGAGTCAACGGCGGGAAGACCAAACTGGACCATCGGATCTCAGAGGAAATCGACAGTCAAACACACAGTGGAGGGTGATGAATGGTGGGCCAGAGGTACGTAGACTATGGGTTAAACCCCGCGCAACTCCGTTGATCGATGACCGTCGGATGAGGCTCCCAAGATCTAACGGCTGACATGAATATCATTGCGCGTCCTGTACAGAACAATAATGTGTGATGGGATGGCGGTTTTGAAATCGTACAAGAACCACGCATCGAGAGGTGTATGGAATCGTTGGCCGATGAGGAAATACCGCCAATCGCCCGAAGGCAGTGCGCTAGAAACCGTCGGGTTTTCGAAATAGTGCGCTGCGGGGACCACCGGCGGGTAAACTTCGAACTGTCAGATCTGCGTGTAAATGGACGGCGATGGCGTGATCGGGAGTTCGGGAGATGATGACATGCGGGGGACCAAAGGGTATGGACAGGAGAACTTGGTGTTTCCCCCCGCAATGAGTCTTCCCACAGCCCGAGGATTCAACTGCGGAGGCACCAAAGGTTTGACCTATGGATAGAGGAGTGCCTCCGCAGGGGTAAGCACCTTTTGGACCAGCGCTCAGCTTCAGCATGCAGGTCTCGTGGAAGAAAAGGCTGAGGGGCTAGCGGAAAGGGGGCTTAGGCCTATTATAAGGTTGGAAAGTGGGTTTTTAACCCATTTTAATGCTTTTCAAGGCCTAAGGAGGGTAACGTTAGGGAGATAGAGGGGAAATTTGGGAAAACAAAGGGTGTAGGGATTTTTAGAGGGGATTCCTAGGATGGAAAGGGGGAACATAGGGGGAAGGAAAGGGACTTTGAGGAAAGGAACACAGGGGTGAAAATGAAGCATTTTGCAAGGGCATAAATGGCAGAAAAAAGCCTTTTGGAGCATAATTCTTTATTAGCAAGGCTTATTGACTTAAATCAGCAGAGGTAAACAGTCACAAGGCAGGGAACATGAAAAGGTTGCAAGGATGATGTGTTTTCAAGGGAAATGCATTCCTTACAGGCTTATAAAACAAATTAGCCCCTTGCTTGCTTTGTCAAGGAAATCATAAGGGGCTAACTGTGGCTCCACATGGGGATGGCTTCTTCTTGAAGGAGTCAAGAATTCAGAGAATGGATCTTTGGAGTAGGCCAGTTGCCTGCTGCTTGGCACATCCCTTTCTTTCTTTGATCAGCTGCCACAATATGAAGACATTACATCAGCAGAAAAACTTTCCCCAACAATCTACCTACCCATACTACAATCCTAGAATTTTTTCTTCTTCTAGGGCACATTTGAACTAGCAAACCCTTTACATCATTTTATTTTGCAAACAGAAAATAAACCTATTCTAAATCTACCCTTATTTCTCCATGAGACCAGATTAAACTGTTGGCCTCATTTGTTTCTCTACCTAATCTAGTATCTGCTGGGATTAGATTGTCCGGCAGATTTCTTCTCTACATTCTAAGACAGAAATTGAAAAACAGTCAAGCCAGGATTATACTTTCTGACTTGCTGTGGGTCCAAGGCATAAATACATTTTCACATGGAAAGAAAATAGCAGAAACTGAAAAGAAAACTGTGAAGGCTTGAGATCTGAGCTTGAAGTATCCTTCTTTCTCTTTCGTAACTCAAGTTTTGAGCATATTAGAGTCACTCCTTTTTCATTTCAGCTCTGGTTTTAGGCATGTTAGAGCTGATTCCTTTTTTTTTCTTTGCTGGTCTAGATTTTGGGCATGTTAGGACCAATTGTTTTACTTTCTTTGGCTCAGGTTTTGAGTTTATTAGAGCCAATCCTTTGCACATCAGAGGCTCATGTTTTAAGCATGTCTGAACCTATCCTTTCTCTCTGTTTTTGAAACATTTTCCTCTTTTTTCTTGAAAATGAAAGACTGCAATGGTATGTACAATGGGAATGAAACTAGAAAAGGAAAATCAGCAGAATTAGTGTTTGAGCATCCTGCCATTGACAGGACCCCCAAACAACTCTGTGCCATATAATTCCTGTAGGAAGAAGGCATTTGGACCCATAGTGGCCTAGATGATGTATGGACCTTGCCACAAACTGTCAAACTTGCCATGCTCTCCTTTGTCCTCTCTCCTTGAGTCCCACTTCAAAAATTTATCCCCAATTTTGAAATCGGCAGCTTTGGTTCTTTTGTCAAACAATTTCTTTATATTCTCCTGGACTTTCACTGCTCTGTTGTAAACCTCTTCCCTTGTTTGCTGAAGATGGATTTTCTGATTTATTCACCTCATCATGCTATCTTCTTCCAGTGTTTGGATCTCCTAGATCAGTTTGATCACTGGTATCCCAAGGCTAGTAGGGAATACTGCTTCTGCTCCATAGACAAGCTGAAATGGTGACATGCCAATGGACTTCTTTGTTGTAAGCTGTTAGCCCACAAAGCATGTACTAACTTTTTATGCCATGATTTTTTGTTCTCTTCCAACAGCTTTTTGATGATGATCACCAAGTTGTTGTTTGATTATTCAGCTAATCCATTAACTTGAGGGTAGTAGGCAGTTGAATGACCAAGTGCCATTTGATACCTGTGACAAAAATCAACCATCTTTTTGGATCCGAAAGTAGTAGCATTATCAGTGATTATTTTCCTCGGGCTGCCAAACCAAGATAGGACGTGACCTTCTAGGAAACTAATGATGACCGAGTTTGTGGCATTCCTAGTGGGTATGGCCTCTATCCACTTAGTGAATTAGTCTGTGGCTGTTAGGGTCCATTTGTGTTGTGAATAAGAAGCGGGGTGAATCTCCCCTATGAAATCTAGGCCCCATTGCAGAAAGGGACCTTCAACAATGATGGGTTGTAGGGGTAAAGGGAGGATTTTATTTTGCCTTCAAAGATCTGACATTTGTGGCAGGGAACTATCATTTTATGGACATCCCTGAAGAGTGTGGGCCAATAGTAGCCAGCTCTGAGTATTTTGTTTGCAGTGGCTTTCCAACTCAGGTGGCCTCCACATTCTCCAGCATGGAATTCTTGTTTAACCCTCTCTGCCTCATTTTCAGGCAAACATTTAAGAAATAGGCCATTAGGATTCTTCCAGTATAAGTTTTCATTCAAAATGCAGTAATTTCTGGCTTTTAGCTTTAAGAATCTGACCTTGGTCTTTGATAGCTCGGGAGGGGCATTGAGGTGTGTAAGCACATATAAAATGTCAGAATACCAAGAATATCTCTGAAGTTTTTCCTCAACAGTGGGATCATGAAATTCTTGTTGCTCATCCAAGGTATTTATCATGTTGATGTCTAGGGCTTGTAAGTTTGATTCAGCCATTAATTTAGCTAAGCCCTGACCTTTAATTAGTTTGGTGGTTTTAATATCAAGGTCGTACTCTAAGATCACACCTATCCACTTGCCCCTTTTCCCATCTGGGTCATGGGACAAGATTTCTTTGACTATAATGTTGGGCACATAAGCCAGGGTGTGAGAATGCAATATGTACACCCTGAAGTCTTTCAAGGCCTTAATCTGAGAATAGGCCTGTTTCTCCATTATGTTCTATTTCAAGGGTGCATCTCTGATTGCTTTGCTAAATAAGGCAATTGGTTGTTCCATTCCCTCTGTGTTTTTCTGCAGCAAGACTGCAGCCACTGTGTGTTCAGAGGCAAAGGAGAAGATTAGGAAATCTTTGGAGAAATCTGGGTTGATTAGAACGAGAGCTTGGGTAAGTGCAAGTTTCACTGATTCAAAAGATTTCTTAGCTTCAACAGTCCATTTAAATCCTGCACCTTTCTTCAGCATGTTAGTCATGTTCCTAAGGTGTTCAGCTAGATTGGGAATAAACCTCCTAAGGAAGTTGATTTTCCCAATGAAGGACTGTAATTCTTTGATGTTTCTTGGGTGTGTGATTTGTAGTATTCCCTCAACTCATTGTGGGTCTATCCTAATCCCCTTTTCGGATATAATGTGGCCAAGAAGTTTTCCTTCTTGTAGCCCAAAGACAGTCTTCTTGGGATTTAGTGACAGACCAAACCTTCTATAGTTTTCAAACACTTTTCTCAGATGTTTCAGATGTTCTTCTTAAGTCTTGGAAAATATTGTTATGTCATCTAAGTAAATAACAATGAAGTGTTCTATTTCATCTGAAAAAGCTATATCCATCGCTCTTTGGAAGGTGGCTCCAGCGTTCATCAATCCAAAAGGCATCTTCACATACATGAAGGTACCCCATGGAGTGGTGAACGCTGTCTTGAGTTGATCTTCTGGAATTACTAAGACTTGGTTGTATCCTGAAAAACCATCTAGCAAGGAAATCCTTTTAGAGCCTACTACCTTCTGAAGAATATGTTCCATTTTTGGCAAAGGGTAATTGTCCTTGAGTGAGGCTCTATTAAGATTCCTAAAATCTATGCACAATCTGAACTCCCCAGTTTTCTTTCTCATAGCCACTAGGTTTGATACCCAATCAAAGAACCTCAAAGGAACAATTATACCTGCCTCATCCATCTTCTTAATATCCTTTTCAACTGCAGGCAATTTTTTTGGGTTTATCCTACGAAGTTTTTGTCTGAAGGGCTTCTGATTTTCTTTCAAGGGTATCTTATGCTGTATGATGTTTGTGTCATAGGCCTTTAAGTCCTCGTAACTCCAAGAAAACACATCAATGAATTCCTTGAATAGGTCAATGTATTTATTTTTCACGTTTGCAGGCAGGGACTTAGCCAGTTTGATCATTTTGGGCTTATCTTCAGTGCCTATGTTGCATTCCTCAACATCAGAGTCTACATGTTCTATAGTGGGCTTTTTTGCTACATCATCAAAGTCAAAAAGGTCTTCTAAAGGGGCCAGACCTCGAGGTATGTTCTTATCTTTGATTTGCAGCACCTCTACTTATTCACTATCTGCGTTTTCACATTTTCCGTTTGAATTTCCAGTTTCCTCATCTAAAGAGTTTATTTCTACATTACAGGATGTTTCTTCCTCATCTGAGGATTCTTCACTTAGGAAGCTACTGTCAGATTGGGAGTCTGAATCGGAAAACTCAAACTCGTTTCTGCCTATCAAGAAATCTTCGATCTGTTTATCACCTTCAAAAACCTGCCAATATTTTTCATTGTCTGGCACAGAAAGTCTGAATTTGGCCTGAATGATGATCTGTTGGTCGCTTGGAGTCTTAGGGTATGAACTAGCTAGGAAAGCTAATCCGTTTGCAATGACGTTTTGACTCCTAGGAACAAACACTAATTCATATTCAACAAACGTTTTTCAGTAGATCCATAGTGTCATTCCTATATGCTCTCAGCCTACGATGTTTCACTGTGTATTCAACATTCACCTATTTAATAATCAGCTCAGAGTCTCCAAGCACGTTTATCCTATGGGCTCCTAATTTTCTCAACAGGTTCAAACCTAGGATAAGGGCCTCGCATTCTGCAATATTGTTCGTACATTTGAAGTGCAGGTTGCAGGCATGGCTCTCTACGTAATCACTCTCTGTGTTATGTATCCACACTCTTGCCCCAACAACTCTTCTTGTGCATGACCCATCGAAATTCATTTCCCATAGGGACTCATCCTCATTTTCGTTATCATCTCTTTCCCTACAACTAGGTTCGCCATTATGTGGTGTTATAGGGTCTGCACTAGGCTGTGGGTTGTTTAATTTTTTGCTATGGTTGTGGAAGTCAGAGAGGAGATTGGTTGGATGATTGCATTTTGTTTCTGGTTCACTTTGCATTGTTGTTTCAGTGCACTGCTCAAGGTTTTCTACATTTTCGTCCTCTGAGTCTAGGGTAGCCATTACGTTTAATTCCATTGGCTTTGTTTCCTCGTTTGTATCTCTGTTTTGGGATGTAGAACCTTCTAAGGAATCATCATTACAAAGGATGAAGGATTCAAGGTCAGTATATACAGAGTATAAAGGAGAGTTTTCGGGCCTTTCAGGGCTACTAACCAGGAATTTCATTTTTGCTTCCCTGTACAGTCTTCTAAGTTGGCCAAAGATTGGGATCGTGGCATAAGCCTTGTCCATCTGCATTGTTCCTTGCAGCTTGGCTCCCCATGATCTTGATAATAACATGCCATATTTGGGTGG
Source organism: Pinus albicaulis (assembly GCA_034641835.2). Taxonomy (NCBI): domain Eukaryota; kingdom Viridiplantae; phylum Streptophyta; class Pinopsida; order Pinales; family Pinaceae; genus Pinus; species Pinus albicaulis. Next base: position 328,859 of record JAXQQM020072833.1, read on the forward strand.
CACATCTGCCACCACAACATCCGTGACCATACATTTTGCGGGAATCTGGGTGAGGCTCACACACAAGTCTTTGATCAGGCCAAGACATTTACTCTACTAGAGTCAAATGAATACAGGTCTTTATAGGGGCGGGTTATCTCTAGGCCTAATCTTTCCATCACTACTTTAGGCATCAGGTTGTGTGATGCTCCAGAATCATGCATTGCATTGTGGAGAATCTTATCATGGATATTAAGACTAATATAAAAAGGGGGTACTACCCCTTCCTGAAACTTTCCTTCTATCTTTGGACCAAACAGAAGGGCAGGCTGATCATCACTTAGATTTATAGTGTCATCATTCTCACCTAAATTTAATGCCTTCAAAATTTGACCTTTATATACATCCTGAGTGGCCAGCTCAGAGAGTGCGATAGAGATTTTAATTTTTGCAATCTCACTCTCCAAATTGAAAGTGGACTGACTCTTTGGAATGTTCAACTCTGTTTTGTTAGCCACTGCCTTAGTGGATGAATCAACGTGTTGATTCTCGTTATGTACAGTTTTTGTGATAGTTTTATCAGGAGCACTAACTACAGTGCTAGTGCTGCTAGCTGGTTTACCTTGCGTATCAGTGTTTTGGTTGTCCTTTTCTTTGTTCTTTCCGGAACTCTCAACTGCTGATTTGCTACTTTCAGCAGTTGATTTAGAAGTTTTCTCAGGTATTTTCTTGATGGTGACCTCAGAAGCTTTTGTTTTGGGAGTTTCTTGGCTCTTTTTTCTTCTAAGTACATATTTTTCTCTGACCTACATCATGGCATTTTCAAATCCTAATCTGTAATCCTCAGTTTCTAACCATTCCTCATCCCAACCAGAGGGTGAGGGTTGATATTCTTCTGAGTAACAATTGTGGATTGAATATTCTATTTCAAACATGTTTATTTTCTTTCCCTCAGACTCTTCTATGATTCCCTCATCTTCATCTAAAATGTTTTGGAATGGCGGAGTAACTTGTTGATCTGATTCTTTTTGTCTGTTGGGAGTGGTGTTGTTTCTTCTAAAGTTCAGGTTTGGTTTTGGCTATTGACAGTGACAACCATATTTTCCATCATTTGCTGTAGTTTTTCCACGTTTTTAGATACTCTATCATAATTTGGGTCAGATGTGGAAGCTACAGTGTCATCTCTATATGTTACGCTTTTCTCAGACCTCAGTCTAGTTCTTTTCTCAATCCGATTTGCCTATATGTTCACTGCTCCTTTCTGCATGTCCTCCAATGTGTTGTAATATTTATCCGTAAGCTCATAGGCCATGTCAACATCAAAACCTTCAGGGTATTTTTCCAGAGCCATGCCTTGTGGAGGTTTCATATGTGGAGGGAGAGCATTGTAAATGCTGTTAAATCTTGTTGTGTAGTCATGGACACTCTCTCCTACATTTCTTTTGAGGGTCATTTATTCTGCTAGGAGTTGGCGAGGATTTTCCCTAGCTTCCCATTTGTTTCTGAAAGTCTGATATAGAGCTGGGAGGTCGTTTATGCTACTTGGAGGTAGGCCTTTAAACCATTTCTTCACATCACCCCCTAAGCTCTGGGAAAAGATTCTCATTTTGACTATATCATCATCTATTTCCATGTAGTCAAAAGAATCGTCCATCTTATCTACATGTTGTTGGGCTGTGACGGACTCTTTAGTAGTGAAGTGTGGGATCTTTGACTGATAATCATTTGGTAAGGGTACTAGAGGCTGAGGTAAAACCAGAGGTGCATACCAGGCTGCCATGATGATGTTTTGATGAGGTAAAGGGTTGGCTTGAGTAGCTGGTATATGGATGATAGGGATATTATGACCAGCAGAGGTTTTTTGAGCAGATATAGTGTGACTGAGCCCCAAGTTTTTTATGAAATGTGTATCAGGAGGTGTAGAGGGAGGGGTCTGTCTATTTCTGAGGTGTCTACCACTTTGAGGTGGTGAACCAGGAAGCTCAAGGTCTGGCTGGTCTAGGACACTAAATGACCTAGCTCTTGGTAAACTGTTTGGAGGGTCTAGGTCAAGGAATGGGTCTAATAGAACTGTAAGGTCTTCCGGTGCAGAGTTAGCTCTATGGATGTGGCTGGAAATAGTTGGTATTTTAGGTGTAGGAGCTCCTTTGAGGATACTCTCAGTGTTTTCAACTATTTTAGGTGGGTCTGGTTTATATGGATGGTTCTAGAAGCCAGAATTTTGTTTCTGACCAAGCAACTTAACCCTACTTGTCACTACTACTGTGGTTGATGTTGTTATGGAGGTTGGTCTCCCAGTGGAGTCTAATGTGAACCAAGATAATTAGCAGGCCTACTGATCATTATTGGAGTCTTTAAACATTTAGGAATCATGGAGTCGCCAGGTGGAAGGTTTAGGATGTTTCTGAAGGGTACACTGTCAACCACAGTGCTTATGAGATGTCCCCTTTCAAGGATATCTTCCAAACACAGCAAAATCTAACCAGAGATTGACTGGGAGGGCATTTACCAGATATGTCAAATCTGAAAGAGCATGAGATATAGATGCTACCTGGCCCTTTCTAGACTCTATCTAGGAGTATGGGAGAACACAACAAATGGTGTAGAGGTTGATGTGTGAATAGGAGTGTTTAACTACCAACCTAACCAGAGATTGTAGGTTTTTTGAATTCCTAAGAATTTTTAAGGTGTAATGCACGTGTTCCCCAGTGGAGTCGCCATTATGTTGGTGACGAGACTGGGAGACAGTTTGATGTTTAGCAGTTGTAGGCTCTCAGAATTCCCCAGTGGAGTCGCTATTATGTTGGGGTTCTGATGTTTTGGAAAGGTTGGCAATACCAAAAGACGAGACAACATAGAACCACTTTCAGACCTCAGGATCTGGCCCTCCTGGGTTAAGAGAGGGATCTCTCTATGATTGTCAAAGTATATGTCTTTGAAGCTCAATGTTAAGATGTTAGGCTAGTTATGGGCACAAGGTTTGTTTGTTTAATTTGTTTGATTTGGTTGTTGGTTATCAGGAAGGAAGGAATCAATGTAAGACAAAGATCAGTAAAGAGGGATAAGGCAGAGGTGAGGTATTCAAGGAAAATATTCAAAACCATCGGGCAATGGAGTCAGGAAAGGATTTTCTTGCTAATCAATAGGTAGGCTTTCAGTTGGGCTAGTCATATGAAACATAGGATCTTATAGATGATTGTGTGATATGGAGAAGTAGAAGGGAGGAGATAACACAGATTCAGAGTACAAAGTTAAAGAACAGTTGGTTGCACAAGGATCCTAGTGGACAGGGCTAACTCTAATCCCTAGTGTTCCCAAATCTTCCAAGAAAATCTATAATAAGAAACATCTAAGAACTGAATTCAATTAATTCATACATCAGAGAGCAGGCAATATCTTCCACTACACTGGTTAAACCAACTGAAATCATTCCTTAGATAATACATTCAGAACAGAAACATTAATGGAAAGGACAACAGAAACACAGGGTACCTAACAAGGGTAAATCCTATTCCAATATTCTAATGCAAGCCAATAGAAATGAAATGAAATGAATTAAACACAGAGATAGGAAAACATCACCGCTGCTTCAGATCAGGATCCAAAGAAATGTGCTTGTCATATTAAATAACAACACCAATCAAGTACAACATTGCCAATAGCTGAATACTCGGTCTGAAAACATTTCCTTCAACCTATCTAACACTCTACACAGAGACTGTGTCTCAAAATAAACTACTTGCAATTCTCTGATAACTGATCAACAACATTTACAATGTTTTTCTCATGAGTTTTATAGCTGAAGAGAAGCAGAGGAGGTAGGTAGAAAACTAAATGCAGCATTAACACTCAAAAGAGGAAGAGGGCTGAAGCCCATTCTGTTTTAAACTCAGAGATTAATCTCTGGCATTATTTGGGTGCACGAACGACCTCCTTCAGGCTTCCAATTTCTCTGATATGACCCTGGATGTACTCTGACTGCAGTACTGTGTAGTACTTTGGTGTATAAACAAAATGACTGAATGGAATGCCATGTTTGTGAAACAAATGCTTATGATAGCATAGGATTGCTGTAGGGGGGGGGGGGGAACTTTGCTTGGACACAATATAATCAGAAACAATAATGTGTGCTATGTCCTTGCTCCGGAAGAAACATTCTACTGATTTGAACCCTGATTTCATTGTTGTCTGTGTGTTGGATCTCCTGTGTGATCCTCAGGATTCTCGATCTGGTACTTTGCCTCTAAATTGCTACATTAAGGCCCAAAACCTTCAATAATGAGCGCTGAAATCCTTGATCCTAAACTGGTTTTTCCCACTGTTCCATGAATGTATCGATTTTGCAAGATTTGGGCTTTAATGGTGCCGGAGTGGGCTTGCGAAGTTTCAAACTCCGTCCTTTGATGGAATTTATACTGCCGCCACCTTTCTTGACATTTCCCTGTAGTACCAGCTTCCAGATTTAATTTTGTCTTCTCAACACGCCGTTGAAGTGGTACATGAGAACCATGGTTTTTCCCGCCTTTGATAACCCTACAAAAACACGAAACCAGTTATGAAATCCATGGATGGGGGTGAATGATGTGGATGATAGTAGGACTGTGGAGAAATGGCGGAGAATGCCATGGAATGGTGGAGAACAGAGATGGCGCAGGTTGGCGGAATGCGGAACAATTATACGTGAAAACCTTGTAAATGTCGACCTTTCAATGAATCTTATACAATGGGATGGCGGAGGTACGGTGGGTACATGTGGAGGTGATGTGGCGGATCCGGGCAACGACGGAAGAGTCAACAGTGGGAAGACCAAACTGGACTGTGAGATCTTAGAGGAGATCGACAGTCGAACACATAGTGGAGGGCGATGAACGGTGGGCCAGAGGTACGTAGACTATGGGTTAAACCCTGCACAGCTCCGTTGATCGATGACCGTCGGATGAGGCTCCCAAGATCTAATGGCTAACGTGAATATCATTGCGCGTCCTGTACCGAACAATAACGCGCGATGGGATGGCAGTTTTGAAATCGTACAAGAGCCACGCGTCAATAGGTATATGGAATTGCTGGCCGATGAGGAAATACCGCCAACTGCCTAAAGGAGGTGCAATAGAAACCGCCGGGTTTTCGAAATAGTGCTCTTCGGGGACCACCGGCGGGTAAACTCCGAACCTTCGGATCTGCGTGTAAATGGACAGCGATGGCGCAATCGGGAGTCCAAGAGATGACGACATGCGGGGGACCAAAGGGTACGGACAGGAGAACTTGGTGTGTCCCCCCGCAATCAATCACAGCCACTCGTTTGAGTCTTCCCACAGCCTGAGGAGTCAACTGCGGAGGCACCAAAGGTTTGACCTATGGATAGAGGAGTGCCTCCGCAGGGGTAAGCGCCTTTCGGACCAGTGCTCAGCTTCAACGCCTGGGTCTCATGGAAGAAAAGACTGAAGGGCTAGAAGAAAGGGGTATTAGGCCTATTATAAGGTTGGAAAGTGGGTTTTTAACGCATTTTAATGCTTTTCAAGGCCTAAGGAGGGTAACGATAGGGAGATAGAGGGGAAATTTGGGAAAAAAAATGGTGTAGGGATTTTTAGAGGGGATTCCTGGGATGGAAAGGGGGAACATAGGGGGAAGAAAAGGGACTTTGAGGAAAGGAACACAGGGGTGAAAATGAAGCGTTTTGCAAGGGCATAAAGGGCAGAATAAAGCCTTTTGGAGCATAATTCTTTATTAGCAAGGCTTATTGACTTAAATCAGCAGAGGGAAACAGTCAGAAGGCAGGGAACATGAAAAGGCTGCAAGGATGATGTGTTTTCAAGGGAAATGCATTCCTTGCAAGCTTATAAAACAAATTATCCCCTTGCTTGCTTTGTCAAGGAAATCATAAGGGGCTAACATCTTCAATTTACCGATTTTTGGCATTCTTCTCGTTACGAACATCGAAGACACAGAATTCCATTTTACTCTTTACCCAGGTATAGTATGTCTAACATGGGTTATGAAAACATGTCTATTGATTCATCCATTTTTTCATATTCTCAAGAAAGCTTTTTGTATGGTGGCCCTTTTGTTCCTTGTGGGCATTAGTCACTTTCTGGAACTTTTTCAGGAGCATCTCCTATTTCTCAGGCTTCTACTTTGACGACTGCTTTATTTGAGTCTACCTCCCAACCTTTGACTACAGACCATATTTATATGTTTTCTGGGAATACCCCTCAAGCTAGCTCATCAGGTGGTTACAATCTGCTTGGGGGAAACAACCTCTTCCGAGAGGACAACCTTTCATTAGAACTTATCTTATGGTTTTAGGGCAGCCTATTCACGGTAATTATAAAATTTATGGTCCAATGCCTGAAACTCGTTATGTTCAACCTTATGCATCACAACCCTCAATGGGATCTCCTTATCCAGGGATGAACACTATATGTAATACCACATTTACTAAAAAACCTTTGCAACCTACCTTGTAAATGCCTTATAATCAACCTTTTCAGCCACTTGGACAATTTTGTTACTCCCAAGTTCAAAAACCTATTCACAGTACACTTCAAAATACCCCAAGGGAATATGTGCTAAGTAGTCAGTAAGCTGATCTGAGTACACCTAATACTCCTATCCAATCTGTTGTGCAAACATATATTCAATATCCAAGCACATCCATCCCAGGAGTTTCCCAAGTTTCTATTGCTACGACCCTTCAAATGTCAGTACCAACTATTACACAGGATATCCCTCAGACTATTACCCATCAAACTAGACCTACAGTCCAATCAATTCCTCAAGCATCTTTGGGACAACCTGGCATAAAAACTATGTAAGAAAGTAAAAATTTTTTAGGTCAACTTGTTCAAGGAAAACCCTTTGTAGGTCAACCTTTTCAGTGGAAACCCTTTGCAGGTAAACCTCTTCGGGGACAACCCCTGGTAGGTCAACCTCTTGAAGGTCAATTTGTTCAATGCCATCCATTTCAGGGCCAATTCTGAGATGGAAAATTGGGACAAAATCAACCTTTATAGATTCAACCATGCCCTTGTCATACATTTCAGATATGAGCTCAACCGCAATTCGGTATGGCTACCCCCGGATATCCTAGAGGGGTGAAAATTCCTATAGCTCAAGCTATTCTAGGTTTTCCTGGATACCCTCCTCCAGGAATTTGAATTTTCCCTCGGGGTTATAAATTTTTTAGAAATACCGTAACTCGCGGTTACCTTGTATAGAAAATTTAGATTTACCAAATTTTTCTCTTTAATGAAAGACCCAATTTACTATCTTCTGCTTTTTCTGGCCAACCCTATGAAGTTTCCTAGTGACATTATGAAGTTTTAAGGAAAATCAGGAGAGGACCCCTCAAACCATGTTATGACTTATCATCTATGGTGTGTGTCCAAGTCTTTAATCGATGATTAAATTCGTTTAAGAAATTTTCAAAGAACTTTGACTAGCTTAGCCGTGAAGTGGTACATTGAGTTACCATGAGGATCTTTCAAAAATTTCAATTCCTTAGCAACTTCTTTCCTTACTCATTTTCAGTTACCAGTCTGTTATGATAATGGCACAAAATTTTTTACTTCAATCAAACAAAACACATATACGTACATTTTAGATCACATCCACGAGTGGTGATGTAGACTTAGTTTAGTCAAATTTTTCATCCCTAATCAAATTATGGCTTAGTGGTTTATCAAATAATTACTCCCTAAGATTACAGAAGATGTACCAAAATGAGGCGTTGTAACAGTAGAGCATATTATTGCTAAAACCAAATATCCATACCTTGTTTATACACAATCTGGTACTTTGTATGAAAATATTCTATATTGAGTCGGTCATGACATCATGAAGTTTAATTTCCATACCCCTCTGCGTAAACAACAACAAAATTAATACAATGCTAATTAAAATAAATCTAGATCTTTTTACATTTTCTAGGGCTCATTCCACCAATATAGCTAAGGACTAGTGCTTTGGAATAGGGATTAATTAACTTTCCATAGCAGTTAAACAAAAAAATAGTATCTTGCAGTAGGGAAAAACCCAATTGTTGCAATTTTTCTCTGGGAAGCTCTTCTTAATACAGTCAATCACGAGGTCATGTCGGAACCAATGGAGTAATCATATCTAATACCTACTTCATTGGTAGAGATAGAGTATTTTCACATATTACAAATGGTAAACCTTGGATTAACCATCTTCTAGGATCATGGGATCACTTGTTAGTAAATCTCTTATTTACCATGTCGAGCAACTTTCAAGGGGTTTTATCTTTGATACTCTTCCCTTGCATGTATATCGAGCCATAAAATATTCCCCCAGGTTGAATTGTCTCAATTGGTAACCTTAGTGGCTATATTCTTAGGATTTTTCTAAAGGTGATGGTGGAGGGAAGGTCCCACTATTCCTGAAGAAGATGTTGACTAGACTCGCTTGGAATTTCCTGAGCATAGCCTTCACTCTGAGATGGCATAGTGGAGTCACTTGCACCAGACTGTTTCATAAAGTAGGTTTGCGGGGTAAGTATTTTTACCACTAGTGTTCCACAGTGATCTCTGTGAGGTTGGATTTCATCACCGACTAGTGATTTTGTTGTTGAAACATATTGTTTTTTGTGTGGATATCCTCCTAGATTTTGTAGCGTGTGGTCATTTTTTTGGTTACTTTTAGAGGCCTTAGATCTTATTTATTGAAATTTTTATATTTTTTTTTCTTAAATAAATTAATCGTGGCTGAATTACCGAGACATTCACGTAGAATTCAGGGGAAGCCCCCTGAATATACACCCAATGAATTGGAAAAATTCAAAACTGAAAGGGTTCAATCATCAGGAGTCGAATCTTCTGAACAAGGAAAATAATTTATTGTAATATATCCTAATTTTTAAGTTAATAGAACTCAAACATCTGAAACAAAATTTGAACAAAATTCACCAAAAAATTTTGAAGCAGTCACAGTTGAATCTGTCACTTGTGAGTTCTCCGTATGTAGCTTACTGAACCTGACTCTGATTCCAGTTCATGTGAATCACCTTTGAATTTAATAGCCCCTGCTCCTGGTCATCCTCGTTCACCTCAAGTAAAGCTTCTCATCACCAAGAATATTCCTCCTAGCATTATTAGCATTGAAGAAATCACCAACGAAGAAGAAGAAGTTGAAATTCCCTCTCGTCAAGTATCTTTATATTTAAGGTATAGTGAACCTATATACCCTTTAGATTTTCCTTTCACTCCTTTTCGACTAGAACCTTGGTATCTTCAATTTACCAATTTTTTACATTCTTTTGGTTATGGATATCCATGAAAAAAAAATCAATTTTACTCTTTAGCCAGGTATAATACCTCTAACATGGGTTCTGAAAGAATGTCTACTGATTCATAAATGTTTTCATATTCTTCAGAAATATTTTTTTATGGTTCCCCTTTTGTTCCTGCTGGGTATCAGTCACTTTCTGGAAAAATTTTAGGAGCATCTCTTGTTTCTCAGGCTTCACTTTGAATATTGGTTTATTTGAATCTACCTCCCAATCTTTGACTACATACCATATTTATATGTTTTCCGAGGATACCCCTTAAGCTAGCTCATCAGGTGGTTACATTCTGCTTGGGGGGCCACAACATATTCTACAAAGACAAACTCTCATTAGAACTTATCCTATAGTTGTAGGTCAGCCTATTGCCGGTAATTATCAAATATATGGTCGAATGTCTCAAACTCGTTATGGTCATCTTTATGCATCACAACCCTCAATGGGAAATTCTTATCCAGGGATGAACACCATATGGAATCTCTCGTTTACTCAACAACATTTGCAACTTACCTTGTAAATGCCTTATAATCAACCTGTTCAGCCACTTGGAAAATTTAGTTACTCCCATGTTCAACAACCTGTTCAAGGTACACTTCAAATTACCCCAAGGGCATGTGTACCAAGTAGTCAGCAAGTTGGTCCAAGTACACCTAGTACTCCTATCCAATTTGTTGTGCAAACATATGTTCAAAAACTAAGCACATCCATCTTAGGAGTTTCCCAAGTTTCTATTGCTACGACCCTTCAAATTTTAGTGCCAACCGTTCCATAGGCTATCCCTCATACTACCAACCATCAAACCAAACCTACAGTCCAATCAATTTCTCAAGAATCTCTAGGACAACCTGGCATAACAGATATGAAAGCAAGTCAATATTTTTAGGTCATCCTGTTCAAGGGAAACCCTTTGTAGGTTAACCTTTTCAAGGGAAACCCTTTGTAGGTCAACCTCTTCAGGGACAACCCCTGGTAGGTCAACCTCTTAAAGGTCAATTTTTTCAAGGCCAACCATTTCAGGGCCAATTCCAAGATGGAAAATTGGGACAAAATCAACCTTTCTAGAGTCAACCATACCCTGGTGTGCTAATTCCAACTGCTCAAGCTATTCAAGGTTTTCTTGGATACCCTCCTCCAGGAATTGTAATTGTCTCTCACGGTTATCAATTTGTTCAGCAAGACCCTAACTCGCAGTTACCTTTTATAGTAACTTTAAATTTACCAGAATTATCTCGGTAAATGAATGACCCAATTTATTATCTTCTATTTTGAATGGCCATCCCTATGAAGTTTCCAAATGACATTCTGAATTTTTAAGGAAATTCAAGAGAGGACCCCTCAAACCATGTTATGATTTATCATCTATGGTGTGTGTACAACTCTTTAATTTATGATTCCAATTGCTTAAGACTTTTTCAAAGAAATTTTATCGCCTTAGCCATGAAGTGGTACATTGAGTTACCACAAGGCTCTTTCAATAATTTCAATGCCTTAGCAACTACTTTCCTTACTCATTTTCAGTTACCAAACCGTTATGATAATGGCATACAACATTTTACTTAGATCAAAGAAATTACATCTACGTACATTTTAGATCACATCCACGAATGTCGACGTAGACGTTGTTTAGTCAAAGTTTTCATCCCATATAAAATTCTCGCTTAGTGTTTTATCAAATCATTACTCCCTAAGATTATAGAAGATTTACCTAAAAGAGGCATTGTAACAGTAGAGCATATTATCGCTCAAGCCCAATATCTAGACCTTATTTATAAACAGTCTAGTACTTTGTGTGAAAATATTCTAGATTGAGTCAGTCGCAGCATCATTAAATTTAATTTCCATACCCCTCTGCGTAAACAACAACCAAATTAATACAACGCTAATTAAAATAAATATAGATATTTTTACATTTTCTAGGGATCATTTCACCAATCTAGCTCAAGGCTAGTGCTTTGGAATATGGAGTAATAAATTTTCCAAAGAAGTTAAACAAACAAATAGTATCTTGCGGTAGGGAAAAACCCAATTGTTGAAATTTTTCTCTAGTAAGCTCTTCTAAATAGATTCAATCACGAGGTCATGCTGGATCCAGTGGAGTAATCATACCTAATTCATTGGTAAATATAGAATATTTGCACGTATTATAAATGATCAACCTCAGATTAACCATTTTCTAGGATCTTGGGATCACTTGTTAGTAAAACCCGTATTTACCATGTCGAGGAACTTTCAAGGGTATTGAGATTTGATAGTCTACCCCTGCATGTATATCGGTCCATAGACTATTTCCCCAGGTTGAATTGTCTTAGCTAGTAACCTTAGCTGCTATAATATTAGGATTTTTCCCAAGGTGACGATGGAGGGAAGGTCCCATTGTACCCTGCGCAAATGTTGACTAGACTCACTTGGACATTCCGGAAGGTAGCTTTCACTTCAAGATGGCATAGTGGAGTTACTTACACCAGACGGTTTCATTATGCAGGTTTTCAGGGTAACTGTTTTGACCACTAGTGTTCCACATTGATCTCTACGAGGTTGGATTTCATCAACAAATACTAATTTTATTGTGGGAACAGATTTTTTGTGTGTGGATTACTTCCTAGATTTTGTTGCATGTGTTCATTTTTTTGGTTAATTGTAAAGGCCTTATATGTGATTTATTGAAAATTTTAGATTTCGTGTGTTAAAGAAATTAATCATGGTTGAATTACCAAAAGAGAAAGAAGATAAAAATGAACCATCTGATGAAAAGAGAAAACGTCATTATCCTTGACCTATCTGTGACGAAGATCACTACACAAAAGAGTGCCCTCATTGGGCCTAGGTATGTAAATTTGTCAAACGTTCACCCACACTCATTTTTCTTAAGGATCCTTTTCCTTCGCAAGATACAAAAATGATTTCACACAACATATCTTCTTCCAATCCATCGATGGATATCCTAATGATGTCCTCCCAAGTCATGGTTGCAACTCGATCTCAAGATTATGGATCTAAGATTCTTGTAACTGGAAATGACGTTGAATCATCCAGTCAACCTCCAACGTCAACTCTTATTTCTGAGCCATTACACATGGAGAAACCTAATCCTAATTTAGTAATTAAACCACATGCCAAAGGTGTACTTCAAAAATTGGCTTTCAACCAACATGAAAGAGCCGCTTTGAATAAAAATATTTTTGAATGTCTAGACATGTCACCTTCATCGATGTCAACCCTCAAAGTGTTGCAATATTGTCTAGCCGAGAGGAATTTACTATTGTCAATTATTGGAGCGATTGACCCTCAAGACTCTAATCTCATCTTCTCTGATATCGAGAACTTTGTACCTATACTTTCGTACCAAATGGATTTTAAAATACCTATTTTTGTCAAATCTAGGTGATTTTTCGCACGGTAATTGACGAGGGGGCATATACATGTATAATTTCTTTAGCTTGTTGGAAAAATCTTAGTTCTACAAAAATTAATAAATCATCTATGATTTTGAACGCATTTGATGGAAGAGCTTTTCGTCCATTTGGAATTCTCCAGGATTTACACATAGAGGTAGAAGGAAAATCATTACGCTTGAGGTGCAATTCATTGATGGCCCTCTTGACTACAACCTTATTTTAGGTTGGAGTTGGTCTTATGTCATGATAGTTATACTATCATTTGCCTTTGAGTTAATAATGTTTCCTCGTAAAGGAAATATTGTCAAAATTGATCAGTTGTATTACTACACTTCAATACTACCTCTAAATATAGTATCCCATATGTCAGAAAGTCGTTTATCCCTTATGAAGATGTTTGTGTAGGTATGCTTAAGGATTATTCTCTTATTGTAACTTTCGACATACCTCCTCCTAATGTGCCTCATACTATTGCCAATATCAACATCATTACATCAAGCATGATACCATTTGATGACACATGGATTGTAGTTTTAGAGTATGAGTTAGAATTCTATGACAACAAAATGCCTTTGATGTAGGTTTTAACCCTGAACATAAATTATCTACACATGAATCTTATAACAGAAAATAAACAATAGCAAGAGCATAAAACATAAAACAGATAAACACAGAGATTTTCCCCTGGATCCCAAATCGGGACAACCAACTTGATTTTCCATTATATTCATTTTAGTGTTACAACACATATATATACATGCCGAAGCATACATAAACCCCAATCCATTAACCCTGGATTAGAACATAACCGTATTTCCCTTGACCGGATCTACAAAATACCAGGGGCCGAAAACCATCGTACCCCAAAGCCATGTGCAAACTCATGCACAAAACATGGGTGGGTCGCACCATGTTTAGCGGCGTTATGAATGCCAGCAGTTGAGAGGCCACTCCCCTTGTGACCCCAACTCGATGCAACGTACAATGCGTGGGGCTAGTCGTGGAAAGAATATAACACATACCCAACATTTGAGTCCATACGAATTGGCATATGTGGCAGTTCAATCGATTTCTGACCCCTCATTAACCGATATTGATCAAGTGAATGTGATCAGTGATGAGTCTTCTTCTCTATCAGATTTAACCACAACATCTTTTTCTGATCCTTTTCAACACATATTTTCAAGTGATGAAAATATTGAAGAAATTTTATCATTGGACAAATTACCTTGGTACGATATTCACCATCGCTCCTCTTTTCTACCAGATCTCGATAGAGTTGAAAATGAATTTTCAATGATATTTTTGATTGAATATGTTAATAAACCTAAAATTCCAATGTCAGTCCTTCATTTGGATTCTGAGACGAATTTAGGAAACATTTCGACAACAAGTACAATTTACATATCACTAAATCCTGGAATAACTAAGAACATTCATATAGGTGATTCATGCTCAATTAATGAAATTAACATGTACAAAGCCCTATTCAATAATCCCACAACATATTTTCCTTGTCTTATGAAGAAATGCAAGGAATAGATTGTATCATTGTACATCTCGAAATTAAGACATACTCAGATACTAAACCTATTAGACAAATTTTACATCCAATAAATCTGTGAAAAGTCATTGTCGTTAAAGATGAAGTTGAGAAACTGCTTCATGTAGGTTTTATTTATCCTATTCCATTGACAGATTGGGTATCTAACATAGTTTCAGTGACTAAGAAATAGGTAACTATCAGAGTATGTGTCGATTATAGGGATATCAATAAGGCTTTTCCCAAAGACAATTATCCCACCCCTTACATTGACCAAATTGTTGACGATTGTGCCGAGAACGAAATATTTTCATTCATGGATGTATTCTCTGGCTACAATCAAATAAAAAAATCCCTACCGATCAGCCCAAAACTGTGTTTATTTTTCCATGGGGAACATTTTCATATTGTAAATTACCTTTTGGGTTGAAGAAAGATGGCGCCAGTTTTCAAAGGGCCATGGATTATGCATTTTACGACATCAAACATATAGTGCAACCCTACTTGGATGACTTACTTGGTCATTCTATGTGGTGGTAAGATCATCCTACACATTTACATGCCATTTTTGTTCGATGTAGGCATTACAATATCTGTTTGAATCCACACAAATGTGTTTTTTCTGGAAAATCATGACGCTTGTTGGGTTGCATTGTTTCTAAGGAAGGCATTCATGTCGATCATTTGAAGGTTGACGCTATTGTCAATTTACCTCCTCGTTCTACTCTTCACCAATTCTAGAGTTTTCAAGGGAAATAAAACATTTGAAGTCGATTTATACCTAACTATGTGAAGTTAACTAAAGGTTTTACTCGATTATTGAAACATGATGTTCCCTTTATTTGGTACAAGCTTGTTGAAAAATCTTTCGATGCACTAAACACGCATTGACACATGCAACTTTGTTGCATATACCTGATTATCATCGAGATTGTTTTTTTTATTTAGCTGTGTCTAAGCCCACCATTGGGAACCTTACACCAAATGAAATCAAGTATACACATGTGGATAAATTTGCCTTGGCAGTTGTACAAGCTATCCAATGATTCTGTCACTACATATTTTTACGCAAAACTATAGTGATCTCTTATTGAAACCCTATGATGTGTATTTCGACTAAAAAATTGCTAGGGGGGGAATATTCAAAGTGGATATTTATCCTACAAGAGTTAGATTAGGAATTTTGAAAATCCAATTCTAAGAAATCACTAGTGTTTGTTGAGCTTACGTGTAACTTTCCCTACACGGAATCTGAAGCTATGGTAGAATATCATCCTCCTGATGAATATTTGCTTATTATCAACACATTGTATCCTTCATATGGAGATATCATTATATATCTTCAAACCAAAAAAATTTGGCCTGAATTTTTAAGATCTGATCGATGTAGGATTCGGTAACAGTCCCAACAATAAAGAATTTTTGGTGATACCCTTTACTATCATGGTATCGATTTTATCTTTCGATGTTTTTTAACTCATGAAGAAGTTGGGAATGTTTTAAATGACTTCCATTCTGGATCATGTGGTGATCATATGTCTGGGTTTTCCACTACTGAAAATATATTGTGCGTTGGCTATTTCTGGCTGTCACTTTTCAAATATTTTATCCTTACGGTTAGAAAATATCACAATTGTCAATTTTTTGATTGAAATATGTGCACACCTCTCATTCCTCTTCATCTAGTCATATCTCGTGGTGCATTTGAAAAATGGGGCGTCGATTTCGTTACATGTAAGCCTCACTCAGGCGGGGGGCATGGGTATATTATTCTCCCTTTAGATTGTTTTATCAAATGGGCCAAGGAGATGCCTACATTTTCGGCTAGCAGCAAAACTAAAGCTATTTTCATATTTAATCATGTGATTTTTAGGTTCGATGTCCCTCAATCCATCATTACCGATCATGGTAGCCACTTTAGAAACATTATTATGGCTAAAAATTCCGCTCAGCTCAGCCTATGCCATGATAATTCAATGCTTTATTACCCACATGCGAATGGCCAATTCAAAGCTGTGAATAAATTTTTAACCAATATGATAAAGAACATTTTCAAAATTCATAAAACATGTTGGAACACCATGTTTTCCACAACATTATGGGCATATCGTACCTCAACAAAAAAAATCTACAGGGTTTAATCCTTTTCAAATTGTTTGAGGTTTGGAAGTTGTTCGACCCATTGAATGTGAAATTCCGTCACTAAAACTAGCCATCGAGTCATTACCATATACCTCTAAAGAGGTCGAGTGCTTCTTATACTTAACAAAATGAGATGAGACTCACCGTGTTGCTATATTAGCTGTTGAGGCTCATAAAAAACGTGTTAAGGCACAATATGATCAAAGTGCTAACACTCGTGTCTATTCAGAAGGCGGTCTAGTCTTAGTATACGATCAAGCTCATAATAAACTAGGCACTGGTAACTTTGAACCAATGCGGCATGGCCCTTACATTGTTAAGTGTGTTCTTATAGTTGATCATGACGGTTTATCTTTAGATAAACCCATGAATGATCTTTATTTAAAGAGATATTATGCATGATTTATCTTATGGAGATATTCATTGTACATTAGTTAAATTTTCAGGAAAGTGTGCCTTAGATTATTTATTTTTCTTTGTGATTTTCTGCTATTTTCTCTGCTTATCTTGATTACTCTCGATATTTC
This sequence comes from Pinus albicaulis, assembly GCA_034641835.2. Taxonomy (NCBI): domain Eukaryota; kingdom Viridiplantae; phylum Streptophyta; class Pinopsida; order Pinales; family Pinaceae; genus Pinus; species Pinus albicaulis. The sequence goes on from JAXQQM020072833.1 coordinate 345,743, forward strand.
ACATGTCTAGATTCCCTTATAATTACATTGGTTTTGCCGACATCACCTGTTGTAGTACATGGAACATATCTTCTAATGCTTGGGTTATCTGTTAACCCACTAATGAGTTAGTTTATGTTCATGGGATTTGCATTGGTCAAACAATGAACAATATCGCAGAATATAGTGTAGTCATTGAGCTATTATTTGATACCATTGAATTTGGCATTCAACGTTTTATTGTTAGGTTATATTCAAAACTCATTGTATTACATTTAAAAGATGTCTATGCAATTAGAAATCCATCACTGTGAAGAATGTTTTTGAGATTTCGTCTCTTGGAAATAAAGTTTGATTACATTGAATATCAACACATTTCAAGAAATTTTAATACTTTAGTCGATGCATTGGCTAATCAAGCGTTAAATTGACATTTGCAACATTGAACTTAAATAAAAAAAATATTCAAATCCATATTGAACAAGATACTCAGATATAAAAAATTAGAAATCTTCATTAGGTCGAAATAGTAGTATTTCAAGTGTGCCAAAAAATATACATCATCCATGATCATAGGTCTCAAACACCTTATGATCCAAATATATTGATACAGAAAAAAAATGTAGTCTAGAATGACCAGAATCTATCCATGATGATGATCATGATAACAGACTATAGCACATGCCACTCAGTGCAGATACCACCTGAACAAACCAGGAAGACCAGTCACATGCCTATGGTATCAAAGAGGCAAACCATCAATCCCAGTCTCTATAATGTCTATCGTAAGCCTCTCTGAGTTATGTTCCAACTTTGTTAAGACCTCAACAACATCATTTTGTGGTAGCACTGCTGGTATAGGTTGTACTCCTCATCTATCAAAACGAGGAAGTACTACTGGTTGCGCTGAACCCACATCTGCATTATACTTCAATTATCGGTATTGGATGATTTGAAAAATAAAAAATATCTATAAAACAAAAAAATTCGAAATGATACTTTTTACCTGAGTCAACCCACTGTGCTCTGGGAGGAAGTGACGTATCAGGATCACCCCTGTAATCCATCCTTGAATAGGGGATGTCCTCAAACATAAAAATATGGGTTCTCAGCCATACAAAAAATTGGGGCATCTATCGAACAATAGGACCTTCATCACCACCATGATGAGCCATCAGTGAAACCCATCGCAATGTGCAAGGATATCTGGGACCTGTAGGATCTACCAACCATTGTTTTTGTATGAGGAGTTGAATCCTCTCAAAATAAAATGATAATAGAATGGCACCATAGACAAAATTCTTCAGCTTCCCATTCTTAGCTCATACGAGTTGTACTTTCATGTTGACAACCACTCCTTCACACCAATTGAATATCATTCCCTCAGAACATTCAACAAATGTCTACATTTGAGCTTTGATGGCTACGTGAGGGTCCACACTACCACACAATCTCGTAATCTTGAAAGAAATAATATTTAAGTCAAGTCACTTGATAGTTTGAATATCAATCCTCCCAAATTTCAGTTGACAGTCTGGACTACAATACTACAACATGTATGAGGTGGTTGACTTCTGTCCTTGTCATGATCCAAACATAGAAATGTCATGTACCATATGGGGCAAACCAGTTAGAAAATAAATATCCTCTCCATCAATAATGATTTGATGATCTCCAATGATAAAACAATGCTCCTGGACATCCCAGGCATTTTCCGGCCAGTTAATTACCTTTCATTCCATGAATGGACCAAAAATCATAGAGTCCATGAACTTGAGCTTTTATTCCATGAATGGACCAAAAATTATAGAGTCCATGGTTCTTCAAAGCTCGAAGTGTTTTCGGGCTATCAATTGCCTCATTATAATGTGTTTCGTGCTCACGTTCCCTCGACTCGAGCATGATTGTTTCAATTTTCATCATTAAAGAGAATCATAATCCTTTTGGAGAAACTTAGAGAATTTTTTTATGGTAGAAAAATCATTTTTAAAAAACACATGACGTCTGCGCTATTTTTCTTTACACACAGTGTGTTTTTACGCACTTTATGTATAGTAAAACCACACAACCATTAAAATTTTCTATATATAAAATTGTTGGAGTTATGAAAAACCCACACACCCCGGCGGGCGATTTCTAAAAACACATTCTCCCCTAAAAAATAAATCTTAGAACCTAAAACACAAGTAAAAATACAAAATATAAGATAATGGAGTGATGGCTTACCTGGAAAAGACAGTTCGTAAAATGGTCCATCGGTTCGCCCGATATTAGCCTGAGAAGTTCTATGGTAAAACCCCCTTTTCACTGCTCTCAAAATCAAATGGTAAAAATGACTTGTCTTTTCAACTTTTATAAGATTTTATGAATAAAATATTATTATTTTATTCCTTTGAACTTTTAGAAGTTCAAATTTTCGATATTTTTTACTACATTGAGAACAGATTATTGTAATTTTTTGAGTTTTATGTGCAAAGAACAAGTCATGTTTAAAAAATGGATCATTTTGACGACATAGTAAAATTTTATCACTTTTTTGAACTCTCAAAAGACACAAAAAAGAGAAATAACGAAGTTATCATTTAAGCCCTTTTCAAACTCTATAAATATGAAAATATTTTTGATAACTTGAATATTCAAAATCGTAAAAATAAATGAATAGTCATCTATTTAGTATAAGTTTACTCCTTTTCCAGACTGAACTAGAATATTTACAAAAAGGGTTTATGTTGACTAAGCATGGTCAATAAAGTTCTCTTTTAAATTATTTTATCCTTTTTCGGTCTTCACAGACTAAATTTATGAAAAAGAACATTATAGAGTTTACTTATGTTTTTCTTCTGAACCCATAGAACTGAAAAACATTGAGTTAATCCTATGTTGGACTCATTAAAATTGAACAGTGCGGGACCTGTCGATCACAATGTGACCGAACCACTCCTTCATAGGGTTTGTTAAAAATACTTGGGAGGACTCATCCAAAGAATGAGATTATACAACAAGAAAATGTTATCCTCCTCAATATTGACAAGAAAAAAAGAGGTACTTTCTAGTAATGGTGTGGGAAGAAATTGAGAAAAATATTCCATATTTTATACTTGTTTTAGAAGCACCATATCGCTCTTGAACACGACACTTTGCGACAATAGTGTATGGGTTGGGTAATCCTTTTTTCTTACATTTAATCGAATCTCATTGAAATTATTCATATGTTTTTGGGTATTATATTTAATTCAAATGTTGCCAAGTCATTTACAGTTTCGTTATGTGTTCAAGAGAAAGTTCAACTTCAATTCATTTTTCACTGAAAATATTTATCTCCATTCACGTTGACCATCACTGATTCAGTCCTTGCAAAATATTTATTCAAACATGAATAATGAGCTTCGTGTCAGATCATTTCCTATCAAATTCAGGTCATTATCTAGGAAGTTGATCTAGAAATTTTATCAGTTCCTTGAAATATGCATGTCCTAATGGCAGGTTTCTCTCCTTCGACGACAAGTTTTAATGATTGGCCTTCAATTGATCAACCCTATGAGTGTTTGACTGTAAATCATCCATTCACACTTCATATTTTGTACTAAAGTACTTTGAGATCCATTTTAATTATTGGTGGTTTCTCTCACACTTGTTAACGGTTTTCCTCATTCACCAATAATCAGGTGGTTTCTACCATGTTTGACTTTGACGCATTCAATCCAATGGCTATATTTGTACTTCTTCAAGAGATAGATATCAAGAACCTGGGTATAGTTTCATCCATCTAGGTTGTGAGGAGTTAAGTATTTATGTTTGAGTAGACCAATTTATGACAGATGGTTGTGTCCATACCATGTCTACTATTAATATAATTCTAAACCATTTCCATACCCGCACATAGAGTTAGTTTTACTCTGAGTATGGGAATTCCTACCTCAGTGATGATTATATATTTTCATTGAATGTTCATTGCAGGTTTCTGACTGTTTTCTCCAATCCATTCTTTGGTATGATAAAGCACTTCACTCTTTTAAAATATTTCTCAGACTTTGCACTTTAGGGGGAAATATGTTACACGTTATTTTGTCACCATGAAATTTAACAATAAATATGGATCTATCAACATCCATACTCATGCTTCCTAGAAATTCAAACATTCATATTCCTTGACCAAGTTCTGAATTTTTGAAAATGACTCTTTGAAAACTCTTAAAAGTGACTTGCACACTTTTCGCCGCAACTTGTGGTGCATGCACGAATATTACAAAGGTTTGCTGCAGAAAGTTGTGCTTTGTTTGCCATTAAAAGCTATGAAACTTACTTCAAAAAAAGTAAAAGATAAAAGTAACATCTAGAATAATAGTTGGGCACATATTCTCCAACTAAAAAGCATTTGAGTCATATCAGTTCGAGACAAATCCCTCCACTCATGGAACTAATTCCCTTGGTCATGGGATTCTTATCCCCTCACTTGTGAATCTCACTTCCATTTGGTGGCTCTGAAACCTCCTCAGTTTCTCCTATAAATTCAGCTAAAGCTTCAGGTTTAAAGGGGTTCACAATTAGTAATATTATGCTGGTCATTTTAGAGTGATGAGCTTGTTAACCAGGGATGAATATTGGAGGCATACGTTAGGAACCTGTACGACATCAAGGCTTGGTTGTAAGAATTCCATTCTATTCCTAAATAATACATTTGGATACATTTTCTCATTGTATTATGTTCTTGGATTCATTGTGATTGTTAAAATTCATAAATTTATTAAGGAAATTTAATTTCCTAATCCCCTTGATATTTAGGTTAAGCTAATTTTTGGATAATTATTATGAAGCCAATGATATTGATCTCTTGTATGTTTTTGTTTGTAGGTTTCTTCTAAGCATTGAGGATATGCATGAAAATGAAGCGTGGGATACTCAACATGCATTTATGTTGAAAGGTAATAGCATCATCCTCTATTTTCTAGTTTTGATAATCTAAATGCTAATAAATTAGGGAAAGATACATTCTTATGTATGTTTGTTTCTATTTATTCATTAGAATACTAGGGTGATCACTCTTTTCCACAATAGGGATTTATCTGGGTAACAATGATATACATGGCATATTTTGATCCACACATAAACATGAATGCAAAAAATACAAATATAATCATAAATATAGATATTAATAGAAATAACACTTCATTTGATTAAGATCAAATAAGTCAATTATGCTTACATACAGAATGCAAATAAACTAGCTCGGGCGATGGTAGCTTATCTCTGAGAAGCAATGTGGCGACTACATGACTTTGAACAGTGTTACAATGAGGCCCAAGGGACTTTTTATTATTGAACAACAAGGGAAAACAATAAACAGCCAAAATCCTAACTCAAGATATGGAACAACACGAGTTTGTGGACCATTTTGGGGTTAGTTGGGCAGCCAACCTCTCTGGGCCATAACTTGGTAATATTATCTCCATTTGGCACGTAAGATACCTCATTGGAAATATATATGCAAGTAAAAAAAAAAATTCTACAGCCCTTTCCTACAAATATGGGCCTTCTGTGGACTTCAAAAAAATGTCGTTTAGGGGTTAAAACTGCTTTGGAAGTTGAGGACCCTAAAAAATTCAAAAAATAGTAAATTTTGTTATAAATACGGACATTTGTGAAACTAACTAGTGGTCTAGGTGGAATAGGAAGGTAGCCACCAATATCCACATGGATCATTCATCATGCTTAGGAAGAAATGGTCCCCATTGCAGGCGTAGCCTTCATGAGGTGAGGAAATTTCTATTGAACTTGGTCCCTTGTGAACCACTTGCCCTGGTGAAGGAGTTGGCCTAATTTGACAGCTCAATATAGTTGGATCCTTTACTAGTGAGTGTTTTTTATTATGTGTCCATGATCACATCAATTGTGACATGTTCAATGTAGCTTTGGTTGAGCCTTTTTGGTTTTAGTTGTTCAATAACATCGACTGTGTCCAACAATGGGGGAATGTATGGTCGCAACCGATCCACATTGAATATTAGTTGTAGGGAAATAAACAGTGGAATTTTGAGATCGAAGGCATTGTCCCCTACAACCTTGATGGTAAATTTCCCATATTGGAGCGGAGAAGCTTTCATTTGTGCCCAATGAGGTCCTCCTTCTCCAAATGCAACCAAATTTTATCGCCCACCTAGAAGTTATGTGGCACTAGATGTTGGTGATGACGATACTCATACTTAAAATTGGCTCTATCCAATATGTCATGGACCCGCGGGCGCATGTGCTGAATGCGCTCAATGAATTTTTTATCCCTATCAGTTTCGGACTGTACATGATTCAAATCTTCTTGAGTAGTTGCAAATGGTATGGCCACACCAATGGGACATAACGACTGGAATCCCAACCCCGCCTTAAAGGGGTTGTGGCCAATTTAGATATGTAGAGATTTTTTGTAGCTATGTTGGATATAGGGGAGGATTTTATTCCATGTGTTTGGTTGCTTCGAGTTTTTCATGCATATAATGTGTCCGTTTATCTTGTTAACAACCTATATTTGGCCATCGGTTTGGGGGTGGAACATCATGGACTTAATGAGCTTGCTATCTAGGATCAACCAAAGACTTCAAAAAAATGTACTTAGGAACCTTTATCATGGTCTAAGATGACTATGGCATCCAAAAGTGTATTCACACTTGCTCAAAGAAGAGCCCTATAGTGGCTTTTGTCATGGTGCTCTTCTTAAAGACTTCCAAAATGGCCATCTTAAAGAATTTGTCAATGACCATGAAAACTCAGTCATTCCCATGCCTAGAAGAAGGAAGGTCCTACATGTAATACATGGAGATGGATTCGCAAGGTCAACTAGGAGTTGAAAGAGGAGTATATAGGCCTTGCTTCTTGATGGTAAGTTTGGAGATGGTGGAGGAAATGCAGAATCTGATTTGCTTACCAACATTTTATCGAAGGTTCGACTAGTAAAAATATTTATGTATCACTACCATTGTTTTCTCTAACCCGAAAGGCTATCGACCCGACCATAGTGCACCTCCTAAATCATCTTGGAATGCTCACTTAAAGGAACACAAATTTTTCTAAGGTGGTGTAACAGTGCATCCTGGATGTGAAATTTTGGAACTTTCTTTCCTTCAAGGAGTGTTTGGTATGTGTTGTTGAATGCATATGCGATGCTTCAACTTGGTAAATTATTTTTGTTTGGACTCATACCAAAATAACTTTGTGCTCACTTCTCCCTTTGTGAATTTCATCAAAGGCCAAGTCATATGAGACAACCCCAACATGAACCTATAATAGAATTTTTCAAGACCCAAAAATTTGTGGAGCTTTGTTAGAGTGGTTGGGGCTGGCCAATCCCGAATGACCTGTATCTTGGCTGGGTCGACATGCAGACCCTGCACATCATTGATGTACCCTAGATACTGTACCTAGATCATACTAAATGTTCATTTCTCCAAATTTTCACACAACTTGTGTTCTTGCAAGGTTTGGAGGACCTCACAAATATGGTGGAGGTGCTCTTCCCAACTCTGGCTGAAGATCAGGATGTCATCCAAAAACACCACCACAAATGACTTGGTGAAGGATCACAATATTTCAACCATAAGCCTCATAAAGGTTGTGGGGGGATTCTTTAACCCAAAAGGCATGACTAGACATTCAGAAAGGTCCTCCTTGGGTTTGAAGGTAGTATTCCACACATCAAAGGGTTTGATTGGTACCTAGTGTTAACTAGACTTCAAGTCAATCTTGCTGAAATATTTGGCCCCATTGAGCTGGTCCAAAAAATTCATCAATCCATGGGATTGTATATTTATTCTTGAAAATTATCTTTTTCAGTGACTGGTAGTCAATATAGAGTCCCCAAGTCTTTTCCTTCTTCTGTACCAACATGATCAGTCTCCCTCAGGGTGATGAACTTGGCCTAATGTTCCCTTTCTACAACAGATCTTGCACTTGCCTCCTGATTTCATCGTTCTCCATAAAATAGTTTTGATATCTCATTCCATTGGATAGTGGCCCACCTGGGGTCATATTGATGGAGTGCTTAAACTAACAGTTTAGACATAACCATATGGGTGAGGTGAATATGTCCTTGTACTCCTCCACAACCTTATCCATCTGTTGTTGTTGGGCGAAGGAGACTGATCTGGAGGTCATGGCCACAATATTTTTCTTTCCCTCAGGGAGAATCATAAGGAATACAAATTTCCTAGTCTTGGAAATTATCTTACTGCATTTATTTTTAGTGATCAAATAGATGGTGTTAAGCGGTGCTAACTCTGGTATGCTTTACAAATTATTGTCCAAAGTAATAATAATAGTGTCAATCCTAGACTCATACACAACATGTAGCTTCTACAAGTATTTTTGGCGTAATAGTACAACGAAAAGTTCAAGAGGAGAAACATCACACAATACCTCATATGTGAAGGGCTTGATGTTGTAGGAAAGACGACATTTCTAGCAGACGTAGAGATGTCATCCTTGGTGAAGGCACCCGATGGTGTACGGTTGTGGGTGTGTCATGGCAAGTATGTCCAAACGCTTCACAAAATCTATTGAAATTAGGACCTTCTTTAACTCATTGTCAACAATGAACTCCAGTGGATAAACATTCACCCACATATATGAGTGGAAGAGGAACTCCCACTCCTATGTATCTTCGGGCTCATTCTTCTGGATCTTGGTGGTGGAAATGGTGGCACAGGGTTCCGCGTCAATTATTTTCTTTCCTTTTTCATTCCTCTTGTCAGGTTTTGACTCAGAATCAGAACATGCATCTAATTCATAAGCCTTTAGCTTAGCCACCAGTGACTGATTGGCCCAACACTCAGTTGTGTTGTGAGTGAGACTCTTATGGAACTCAAACCTTTTTCCCATGTCCTTCTTTGCCTTCGCGGTGTTTTTGTTTTCTTGTGCCTTCAGAGGGTTGTCCTGAGTCACCTCACCTTGGATTTTTCCTTTGTTCCAGGGTTTGGGGATGCCTTTCCCTTTCTTCATATTCACAGATCCAAAGTCTTTCTTCTTCTATTTAAATTTTTGCTCGATATTGGAAGAATATTTGTATTTTGTAGCAAGTGAGGAGATATCAAGGAAATATATTTTCTCCTAAATGTAGTTGTGCAGACAACTATGTTACTTAAGTATTATATGTTTCTCTGAATATTTGATACCCAAATTTTCGCATAGGGTATGGAACAAATTCATCATCTCATGCACATATTCACCCCTTTGTTGATGCAACATATTCCATTGTATGTACTTTTCCTCATAGCTCCTCAAGGGGTAATATTGTTCCTTGATGGCATCTCATAAATAATTCCAAGTGGGTGTGGTTGAAAATAGTGAGGGCTTTCTCTCATGCCTATGTTCATGATAAGTTTCCCACTAGTACTTGACATGGGGGGGAACTTTTAGGAGTGAAAAAGTAATATTTTCCCTATTGGAAAATTCGTGAACTGAAAAACACCCTTCCAAAGTATTTAACCATCTATCTAAGGTTTAAGCATATATCTGACCTTCAAAAATGGGAATGTGAGAGTTTAATTGTAGCTTGAAGGGAGTGTCAGCTCTGGAGTAGCTACGTGATGAAGATGTTATCTCAGAAACATTGTCCATTATCAAATTCTTCTATCACTCAAGGGTTTCTTGAAGAAATATTTTCAAAGGATATCCTACTCTCTTGTATTTATTTTCTTCCTCCATTCGAGGTTGTTGGGGTTTTTGAGGCTAGTATTGCAAAGGTTCAACTAGTTCGAGCCCTAACTCCTTATACCCTGACCTCCTTAGGGACATGCAAAGAAAAATAGAGAAAGAGGAGACCGCTCTAATACCACTAATCCAAAATTAAATAGGAATACAATATAATATAGAAATAACCATAAGTAAATAAATGCAGTAAAAATAACACTTCATTTCATTAGGATTAAAAAAATTGAATTATGCTTACATATAGAATGGAAATAAACTAGCTAGGGTGATGGTAGCTTATCTATAAGAAGAGATGTGGCAGTTACATGCCTCTAAATTACGTTATCATGAGGCTCAAGGGAATTTTTTTTATTGAACAATAAGGGAAAACCGTAAAAAAATAAAACCCTAACCCTACGATATGGAACAAGAAGAGTTTGTGGGCCCTATTAGGGTTATTTGGGCAGCCAACTTCCTGGGGTAGTAAGTTGGTCATATTATCTATGTTTAGAATGTATGATACCTGGTCAAAAATATCTCTCCGAGTACTAAACAATTTTCCACATGCACCTTCCTACAACTACATTCCTACTGGGGACATAAAAAAAATGTCATTTACGGGGTCAAAACTGCTCTGGAAGATCAAGACCCAAAAATATGCTAAAAATGGTAAATGTTGATATAAACAAGGAAACTGGTGTAGCTAACTGGGGGTCTAGGTAGAATAGCTGGGCGGCCACCAATATCCACTTGGATCATATGTACAAAAATTTAATTATAAATTTTGAATAGCATTGAAATGAAAAAAAAAACTTCAAAAAGGACTAACAAATCCCAAATGTGTGGAGAAAAATAAAGAATGTGATAAAATAAAAATATTGAAAACAAAAAAATTACATTCAATCTTTTCCTTTCCATTAACACAAAGAAAATTAATCATAGTTTACAACAATGAACATTGTTCATCCCAAGTGTGTGGTGAATTCTTATAATCACAAGAAAATGTTCATAGAAATTCATATGTTTTTTTCCAAATATACACTACACTAGTAATCATCCCACATATTTAGAGATGCAACATAAAGTGGGTTATAAAAAAATTTATACACATACTTAGTACCATGAAAATCACAACATTTACAAATGAACATGTTGGTGGATTTCATATGAGTGGTCATATTACTAAAACAACTAGTTACTAGAAAATTATTAGACAAAAGCTTCCACTCTTCATATAGATGATAAGCTCCTTCATGGGTGAGAGAAAAAGACAATTCCTCACATGTTCTTCAAAGCATTCCCAACTTGGTTACAACTGCAATATCCCTATCTTCTTAAGGATGGAGGAGTTTTGTTCATAGGTCTCCCAATGAAAAGATACAAAACCCAAATATATTAAAAAAATCCAATCAAATTGTTTCAAGAGGCTTCAAATATTGTTAGCTAGTTTGTTAAATACAATTTAAGAAATTAAAAATATATGTAAGGTGATTGGTGTTAGTAATTGTTCTATTGATGACAAAGGTGTTGCTCATGTGGAAGCTTAGAAAATTTTACAACTGGCAGAGGTACATGGGAAAAACATTAATTTTTTTCTTACTATCCATCATCACTAAGATCACACAGGGGAAATAAAGAACTTAAGAAACTAGTGTGAGTTATTGAAGTTTAGGCTAGAGAAAAATATCATGTAAAATATTGTATTGTTTCGTTAGAGCATAGTGATGAATTATCTTTGGGCATGATAACGACTATCACGGCCTTTCTCACACCATGTTCATTGCTAGTTGTGGAATTCGTTTTTAAGGCTCAATAGAAGAAACATATTGGCCTCCTTACCAAGGTAAACTCAGGTATTCTGAGGACATGAGTATAGGAAGAAGAACCTTCAGTGCACAATAATTGTTGAACCAAAAATATGAAGGGATCAATAAAAAACATAGCTCTCTTGAGTGAGAATAGAAGGATAACAATCCCACTGTGCCATCAACCACTCAAAAAAAAACATTACTCTGCTTATCCATAGCCAAGCCTTAGGAAGATTTCCTAGCTTAACATTAATAACTTGTGGGGCCGATATGTAATAATATTTTTGGTACATATGAAATATTTTGAAGTCACTCCAAAATTCTAGGTACATAGAAATAATGAGCTTGATTATTTTTGGGCTCAAGATGAGTCATATTTTTTTGTTTCCATCAAGCGTAAATCTGACTGGCTTAACATGAGGAAGAATTATGATGAAAATTAAACCAAGACTAAGCTAAAGTGATGAGTGAGATTTTAACAACAGGTATACATGTTTTGAGATTTCAATTTGAAATAAATAGAAAAACGAACTCGGTTCCGTGTTATCGGAGTTTGAAAAAATCACTAGTTCTTTCAGGAAACAATATATAGGCACGATCAGTATGTTGGGCTTGGGCCAAATGAAAATGGTGAGTTTATTGCAGTATATTATGAAAAATAAGCCTTCATCCTATGTGGAAAATATTTCTCAGATACTTCTGCCTTGAACAGACCATCAAAAGCTACAGTTTCACCAACAATTTCTACACGCATTTCCTTTACCCTGCCCGCATGCGTTCTTATACATGGAGAAAAAGTTTCACTATTTGCATTATAAAATACAATGCATAGTTTCCAATATATTCAGAAAGTACTGGTTTTAAATGTGGCATGTGTTGCTTTAGGTCCTGATGGAAATGAAAAAAAAATTTAAAAGAGAATATTCTAAAGAACCAAAATTTTTCATAATTCCATCTTCTATTATCATACTTGTTGTTTATAGCTGAGTGTAGAAGTTCTAGTGTGGAATTTTTATTTCTCATGAAATTTTAATCTAAATCACAAGACACGATCCTAGTCTACTTCTCTGCGGAATTCAATTCACAATTTATAAAATTAATCACAAACATGCAATGATAAATAACACACATGCACACAATATTTTTTCAAGGGGGGGGAATCTGCAAAAACCCTTTTTCATGCTTGCATTAATATGATGAATATATATGTATTACAATTGATAACTCAATCTAAGATCAACATGTAAATGAATAACATATCTCTTTTAGCAATGAGAAGATCTAACCAAGAATTAGTCAATTACTACCTATGCTTTGGCCCCTATTTCCTTGTACAATTCGTGAGGAAAATAGGCCCCTATTATTTAGGAATTTCTTTCAAAATGATTGCACAATTCCAAAGGTTCATCATCTAACTCCATGCAACAACTGTACACTCAACGCTAGTCTACAACTGATGTTACACTGCCTTGGAATCTCCACCACAACTAGGGAACTTGAATTATATGAATGAAATAGCTATTTTCGGTTGATTTATCAGTTAATTGGATAATTACTAAGTTAGACTGAAGTCCCACTACACAACTGAACTACAACTAGCTTCTCAAACAATTAGAACTATTTTAACAGAAAATAACTTGAAATAACTGACCTTGATTTCTAAAAGTTATAAATCACACATGCTTAACCGAACTCTAACTCCTCTAACTCGAATTCATTGAACTAACTAAGTGACAAGGGCCATCTCACACAAGTTAACTACATCCAAGTTGTTTGTTGATGTGGAAATTCAAATTCTCTCAATCTAACCAAGGAAAAATCAAATTGAGACTTTCTTGTTGTTATTTTCAAGACACCCTCTTAGAAAGAAAGGTATTATCAACCACTCCTATCCTTCACCTATTGAGCTCAAACTTACCTCTTGACAAATCCTTTATGAAAATTTCTACATCTTATTCCTCTCTAGGAATGTATTGTAGCAACATTATCCGCCTTCTCAAAAAGTCTCGTAAATGGTGATACCAGATATCTATATTCTTAGATCAACCGTGAAATATTGGAATCTCAGAGAGATTTATGCAATTATGATTATAACTATAGATCTTAGTTGGTTTCGTAATTTGACCAAATAGTCCCACAAGTATCTTTCTAATCTAGATCGCCTCACATGTGTCTTGACTTGCAACCATATATTTTTCTTCTTCCAAGATGAGAGCCACATATCTTTGATTCCTACTCTACCAAGAACAACTACGGATCCAACACTTAAAATTCCACCTGATGTACTCTTTTGGTCTGATGGAATCCTTGCCTAATATTCATCTGTGAAGCCACACAAATTCACTCTTGCCGTCCATATGTACCATAGTCCAATCTAGGTAGTGCCTCTAAGGTACCGTAAAATATGATTAGATACCTTCCAATACAATTTGGTTGGCCTAAACATAACATGGATCAACTAGTTGATTGCATAGCACATATTTGGTCATGTGTTTACAAGATACATCACTGAACAAACTAGCTGCCAATAAATGAAATAATTCACCTCTTCACCTGAAGTGGCATCCCCCTTCCTCTAGTTGGTCAATAGAGGTGTATCCATGAACTTACAACTCTCCATGAAAAATATCTGTAGTATATAATTTTCATACTTTCCTTGAGACACAAAAAATTCCCCATCACCTTGCCATACTTCCAACCTGAGGAAGTAGTGCATGATTCATATGTCCTTAATTTTAAATTCCCTCGCCAAATATAATCAGTCGGTAATCACCAGTTAAAATAAAATCATCAACATATAGGACAATAATAAGAACTTTACCTTATACTAATTTTTTGATCTACATGTACCAAGAATAAGGTGCTTGTTTAAGACTGTACAAGTCTTGCTTGAGTCAGCACACATGAGACTCTCGATCAGATGTCTCAAAACCTTCTAATTTCTTAATGTGCACCTCCTAATCAACAACCCCATTGAGAATTTTTTTTTTTTACATCCATTTGGTGGATCGTAGACCCCATCTACGTAGTAAGTGCAAGAATTGATCTAATCAATGAATACCTTGCCACAGGAGAAAAGGTTTCCCCATAGTCAATTCCCTCAACTTTATAGAATCCTTTGGCCACAAATATGGCCTTATATTTCTCTAGGCTTCCATATGTTGCATTATTAACCTTGAAGATCCATATCGAACCCACAACTGATTTCTCTGTTGGTCTTGGGACCACTTCCCAAACATTGTTCTTTATAATGGATTCATACTCATCCATGTTGTGTAACCAGCTCCAAAAATAGAAAAAGAGAGATATCAACACCTTAGAAATAAGCCACTTCGAGGGGGCAACCTCCAATACATTACATAAATGAACAATTCTTGGATGATACAATTTACAAAACCTCCTTTCTATATATAGGAGTCCATGTGGCCATAATGTAATCCTAGTGGGCCATAATGTAAACCTAGCCGACCTAAAAATAATAATTCAAGGGCACAATAATAACAAAATGGGGGTTACAAGGGTACAATAATAACAATAATGGGGTTACACTAATAACAATAAGGGACTATACTAGTAATATAGGGACCTAACATGCCTCACTCCTCCAAAAAAGTGTTTTCCTCAACGCTTGAGTAGCTCTGGGTGCCTCTGTATAAAATTCTGATCCTCCCATGTAGAATCTTCAGTGGGTAAGTTCTTCCACTTGATGAGATACTCTGAAATTGATCGATTTCGTAGCTATCGATTTCTTGTTTCTGTGACCGCTTCAGGTTCCAATATGATTTTTCCTTCCTCCTCAAGTTCTGGAAATATCGTTTGAACTGGAAGATTTTCACCTATAACCTTCTTTAAGCATGAAACATGGAAAAATGGATGCACTCGCGAAGAAGCAGGAAGCTCCAATTTGTATGCCATAGTACTGATCTTTTTTAACACCTTGTAAGGACCATAGTACTTTGGTGATAATTTATTATCCTTCTTAGCTTGCTTCAGGGACATTTGTTTGTATGGTTGTAGCCGTAAAAATACCCAATCTCCTACATCAAAACTTCTCTCGCTGCGATGTTGATCTGCCTGTTGTTTCATTCGATTTTGTGCCAAATTCAGGTTATCCTTTAAGAGTTGGAGAACTTCTTGCTGATGCTCGATGTGATCTTCCACTGCTTGAACCTTCAAATTTTCCCTTAAAGATGATGTGATCGATGGTGGATGATATCCATAAAGTGCCATAAATGGGGTAATTTTTGCTGCAGTATGGAAGGAAGTGTTATACCACCATTCAGCGAGAGGTAACCACATTATGAAATTTAGGAGCCTGAAAAAACACTACCTTCCATAGATCATATCTCCAAAAATATTGTGAACCAAGATCTGAAATTTTTTGACGATGTTCCTTAGGATTTCGGCTTCGTACCCTATGAATTTTAGTTTCTGAAGCTTTTTATAAAAAACGTTATAGCGAAAATTCGATGATGACCTGTTTGGAGCAGTGGAACCCTAGAATACAAAGCTTTGATACCAAATGTTGAGTAACCAGCTCCAAAAATAGAAGAAAAGAGATATCAACACCTTAGAAATAAGCCACTTCGAGGGGCAACCTCCAATACATTACATAAATGAACAATTCTTGGATGATACAATTTACAAAACCTCCTTTCTATATATAGGAGTCCATGTGGCCATAATGTAATCCTGGTGGGCCACAATGTAATCCTAGCCGACCTAACAATAATAATTTAAGGGCACAATAATAACAAAATGGGGGTTACAAGGGTACAATAATAATAATAAGGGGGTTACACTAATAACAATAAGGGACTATACTAGTAATATAAGGACCTAACAATCCACCATTGTATCAAACCATACAAGTTTCTGTACCACTTCCTCAAAAGAGGATGTCTCAGTCTCTACAAGGTCATTCATTAGAGCCATGTATCAAGTGTACCATTCAAGTTACCTCTTCCTGTGCAAATTTGAAGGAGCTGCCACATTATCCCTTGCATCCTGCGCAAGTCTATCAACTTCCCTGGTTATTTTTCTAGCTTCTTTCAATGGTTTTACTTTAGTGGATGTCTCCACTCACTGCTCCTTAATTTTTGGCTTCTCCAAAAAAATTTGAAGCTCCTCCTTTGGATCTAAAATATCATCTTCTGGTGGGATCTGAAACTCCCTCTCAAGAGATAAATACATCGCTTTATTCTCATGAAGTTTTACATTCCTTCACACAAATGTCATTCTGAAGGGAGTTTCTTTGTAACCCAAAAATACCCCCAACTCTGATTTTAGCCTGCAAGATTTTCCTTGATTTTTTGGAGACATGATAGTAAACATAGGCTCCAAAAATCTGGAAGCATCACACATCCAACTTTCTCCCCGAGAAGGACTCCTTTGGTGTAATCATTCCAATAATATGTTGAGGACTCTAGTTTTGCAAGTAGACTATTCTGTTACATGACGTTGCCAAAAAATTTAGTAGTAGGACTTGGTGCTGGGCTAGGGTACCCTAGGTCGAGTCTAAGGTACCTCCTTTTTGTCAATGTTGTTAGTGTGCAGGTCAAGGGGCTTTGGGGTGGGTCAAAGCTTCTTGTTTTTATAACCAAAAAAAAGGTTAAAACATGGGGCTCAAACCACGGTTTGAGTCCACGAATTTTGCACATATAATTCATATAAAAATGGCATGTATGAGTCAATTCGAGAATCAATCAAGGAATCAAAAAATAATCTATGATCTATCATTTGGGAATGTGATTTGAGAAATTTTTTATGATAAGTGTGAGTAAAGATAGTCTCCTGCAACTGTGTGCGCAAAGTCCTATGTCCCAGATTGTTTGTGAGGAGTCTGAGGTTGTGTTCTAAAGAGAAATAATTGTAGTCTTTGAATATTTCCTTAATAAAAAGAAGTTTTGGCGAAATTATTGGCTACTTCCATGATCTTTGTCTTATGTGTAAATGCGTTGATTTTCTTATAGATGTGTTTCTGGTATTTGATATGTATTTTTTGGGTTAATTACATAATAATAGTTCTATGTGTTTGCGTGAAAAGTATATTTGTATCAAGGGTTTTTTTTAAGTCAATGGGAATAATAGCATATCTCTGTGTTTGTGCAAGAACTGCATTTAAGTTAAGGTTTTTTTTGGATTAAGATCTAAATTGGGTTAAAAAAAAATAGCGTAGAATAGTAGTGATTATATTAGATCACAAAGGGTTATATCCACATCATAAACCTCCCTTAGGGTGTGGAAACCTGGTTCCAGCACCCCCCCCCCCCCATTGCTACTTCAGGTGAAACTTTGATCTACGCAAGAAAATCACTACCGAAAGGGCCAGCAGTTGGAAGGTTTTTTTGGTTGTGTGAATACATTGTAAACCTAGGTCTCGAACCCCCAAGCCAAAAAATGGTTCTATTTCCAAGACCGAGATCTATTTGAGGGAAAATTGATGTGGCATCCAACTAAGAACGAATAGAAAAATTGGTTGGATAGAAAGGTGTGTGAGTGCAGGATCTAAGAGAACTAAAACCCATGATTATCTCCTGAAAAGTGGATTAAAATTCTCTTATGTGAAAAAGGTACTTTGTGCAGCCACATTGAATGAATATTTAGAAGAGGTCCACATAGCTCTATGCATAGTGGAAAAACTAATAGAGAAGATCTAGAAGGATATTTTATGTATAGTCCCCTCAAAAGTATATATGTATTAAGGGTTTTTGTTAAGTATGAGTAGATATCTGTGTTTGCATGATAACTACATATGTGTTAAGGGTTTTTTTAAAGTTAGATATGAATTGGGTTAAAAGCCCTAGCAAAACAAAATAGTGATTATATGAGACCATAAAGGGTTAGATCCACAACATATTCCTCCCTTAGGGTGCAGAAACCTGTTTCTAGCACCCTCCCCTATCGCTACTTCGGATGAGACTTTGATATTGAAAATCAGATCACCATTGAAAGGGCCAGTAGTTGCAGGGTTTTGTTGGTTGCACGAATACACCTTGAATATATGTCTTGACCCCTCAATCCAACACTTGATCATGCAACATAGCCCTCCCAGCTCCCACAATGCTACAATTCTTTCTCTCATCCATCCCATTCTATTTTGGGTTATGGGGTGATGTCAACTCTCTTTGAATGCCTTATTTCACACATAAATTATTGAATTTATTCAAAACATACTCACTTCCATTACTTCTCGTAAGATTCTTCACCTTCTTGCCAATTTGTTTCTCAATGAGTGCCTTGAATTCTACAAACTTGGATGACGTCTCAACTTTCTTCTGCATGAAGAGGAACCAACACTTACTTGAGAATTCATCAATAAAATAACAAAATATTTGTGTCTAGAAGTGGAGGCTATTGAGAAAGGTACAAAAAAATTAGAGTGGATCCTTTCGAAGACTGCATGCTATTTGTTGTCCTAATCATGGAATGTGGTTTTTTCATACATCCCCAAGGTACATCCTTTGCATAAATATCGTTGATCAAGTGCTCCTTTTGGGATTCCATTGGTTATTTGTTGCATAATATTTAAGGTGCCATGATGGAAATGGCCAAGTATTCTATGCCAAAGTTTACTGACATCACAAATTTTCACTTTCCCCTTCTTACTTCTTAATGCATCACAATCTTCCACATATATCTTATATAGGTTCTTCACCTGAACCAGATCTGCTTCACCTGTCCTGTTGTTATCAACCTGTTTTACTTCCACTAGATTAGTGACCCTTATTCCTCATGATTGTTTGACCTTTTCTAGACATGATACTCATATTTCTCCAGTTTGACCCTTGGAAGCATGGATGAAGGCCTATGCATGTGTCCAGAGCCTTCCAGATGCTCCCAAACCTTCCTTATGGGTGTGTCCATGAAATTTTTTATCCCTTTTTTCGCAAACATCCAAGGAATTCTATTGGAGTGGGGTCCTATCAGGTAAATTTTGATCAAGTTTTGTATATATTTTTGGTTATGCATGCTGCGCGAAAGAGTTAAAGACGATTTGGGGCAGGTCAAAGTCCCTAATTTATGTAAATGGGTTTTAAGGGAAACCTGTGGTCCTCAAACCATTGTTTGAGACCATAGTATCTGCATGCTAGATGGATATATATAAAATCTTACAAAATGTTCATCAACATAAGCATAATATCCTTACTAAAAATTGAACTAATTTACTAGACTCAATATCTCTCTCTCTCTCTCTCTCTCTCTCTCTCTCTCTCTATATATATATATATATATATATATATATATATATTGAGTCTAGTAAATTAGTTCAATTTTTAGTAAGGATATTATGCTTATGTTGATGAACATTTTGTAAGATTTTCAGTCTAAGCGTGGGTTGGGTATAAAGGCTCTTGCTGGCTGTGTCTGCGGAAGGGTAATTGCAAGGGAAGTATAAATGTATTGATTGTTGAATATATTAATGCAAAGATTGTTTTGGTGGAATCAAATGTGTTATGTGGTTGATATCTTAGTTATCTGATTAGTGTGAATATGATTATGTTTATTTCTTTGATATCTCTTTACTTCTTTATATTATCAAATGCATCTGCGTGGATAGATCCTATATTTTATGCATGAATATTAGTTGATGATTAAGCATATGTTACATGAATCGATCGGCTTAAGTGTATCAGTTACTGTGCGTGAATATACACACACTGTATATGCAAAGGTATGTTATCTATTTATGTGACGAAGTTGATTTGATAGTTTGTTGATATGTTTGTGCGTGATTCTTCTTTTAATATACAAAATAAATTATGTTATAAGTATGTTTATGGACACCACATCAATTTCTTCTTCAGGGTGTGGAAACTTGGTTCCAAAACCCCCCCATACTGCTTTGGCTGAGACATTGATTTGCGTAAGAGGATCTTACTGAAAGGGCTAGTAGTTGGAGGGTTTGTTGGTTGTGCAATAAATCCGAACCTAGGTTAAGACCCCTCAAACCAGAAAATTGTTTTATTGTTGGGAAGAGGATAATTTTGAGGGAGAATTGATGTATTGGTACCCTATGGAGAATGAATTGCAAGATTGGTTTGATAGAAATATCCATGAATTTGCAATCTAAGATAATAGAAGTTCTAAAATATATACTTAAGATTGGGTTCAGAAGTACATTTATACATCATTTCACGAAATATTCTTTGCATCCTTTGCAACTACACTCCATAAGCAGTTTTCATGATTGATTAAATTTAATACCTACATGAAGGACAATGCAGTCACTCAGTGGACTGCAGAAATGGTACAATAGTTAGAAAATACAAGCAATATGATCACCTGCGCAATAGATCATTGAATCGATCGTGTTTTGGGAGGATTTGTAACTAATTTTGCCATTGATTAGTTCGTGTCTTATTCTTAAGTAGAAATAATGATTCTTTAAGGGTCCCAGAGGTAATTTCCTGGACTCTTTGAATTTGTAGATTAAGATTCTATTGTGTGAACACTGTTCTTTGTATGACCATATTTGTGAATGTCCCGAAGAGTCTTGACTATGTGGAGTGGAATAATCTATCACGCAGAAATAGCAAAAGGGTTTACTTACAATCATCTCAAGGGTAGATCTGATAGTGACAACGAGCCAGAAAATAGTTGCTCTAGTGAATCTGCACACTCTGAAGAAGAGGAAGTCTCCCAATAAGAAGTCTCACAATATCATAACCGTCAAGGAGTATTGATCATAGTTCAGATCCCATCCACACCACTTCACACTCATCTCACAATTAATCCACTCCCCCTCCACCTCCACCTCCCCTAGGGGCACATATGGCTGCATCTATGACGCTACCTACTTTCATATGTATTGGTAATGAAGATACATAGAAATTTTGGTTTGTCATTGATGCTCTATGGAGAGAACATCAAGTTAATAGCAATGATGTTAAGCAAGCGCAGTTAGCCACTTATTTTCAAGATCATGTGTTGGTATTGTATATATGATATGTATCAGCAAACCCTAATGCAACTATGAATGATCTGAAGGATGCCTTAAAATAATAATTCAAAAAGCCGAAGTCATATGCGTAGTTTATTATAGAGTTGAAAGAGATTCATGAGGAGGTGAATGAATATGTCTGGGATGCAGATCAGATATTGAATCAGACTATTAGAGATGTTGGATTCATTATTGACGATACCAAACACAATAAATGGTTCATCGCTATGTTTCTCCCACATCTGCGCCAGCCATTGAGTCAACAGAAGATTGCAACGCAAGATGAAGCTGTATCAATTTCAATGAAACTAGAAGTTTCACTGGTGCTTGCTGTGATTATAACTCAGCAGATTCAAATTCAGTTAGAAGCAATGCATTTGGAGATTCAGAATTTGTGCAAATATAAGGGAAAGGAGGTATGCATAGAGGTATGGTGCATATGAAGTAAATCTATTGGGCATCATAAATATCAATGTCCATTCTTTAATGATTATCTGCACCCTAGAGGACCAAGCCCGCTGAAGAGCGCGATGGGACCAAGTGAGATACCTCCAATATGGTGTGTGATATGTCAAACTATGGGTCTTCATGTGACATATTTTTTTCCAAGGATCGGAAATTAAATGCGTGAGCTAAAGTATTTGTTTTGTAGACTATGTTTGTCACTAGGACATGATGAACATCACTGTCAAAGTTTTGATTTGATGATTGAAAAATC
This sequence comes from Pinus albicaulis, assembly GCA_034641835.2. NCBI lineage: Eukaryota > Viridiplantae > Streptophyta > Pinopsida > Pinales > Pinaceae > Pinus > Pinus albicaulis. The sequence continues at coordinate 367,863 of JAXQQM020072833.1, forward strand.
TGAGCTGTATAGAATGGAGGTCAAGTCTACCTTGCTAGCATCCTCATCTGGGTGTGGTAGATTCCAGACAAGAGGAAGAGAAAGAGGAGGAGGATCAGGTGGTAGAGGAAGGGGACATGTCATTTGCTATAATTGTGGAGATGTTGGTCACTATGTGCATGGTGTTTGAACCCTACATGACAATCATGCAGGTATTATAGGCAGTTTGATAATGTATTAGAATATTTTCCTATTTTAATTGCTAAGATACAGGATAAAAGACGCAGACTCCAATAAACAATATTCAGATGGTCAGGGTAGAGCTGCACAAAGAAAGATCCTAGCATGAATATTGTCACTAGAAGTGGTGCAACCATTGGAGAGGATAAATGAAAGAAGTTGGATGTTTATCTTTGGATTCATAAGGCACTTGAGAAAAAGCATGGATTTGATTTACAACGCGAAAAAGAAAATTTTGTCAAAGCAAGGAAGGAGTTTGCAGAAGATATCACATCAACATTAGGAAGACCTATGAATGAGGCAGGCGTAGATGAAGAAATAAAGCCATTCCTATAGGCTTCGATTAAGTTACTGTGAAACAAGAAGTTAGTAGAAAAAATTCAAGCGTTGATAGATAACTATGAAAAAAAGGAACAACCTCAAATGCAACATAAATTTATCAACAAGATCTATAGGAAAAATAACAAGAAGAGAACTAGACGAGAGAAGTGTTTGACTCCTCAGATTGGTGCTTATGAGATGGATCAGCTCATTCTAGATGTAAGGTCTAATACAAGTGTCTTACCTAACAAAACTTGGCAGCACATGGGAGAACCTAAGTTGGAATGGTATACTATCTAACTTCACATGGAAAACCAACAGAAAAATAATTCCACTAGGAAGAATATCACAAGTGGTAGTCAATATTGAAGGAGTTAAGGTGCTTGCATATTTCCAAGTCATACAAATGGTGGATGATACTGGCCCTTATCTTGCCTTGTTGGGGTTGGATTGGGCTGTTAATATGGATGGTATCATAAATCTAAAGAGAAGAAGAATGGAATTTGAAAACGATGGGACCAAACTCATAATTTCCTTAGATCATTCAAAAGGTGAAAGATACATAGAACTTGTGCACGTTGATGATGATATTGACTATATCTACAAGTTGACTGGATGAGATGATGATTGGATCAATCCACCGACTGATGGGAGACTTAATCGGGTAAACAAAAGCTCTTACTTCTCAGATTGAAATGAATAATTAAAGAACTTGCATAACTGGTTACATGAAATATCTGTGCTACACTACAATCAAGTGACCAGATCTCTTTGTTGCATATCATCAGAGGTATAAGAATTACTGTATTATGATGGTTTAACTTATGTCAACATGTTTTTAGGATAGCTTGAAGGAACTCTTCTAGAAGGATAGAGGTTTCATGCATCCTATATGGCATTGCAATCTACTCTAGCATGATGGTGGGAGACTCAGAAAGGATACATGGGAAATTGGGAAGAATTTTCTCAAATGATGAGATTGCACTTTGAATTTCCAACTACCAGAATGGAAGAAGTTTACTCTGGAAAGAGTGATCTATGAAGACATCTGGCGAAATGGATTGAAGTGTGGGGTACAAAGCCACGACCGGAATGGGTGAACATGTTCATTCACACATTGGGGAAGGTACCTAATGATTGGTACTTGGATACAGATTTGCGCCAAGGAACCAATGAATGGTCTGCGCTGACTAAAAGTTTCATTTTGACATTCATCTTTGAGAGTGGATTTGATTGTTTGGGAAAATTTTTGGAAGGGATCGAAGAAGTCATATTTGATACTTCAAATCCAACAATAGAGCATGCTTCTCCAACATGGGATGTGAAGATGAGGGATATTGTCAATTGTAGAAATTGGAATATAGAATAAACTAAAGAAGATCCAAGGAATATCATTATTCCTGAATCTAAGGGACAACATGTAGTTGTTAGGTCTTCAATTTCCTTATTGGATGTTACAAAGACTTTGAATATTTGACAGGTAAACATTGCATCTAAAGAACAACCGAAATTGGCAAAGAGTCTAATTGGGTGAGCCCTATGGTAAGTGCAAGATAAGAAGAAAAAATGAGAGATAAGGATTTGTGTGGACCTATGCAAACTGAATGATGCATGTCTACATGATCCATTCCCAACTTCATTTTCCAATGAGTTCCTTGACAATGTAGGAGTAAAATAGGCTTATTCATTCACAGATGGTTTCTCAAGTTATCATCAAATCAGATTGCGCCAGATGGTAGAAGTAAGACAACATTTGAAATGGAATGGGGATCTTTTTAGTATACAATCATGCCATTTAGATTGAAGAATTCACCTGCTAACTTCTTGCGCATAGTAGTAGTTGCATTTAAGGAGTATATCCACAAGTTCCTAGAAGTATACTTTGATTATTGAACTATGTCTGGGTTGTTGAAAAAGAATGTCTCAAGTTTGCGTCTAATGTTGGATACTTGTAGAAATTATCAGATCTCAATGAATTTAAAGAAGTGCATATTTTGTGTGCTATTTGGGATATAGTTGGGTCACATTGTCTGCCAGCAAGGGTTGGTGGTAGACCCTACGAATTTCAGAGCGACTATTAATCTGGAAGTGCCTGTGAATATCAAAAGACTATGCTCAATATTTGGGCATACCAGATATTATTAGAAGTTCATTCAGGGTTATGTGTCGATAACTGCGCCCATGGATAAATTGCTCAAAAATGATGTGACATTATGTTGGGATGAGGAATGTCAGAAGTGATTTGAACTGTTGAAGGAGAAGATGGTCATCCTGCCCATATTAATATTTCAAGATTGGTCAAAGGTGTTTCATGTGTATGGGCATGGCTCCTGCATCATGCTTAGAGCTATCTTAGTGTAACCAGGAGCTATAGAGATCGATCATCCTATTTCCTATGCAAGTCAAAATATATCAAGCGCAAAAATAAATTAATCAACCATAAAGAGAGAAGGATTTGTGATGGTGTATGCACTGCATAAATTCCACCACTATATATTAGGAGGACATTTCAAGATGTTTACTAACCACTCTACTTTGAAGTAGCTTGTCAATAAGCCAGTTTTTGGGGGGAAGATTTGCAGGTGCTTGCTGTTGTTTTAGGAATATGATTTTGAAGTTATTGTTAAGCTAGGGAGATTGAATGTTGGGCCATACCATCTGTCATGCATTGAGAATGGAGAAGAGATGACTAGTTTGGAGGATGGTTTACCCGAGGCACAACTATTTGTGCTCAAGATAGTTGATGATCATTTCTTGGATATCATTCATTTCTTGAATACTCGACGTGTGCCCGAGGAGTATACATTGCAAAAAAATAAAGAACTGGTGGTGAACGAAACTGACTTAAATATCATTGTTTGTCAGTTGTATAATATGGGTGCAAATGAAGTATTGCGAAGATATTCCTTGGAATTTGAGAGAAGAGACATCTTTGTTGAAGATCATTAAGGGGTTGTCAGAGGTCACTCGGCAAGGAAGGAAACCACGAAAAATATTTTGCGAGTTAGTTTATGGTGGCCCACATTTCACAGTGATGCATATGCACTTTGCTGCGCATGTGATGTATGCTAGAGAATAGGGAAAACATCACACATAGATGAGATGCCATTACATCCACATATGACGTTTCAAGCGTTTGATAAATGGGCCATAGATGTTTTTGTACCTATTGACCCTCCAGGAAAGAAGACAGGTACGCAGTACATCATCACTGCGACAAACTATGTAACCTGATGGGTTGAAGCTAAACCAGTGAAGGATTGTAGTGCGGACATAGTTGGGCACTTCATTTTTGAAAACATATTGACTCTGTTTGGATGCCCTAATATTTTGATGAGTGATCGAGGTACGCACTTTGTGAATGAAACTAGTGAAGCTTTGACAAAAGAATTCTAGATTCACAATCAGAAGAACTCTCCATATCCCCCACATGAAAATGGATTCATAGAATATTTCAATAAGATATCAAAGACTGCGCTCAACAAGATTTTCAATGCTAATAAGAATTATTGGAATGTTCGCATACCTTCGGTTATTTGGGAATATCGTACTACATGCAAGAAGCTAACAGGAAATACACCATTTAGGATGGTGTATGGGTAGGATGTTGTGATCCCTATGGAGTACATTGTTCCCATTTTGCATATGGGAGCATTCAAAAAAATGGAAAAAGAGGACATTATGGAGGAGCGATTTTCGCAATTGGTCACACTCGAAGAGGATTTCTTTATTGCAAATTTCTGTCAACACATACATAAGGCACGTGAAAAGGCATATCATGATAGGCATATCAGAAAAAAGGTTTTTAAGGAAGATGATTTAGTCTTGTTGTATGAAAACAAGCTTGCAAAACACCCAACAAGATTCAAGATCCATTTTCTAGGACCAGATATTGTTAAAGAGATCAATGATGGAGGTGTAGTGTGCTTGGCCACTTTGAGTGACGCATATCTTCCTAGGTATGCCAACGAAAGCCAATTAAAGCTCAGTTGTTGGGAAAATTGTTGAGGTGGTTTGGCCAATGAAGACCTCTCTTTCCACTCTCAAATAAAAAATTAATGAGAGCACCCCATAGTGACTCGGGACGAGTCACGAGTTTGTGTTGCAGGCCTATTGGAGCGGGGTCCCCTGGGGTAAATTTTGATCAAGTTTTGTATATATTTTTGGTTATGTGCACTACGCAGAAGAGTCAAAGGGGATCTGGGGCAGGTCAAAGACCCTACTTTATGTAAATGAGTTTTAATGGAAAATTGTGGTCCTCAAACCATGGTTTGAGACCATAGTATCTGTGTGCTGGATGGATATAAATATAGATAGATCGAGTCTAGTAAAGTAGTTCAAATTAGTAAGAATCTTATGCTTATGTTGATGAAAATTTTTTAACGTTTTCAATCTAAGTCTAGGTTGTGTAAAAAGGCTCCTGCTAGTTGTGTGCGCAGAAGGGTAATTGCAAGGGAAGTTTGAATGTATTAACTATTGAATCTATTAATGAAAAGGATGTTTTGGTGGAACCAAATGTGTTATGTGGGTGATATCTTAGTTATATGATTACTGCAAATATGATTATATTTATTGATTTTAGATCACTTTACTTATGTTTATTATCAAACACATTTGCACGAATAGATCCTATATTTTATGCATTAATATTAGTTGATGATTAATTATATGTTAGATGAACTGATATGCTTAATTGTATCTATTACTACACGCGAATATACACACACTGTATCTGTGAAGATCTCTTATATATTTATGCGATGAAGTTGATCTAACAGTTAGTTGATCTTTTTGTGCATGCTTATTCTTTTAATATGAAAAATAAGTTCTGTTATAAGTCTATTTAGGGACACCACATCAACTTCTTCCTTAGGGTGCGAAAACCGTGTTCCAGCACCCCCCATACTGCTTCGCATGAGACTTTGATTTGCGTAAGCATGTCATTGTTGAAAGGGCCAATAGTTGGAGGTTTTTTTGGTTGTGTAATAAATCCGAACCTGGGTCAAGACTCTTCAAACCAACAAAGACTTATAGAGTTCCTTAGTCCCTAAGATATCAGTTCAATTTGTCACTTATTCGAGCTAGGCAGGACTTATCGTTTAGAAGTTGCTATGACTTATCGCCGTCCTGAGAATCTACATACATCCTTTTGGGACCTCTCTTAGGCCTATTTATACTGGATCATTTGAAAGGGCCAGACTAGTTTTCGGAGAGTGCTGAATTTTGAGAGATGGGAGCTTGAGCCTATACGGTCATTTTGCTGCTAGAGAGAATTTGTCAGTTTTTTTCCACTTGTATGTTTCTCTTCATGCTCACTTCTTCAATATATTGGGGAAACTCAGCCAAATTGTCGATTGGAAGCTTTTAGGTGAAGATATAAGCATTGTAATATATTTTAGGATCAATGGAAATCTATGTTCCTTCCCTTATATGAATGTGTATTCAACATATTTTATGGTTGATTCTATTTCTTTTCATCTAACGATATTCTGAGGAAGCTCACCTGTCGTCTTGATTGGTTTTGGTTGTGTATAGGGATAAGAGATCAGGAAAAAAAGTGGTATATTTCTCGATTGGAGTGAAATATTTTCATCAAACTCAAAACACTTCTCCGATCTTCGAGGATTCTAGGTGTGATCTCATTTATCTATAGCGTAGAACCAGTTGTTTCTTGTATGATTGATAATTGAGGATTGGGGATTCATTTCGGTTCTATTGTTCTTGTTTTCTTTGTCTAGTGATCATATTGGACAGAACATCATAGAGAAAAAATTCATTGCAAATTTATATGGAACACCTATGGCTATTTGTCTAAAGAATGAGTTTCCTTTTTTGAATATCACTGTTGAGGAGGTAAATCCCCTCTGCGGATAGAGGCGATCCCTACTAGCCCAGCAGGGGTCTAGCAACAATCAGAAATGTTATGACGCAAGTCCCTAGTTACGAATGAAAAGACTAGAGATAGAAGCCTACCTGGATTCCAATGCTATGATCTGAAGAAGAGAGCGTTCCAGTTCCTCGGCCTCGTGAGATCACGATCCTCAACGATCTCCGTGGGTGGACTGCACATGCAGAAACAACGAGATACAAGCATAAAATCCGGCATCGTAACTCAATATCGATCAGGAAAGGATACTACTCATATTAACATCATTGAAAACATAGTGGAACCATAATCGTAATCATTAGGTAAATAACAGTAGAAAATTAAGAACCAGATACGACGTCGTGGTCTCCTTCGGATGGGTCTCCAGTGTGTTCACGTCTACATAAGCTAGCAGGAAAGGAAAACCTCTCTGAGTCTCTCGGCAGTGGTCTCCTTACTTGAGTCGGCCTTAAGGGAGAAGGGCTCTTACGACACAAAGTCTCTTGGGAATTTGGAGATTCAAAGCTTAGGCACTTCAAGACTAGCTTGCCATGGAATTGAAGGGCTTTTATATGTGGGAAGGAGGAGGTTGGGATCTATTGTTGGACAAGTTGACCCTATCAACAAGAAACAAGGAAGGTTCCATGGGAGGTGGCAAAACCACTTCCCTTCCATAGAACTTCCGCAGCCAAACCTCCCAACTCAAGATAGGCAATGGTTTCTAAGTTTGTTGGAACTCAACTTCCGCCATCTTTATTTAAAAAACAGTCCTTAAATTGGGTGGCGCGACTACTACTCTGTGACAGAGCGCCAGTTGGCACGACCTATTTGCAGGATTTTCCCCATTGGCGCGAGTACTGAACTGTCTGCCCGCGCCAATGCAAAAAGGGATGTTTTTCATGATTTTTGCAAGGAGATGTCTTTAGGGCAAATGAAGCTCATGCTTAGAGGAATGCATTGATGATGTTTTCAAGGCATGACAATGTTCACAAGTCACAAAATGGGTCCTCCATTGTGCGGGATGGGGAATGGTAGGGACGGTGACAAATTACTGTGTAACAGATGCCCCCTAAAGTATGAGGCCCGAGAGAGAGAGGGGTGAAATGCTTTACGAGAACATGTTCAACTAAAGGCCCGCCGTCGGAAAACCTGCACAGAAAGATACAACTGATATCTCAAGTACATGATGTATATGTGGTATGGGCGCAGCCATCCGAAACAGAGTACACTATAATCCAGATCTAGGGTATGGGCGCAGCCATCCAGCGAGGATCAAATAAATAGACTCAGGTATGGTCGCAGCCATCCAAGCAATGAGTCATATACATAATGATAATAATCCACAATCGTAGCCTGGATTACAACAGACACAATCCAGGGTCTTGCGCTCCATCTCGACCCAAACAAAGTACAAGTTCGAGCATGTGAATATGTGAGTTGAAGTCGAACATGCAGGAACATCGTATGATTACCAGCCAATGATGAAAGCTGTTAACAGACACGAGAGGAACCACCAATGATGACAATGGTCCTCAAGGTACTACAGGTACAATCTACAGCGTGTGAATCAATGGGTTGGTGTCGAACACCCGCAGAATCACTCGAACGGAGGCCAATGATGAAAACCTCACGTCGAATGCGACGAACCTGCCATTGAGGCATGCAGGCTCCAAGGTACCATAAAGGAGTCTCCAGACCAGCTTCCTGGATAATGAGCTGATGTCGATAGGAAGTGACCTTGATCGAAGGTGGGCCATAATGATTCCCACATCATCGACACGAGACAGAGGAACATGATTTTTTGTTGTGAATTAGGATCGTATGAGAATCAGAGGAAGGTTGATACTAGCAGAGGCCAACTTCTCTTGAACATATAAACGGCACGACAGTGGATTTGGCAGTATTTGACATCAGTAGATCAGAGGTCATGGTGACAAGGCAATGAGCAGAGGAGAGGTCAAAAGGGATTATCCAAACCCACGGAGGCAAAGTGAAAAATGAGATGAGATGTCCCCAACCCGACACGAATGCAGACAAGTGCCATGTTCAAGAGCGACATACTGCCGACACGACAATGATTGTGGTTCCATTTTCCCCCGCCATTTCTGGCGAGTACCCCAATTATTTTGATAACAAGCTTGAAGGGGATATCATATGCTTGTAATATAAGTTCGTCCTTTGGACGAATCCATCCTAGTACATTTAACAGGTCCTGTGAAGGAGGAACTCGGAGAACGTCATTTCGACTGAGTCCGATGTCATCAGGGTTTAACGAGTCTGACAAAGGAAGAACTCGGCGTCTTTTCATGTTTAGAGAGTTTGAAAAGACGGTGGAAAAGTAAACTCCACAGGTCCCTTTTCGTGAATAGTTCCTCAAATCCGAAAAGGTAGAAAACAATATTTGAGAAAACCTCCTAGTCGCGATAGGCTAGGGTATTCCTTTTTCGTAATCAATCCATCCCAACCCGAAAAAGGGTTAAACGTATACTGGGTAGATGTCGATTCGTGTCCAATTTAACGAGATCGAAAGGACAAGGGCCTCGGAAATCTTTTCATGTTTAGAGAGTCAGAAAAGAGCTGAAAGATGACTCCAAAGTGACTTTTTCGTGTATTTACCGAGTCCGAAAAAGTATAAAATACAACTCGTTTCCATCGTTAAAGTCACAAAAACCTGCTACTGCACATACCAAGCAAGCGTAAAATCCATTTTCAACATAACATATAAAAATATTCGATAAAAATGACTTTTTACAACTCATTTCATGTCAAAAAGTTATAAATATGTCAAATTGGTAAAAACAAAATTACATTTACTATTTACCTTGGTAAAAAGCAACAGTGGTCCATTTGGAGCAGAAACTTCTGACGGTGATTGCGACAAATCTAGTTGACCATTCAGCTTCTCGTCTGTCACAGGTAAGAGGCACTCCCTTGCTCTTCATTTTCATCCAAATTTTAATAGTTTTACCCTGTAAATTAGTTTTCTAGAGCCATTTTTAAAAATTTAGGGCCGGGCTCATTAGCGCGGGTATCGAGCACGGACCCGCGCCAATGAGCTCTTTTATACAAAGGGCCTGTGCCACGTGGCGCGACTGTTCAGGAAACAGCCGCGCCAGCAGCCGAACCTAAAAATACGCCTAAAATTTCGACATTTAGACCAAATTGTATGGAATTTGAGACTCATCAGAGACCTAACTAAGGGTTTATGACCATATGAATGCAGGTAATCAATCAAAATGGAAATTGAATGGAAAGAACGAGAACATGGAGAAGAGGATGAACAAGCCATGCAAATTCAAGCTTGCATGAATGCACTTAGAAACTGTGGACTGAAAAATTTCTTCCTCACGCCGTGTTTACGAGCTCAGCCCGAGCTCCTCCAGTATTTAATCAGTATCTGGGACGAACGTGAACAGGTGTTCAGGTTACGAGACCATGTATTAGAGCTGGAGGTTTCCGATGTTTATTTTATCACTGGATTGTCCCGCAGAGGTCCGATCCCTCTGTTGACTGGAAGCAGACCATCTGGTGAAAATATGGAAGAAGCGATGGCACGAGTGTGCCAAGGAGCTCAAACGGGATCAGGTAGCAAGAAAGTGGATATCCACACTATCCCTGATCTGGCATTGAGAGTGGTTCTCCATACCATCACGCGGGCTGCTGGGTCGCAGGCACCGCACGAGGCCACAAAGGCCCAACTCCTGCTAGCTTCAGAATGCATGAGTCCCCTACTGTTCGACTAGGCAACAACAGTAACAATCAATATGAAAAGGCAGCTCACGAAATGAAAACAGGGTAAACTGAAACAGTTCGGTTATGGTTCCATCTTGGTATCGTTCATTCTGGAATGCTTACCAATCTTCCAGGGCCAAGGGGACGCAGTAGCAGACCCAATACCATGAGAGCCAAGAATGGCTCGCTGGGCAGCATTGATGCCCAGATCTGGAGGCGGCCAACAGATGTCCTGGAGGCCGGAGTTCTTTAGGTGGTTATGGCACCAGCTGATTGTCGTGGAAGACTGGCCCTATGCAGGAACTAACTTTACCGGGGACCCAGATCTCCCACTACCAGAAGGAGACGACTGGGACGAGGAGTTGGGTAAGACCTCATGTTTTTGATTTTATATTTATATGTTTTTTTGTTAATACACATTCGTCTTAACACATTTTACATATGCATGCAGATGTGGGACCTGAGAGACCAGCTGGGATGTCTCCTATCTCACGGAGGACACAACTCGCCCCTGATCCTCAGGGAGAGGGCACCGGAGGAGAGGAGCTGATCCAGAATCTCGAGGGAATTGCCCACGGGATCCCAGACTATGCTCGGCTGGCAGACGTACCGATGGCATACCAGCGCCACACGGTGGGAGTTCCGAGTCGGATCCACCGAATCCTGAGACGCTTAGTGTGTGCAGTCACGTGCTATCATGAGCACCATGCAGATTAGCTCTTAGGATCTATACCACACCTATTTTTTGAGAGACGTATCATCTCCGAATGAATTTAAGACGACTATGTATATTTTTTACTTTTATGTGACACACTCTATGTAAAAATTTCGATATCTATATATATACATATCTATTTCTGGATGGATCTTTCTTTACATGTGATGATGATTTATAAATTGCGCAAATGTCTGTCTAATACCAAATTTGCTACTGCATCTGTTAGTGTATTCAAATTCCTAGGTATATGATGATATGTAATGTAGTCAAAATTTCTTTCCAGTAATCGAATACGCAGATACAGACGTAAGATGGACGGGTTCCTTACCGAATAGTGTCCGTTCAGTTGTAATACCACAAGTTGCGAATCTAGATACACGAGCAATTCACAGATACCAAGGTTTACTGCCTCGGTTAATAATTCTAACATAGCACTATATTCTGCGATGTTGTTCGTGGTACATCCTAGACACACTCCTTGTAGATCAATCAACTCATCAGCAGGATCATAGATTACCCAGGCTGCTGAAGACAGATTCCTGGTACTGCGGGAGGCACCATCCGCGAAACCGACAAATGGATGAAAAGACATCTGCACAAACAGGAAGACCTGATCAACAGAAAGATGTTTACAAAGCACACCACACAATACATGCACACAAATGAAAATCACACACCTATGTACACACACCACACCAAGAAATCACTTCAGGCATAGTACTTTTTAAGGTACAACCCATTTCTGGGCTGCGTCAGCGGAACTCCTTCATAATATATAAGCTCGTAGGCCCCATTTTTCAAAACTTGCTTTACTATATAAGGCCCGTGCCACATAGGCTGAAGCTTACCGGCTCAAAGCTTATCATGCGCTTGATCGTACGGGAGGACGAGGTCTCCTTCAATAAAAGAACGGGGAGAAACAGATTGATCAAAATGAGTTTTGACCCTCTTCTTTTGTGCTTCGATAATCAAAGCAGCCAGACGACAGGTTTCATCTAACCGTTCCAGGTACAGAAGACATTCTTCCTCGGCAGAAGTACCAGGTAGAAGCTCCACAGCTAATTTCAATGAAGGAATTTCACATTCAACCGGCAGAGTGGCTTCCAGACCGTACACCAATTGAAATGGTGTGAATCCAGTTGCACTCTTAGTAGATGTTCGGTATGCCCAGAGAGCTGAGAATAGTTGGAGATGCCAATTGGATTTATGAATACCAACTATTCGTTGAAGCATAGTGACCAAAAATTTGTTCACTGCTTCAACCTGACCATTCGCTTGAGGGTAGTATGGTGTTGAGCTGTCGTGACGCAAGCCCAACGTTGAAGTAAGCTCCGCCATCATGTAGTCACGGAAATGAGTACTGTGATCAGTGACGATGGCTTGAGGAACCCCAAACCGTGCGATAACGTGGTTGAATATAAATTGAGCAGCCGTTTTCCCGTCAGAAGCTAGTGTAGGCATCGCCTCGGCCCACTTAGTGAAGTAGTCGACGGCGACAATAATATACGCATGCCCCCCGGCTGAGTGAGGGTTACACGTCATAAAATCCATGCCTCATTTCGCAAAAGGGCCGACGGTAATAACGGGATGCAATGGTAACGGCGGTGCGCGCATCTTGCACTGAAAAATCTGGCATGGATGACATTTACGGACTGCAGTGATACAGTCCTTGAATATGGAAGGCCAGAAATAACCTGCTCGCAGAATCTTCTGGGCAGTAGCATACCCGGACATATGTCCGCCACAGGCGCCACTGTGGCAGTCATTTAAGACCTTCTTAGCCTCTTCCAAGGTTAGGCATCGTTGGAGCACCGAATCTACTCCAACGCGATATAAGGTATCTCCTACTATACGGTAGGGTTGGGACTGGTGCCGAATCCGACGGTGGGTAGCTTTATCCAACTCAGACCGAAATGTTGAGGTCTGAAGATACACTATGATGTCATTGTACCAAGGATCAGGAGTCTTGATGAGGAAAAGCGTTTCGTCCGGTATATGGTCTTCAGAGTGTGAGGGAACAGAGTCTGTAGGGAGAGAGCATATCAAATCCGCGAAGACCAGTGGTAAACTCCAAGTCAAACTCCTGCAGGATCACAATCCATTTGGAGTACTTGCCCCCCATTAATTGCCTAGAAATAATATACGTCATAGGGTTGCAGTCTGAAACCACTGTTATCGTGCGCAAAAGGATGTAATGGCGAAAGCATTGTACAGCGTGTACTGCTGCTAAAGCCAATTTCTCGACATGTGCATAACGCGTTTCCGGGTCGAGAAGGTTCCGAGACAGGTAATAAACAACATGTTCATCACCGTGATCGTCATCCTGCACCAAGACCATGGCTATGGTGCTAAATGCGGCGGCTAGATATAAAGTGAAGTCGCGGTGGTAGTCTGGAGGACAAAGCAATGGAGCATTGACTAGTAACGTCTTCAACTTCTCAAAGGATTGCTGAGAAATTTCATCCCAGTGAAAGGGAAAGTTCTGCTTTAACAAACGAGTGAATCCTTTGGCCACCTCGGCATAATTCGGGATAAAGCGCCGAAGAAAATTCGCTTTCCCTTGTAGACTCTGTAACTGATACAGGGAGGAGGGTGATGGGAGATTTACGATGGCCTCGACCTTTAGAGGATCAAGGCGAATTCCGTCTTTCGAGATGATGAATCCTAAAAGACGGCCAGAATCAACGCAGAAGACGCATTTATGAGGATTAAGCCTGATATTGTAGTGTCTGCAACGAAGAAAGATCTGGCAGAGATGCTCAAGATGGTCCTCTCGCTTACCCGAATGGGCTGGCAAGTCGTCCAGATAAGGCTGAATGATATGACGAATGTCATGAAAAGCGTAGGACATCGTACGCTGAAACGTGGCTCCACGTTCTTTAAGTCGAACGAGAGTTTTTTGTACGCGAAAGTGCCCCACGGACAGATGAATGTGGTCTTATGTTGATCCTCAGGTGCGATATTGATTTGGTTATATCCTGAGAAACCGTCCATTAAGGAATAGATCTCACTCCCGGCACATTCGTCGATGATCTGGTCGATAAACAGAGTGGGATAATTATCCTTTGGACAGGCGCGATTGATGTCGCGATAATCCACACAGACTCGAATTGTACCCTGCTTTTTATCGACAGGGACAATGTTAGACACCCATTCTGTAAGGGGGATGGGATAAATAAAACCCGCGTTCAGAAGTTTTTCAACTTCTGCCTTGATGGCGGCGGCTTTTCGAGGATGCATGGGACGTAAGCGTTGGCGCACGGGTTTCGCACCTGGATAGGTTGGAATCTCGTGCACCACAATACTAGGATCAATCCCCGGCATTTCCTCGTAAGACCATGCGAAAACATCTCTGAATTCTTTGAAAAGCTCAGTATAGACTTGAATCTCATCGGGAGAACAAGTCACACCCACATGAATATTCTCAACAATCCCCGGTTTAACGGAGATGTTGATTGGAACAGTTTGAGTAATGTTACTCAGATTACCCTTCGAGAAAACCTTGTGCGTCAAGATAGGTGTTTGAAGAGGAGGGGAAGGAACCTGAGTAGCATAACGCTCCAGACAATCAGTCATTGCCCCCAAGCTAGGCATAAACGAGGAGCGATGATGTCCATCGCCCCAAGGTAGCTCCTCAAGAGACATAGTTTCAATGATAGCCTCATCGGAAGGAAAAGTCTCTCTGAGAGGATCAGGTGAATCAGCCTGACCAAGCCAGGGGGATTGGGAGTAGACGTCGAGAGCCATGCTCAAAGGAGCATGCTGAGGAGGCAGAGGATCCGATGCTGCAACAATCTCATAGTAGCTGATCTCTACTGGCATTAAAGGCATGGATTCTCCAAACTCATATACCTGCTCAGGTGTAGGAATAAGCCAGGGGTCATCAGACCTAGACAACATGTTGACTTGAGCGGTATGCGGTGGCGGTGCAGGAAATATACCCATGAGGACTGGGTCTTTGAAGAGACCAGGTCCTACACTGTCTGGGGGATTCGGAATTTGATCCACGTATGGCACATTGTTCTCAGAGTTAGAGGTGAAAAATGACAACTGATCCACTGTGACAATCTTGCCCTCGTGAGGGAACTTAATGAATCGAAAGACGGTGGACGGCACGCAGAGCATGGCATGGGTCCAGCTGCGGCCAAGAAGTATATTGTAGTTGAGTTTAGCGTCAACCACCTCTACTTCTACGTTGACAGTTTTTCCCTGTAATGTGATCGCGAGACTCTCGAGAACACCCAGGGGTTTAGATTCCCGACCATCAAATGCCTCAAGGGCATTGGGAGATGACGACAAGGCTGGAGAGCCGATGGCCTTCCAGCAAGCGGAGGACATAACGCAGGTAGATGCACCCTCATCTACGATGGCCCTATGAATGTTCAGACCGTTAATCCCGACTTGAATGACCAAAGCGATTTGATGTGGAAGTCGGGGAGTAAAATTCTCCAGATCGAAGGTGAGAAGGCTCGAGTCGGCGGGATCTATGCCCCCGATTGCAGACAGTAATGCCTTCTGTTGTGAAGGAAAACTTTGAAGAACCTCAAGTGCGGACATAGCACATGGCGCCTGTGCCAGATCCTCAACAATGTTGTAATGTTGAGCGGCACGAGCATTTGGATTATAAGAAGATCTTCGAAGGACACCTTTGGGAGGTGGCTTCACAACGGGTTCCAGAGAAGGCTTCTCGATTTCCAATGGACCGGAGACAGGTGGGGGAGGCGGCCCATCCGCAACTGCCTTCCCGGGTGCCTGCCGCGGTTCATTGTAATCCTTCGACCGTGTAGCGACAGAGATAGGTGCAACACTCTTCACCATGAAAACCTGAGACCCAAACGGTGCAGATGGTGATGCCTGTTCGACCATCTGGGTCTGCTGAGATGGAAATGGCTCTTTCAAAACAGCCGGAGTACCTTTAGGGCCTTTAAGAAGTTGACTAACCTTGGATCGTCATGGACAATCCTTAGTATAATGGCCCTCTTCAGAGATGAGGCAAGGGTACTTCGGTTTACGCTGGGAGCCATCCTCAGTACGAGACTTAGATTCTGGTTTCGGGGCATCAGATTTTGATTTGCCTTTGCCCTTCTTCTTCCCCTTGGAGGATTTGTCCACAGGATTGGCCTGGACGGCATTCACCTCAGCATTTTTTACCGAAAATTAGATGGGGGCGGGATTGGCAGAGGTATTGTTGGAAGAATCGGCCTTCTGCTTCCCATTCGAAGACTTCTTCGAATTCTGAGAGACAGAACCAATGACACCATCCACCACAGGGGTGGGCGGAGCCTTAGTGGTTCCGAGCCATGGAGCATCAGTCAAGATGTCATAAAGGGTGCCAGACTGTGAATAGACAAGATCCAGGTACTGGGCACACGCAATGGCTTGTTCCTCTGTCACGCACGCTCCCATCGCGATATCTTGAGCGATTTTACTCGAAATTGTGCATTAGGTAGGTGTCTCGATCGGGTATGAAACTTGATCGATCGGCAGCAGCATTACCACTCATGGATGTGATGCGAGATGGCAGAGTGGCTTTATCACGCGGGGAAGTCGGAGGTGCGTCGACTTCATCTTCCAAGACCGATAGCTAAAATGTGTGAGAAAGCCGCAACTGAAGTTGAATCTTAACTTACTGGATACGCTCTATGTACCACTTGGCAATGACGCTAGTTCGTCGCAGCAGAAGCGCGTAGTGAATCGAATCATCGGCAAGCGTTAGACATTCCAAAGGTGATACGTCGTTACGTCATCACATGCGCTTGGGGGTCCTCCCCAGCTTTTCCCTCAAACTTGGGGCAATCACCTGGTATCTTGGTGGGAACCGGAGGCCAATACGGATTATGTAAAATTGGATCATTGGTCAACTTTGAAACATCCGGCAGCTCCAAGGTAGCCAGGAACGGCAATGGAGGATTAACTGCCATGCCAGGCCCAGGATGAGGTCCGGTACCCATACTCCACGATGGTTGTGAATATCCTTGCCCCCACGGGTTCTGTCCTGCAGGATTCTGACCGTAGGGGGCGTAGGTCGTATAACCAGACTAATTTGGATGCTGGTAACCATAGTGTGGGGCTTGATAACCAGGGTACAGACCCTGATTATGCGTCGGCCCTGTATAAGCAGCGTTTGGATTTGGCTGCTGAGTGTAAGTAGAATCGGGTGGGGGAGGGTAATACTGAGAGCCTCTGGGGTGGTTATAGTTCGGTTGAGACTGACCATGAGGATAATAACCACCCTGAGGATGAGTAGGCTACTGAAAAGTGGAACCCTGCGGAGCCTGATACGTAGGGCGCAGCTGTTGATTTGGCTGCGACATTGAATGAACCGGTTGTTGTGCAGGGTTAATGGAATGAGCAGGCTGCCCTGAATGAACAGGTTGACCCGACTGAGAGGGCTGACCTGAGTGAACAGGTTGACCCGGGTGCAAGGGCTGACCTGAATGACCAGGCTGATCCGGATAGACAGGCGGCGCCGGTTGCATAGGTTGACCTGGTTGTAAATGAGCCCCAGGTTGTACCGGATGGACTGGTTGGCCTGGATCCGGGACACCGGGTTGTACCGGATGAACCGGTTGGCCCGGTGGTGGAACAGGACCAGGTGCTTGCTGGAAACCGGTTTGACCTGAAGCAGAACCATAGGATGGTCCTGGCTGATATGCAACGTTAGAAACAACAGGATACTGCGGTTGCATCGGTAAAGAAGGCTGGATTTGCCCCCCAGGACCATAGACCGGTCCCGGTTGGTACCCCGGCTGAGGTTGGATAGGTTGATTGGAAGGGATGTAATACTGTCCTTGCGGACTGTACGATGGCCCTTGCTGGCCTGCAGGATAGCCCTGAATGGGTTGCCCCTGTGGATCATAGAGATAGCCAGGTTGGCCCGCAGGTTGGCCTTGGAAAGGCTGTCCCTACGGGTTATAAGCCTGGTTGTACGGTAAACCCTGAGCATAAAGATAAGCCTCAGGAGCGGGTAGACGCAAAATCTCCCTGTGCTCGTCATACTGACCTGGGAAAGCATACACGGGAGTACCATCCTGTGCATAATGCGAAAATTAAGGTCGGTAGGGCTTCTGGGCGGACGGTCCAGCCTCGGCGTTCCGCTGTTGCAAAGACAACCGATACTCCTCCGGAAAGATGTTCTCCGGTATAGCAGCAGCTAGATAAACATCTTCAGGAGTTGGCCCAGCCCTGGTAGCAGATGCTGAGACAATAGGAGAAGAGGCGGCCACACAGACAGTGGGCCGGACGGGAATAGATGTGACAGGCGTCTAAGGAGACACCCCAGGTGTAGTAGCAGCTGGCCTCGAAGCAGGAGATGAAATTCCCATAGAGGCTGCAGCTAAAATGATTTGACCCAGAGATCTGTATTGTTGTGGTAAGGAAGGACTGGCTGTTGACATGTTACCCAGCTCAGAGTTGTCTCCCTCAAACAATCTACGCGGGAAGAGCTGATATTCTTCATCGGACATTGGGATTTCCTCACTAGAATCACTCATGGTTGATCCTGCCATTAAATCACTCAAAAGACGGTGAGGACTAGGAGGAAATACAGCAGCAACAAAAGGCGAACCCGAGGTAAGAGAAAGGAAATCAGCTCCTAATCTCAATTCAGACACAGGGTCCGAAAAGGGCCAATTGAACTCAACTGGTCCTCCAAATGGTTGCTCAGCGAGAACCGGTCCCCCGTCAAGAAACTCGGAAACAACAGGCTGCTATGGTTCGACAGAGGATTGGGAAGCCTCTGAAGAATCGTCCGTGTAAGGACTACTAGTCGACGAAACCGAAGGTTCCGCCACTGTGGCAAAAGACCAGAGAAAAAGAAGCAAACACACACACGGGCTGAAAACGAGTTAAGGGCACACGATCAAACGGTCAACAAGAAATATCTAAGCGGGCGTGTAATCGTGGGTGATTAATTTTACCACATTGAAAAGTAAGAAACTCTATCGTTTCATATTTTAAGAGTCCAGAAACAATATAAAGATGACTTTATCTCTTTCAAATTTGATACAAGCATGAAAGGACAAGCGCTCGACGGTCTTTTCAAGTTTAGGGAGTCAGAAAAGACCAAATGACTACTCAGGAAAAAACTAGGCACAAAGGGTGTACCAAATATCTGTGAACTGCCATATACACCTTGGTTTCAGTAATGAAACAGAAATCGACCAAGGACTTTCCGTACGTGCAGGTAGTCTCCCCGAATGCTGTGTTCGGTGTATCACGGGTATAGGGTGGCAGACTCGTCTTCCTGTGGATAAAGGATTGAAAACCTAGAGGGGTCTCCCTTTATATACGCGACGGTACGGGGAGCACAAGTCCGTACTAGCGCTGTCTAAAGCCAAACGGCGAGCGACAACTGCTAGGTTTAAAGACGCCGGAACACGTCTCTAGCCTAGACCTCTAAAAATGTTTCGTTAAGTTCCAATGCTGCCTTAGGTTAATTGAATAGATTTTAAAGTTGATCTTCGATTAAGTTTCAATTTTCAGGCCCTATCGTATGTAGTGTCTTAAAAGACTCCTAAATGCAAAGCTACATGCCACAGTCCAACATTTCGTTCGATGAAAACTAATTAGAGAAGAGTTGAGAGCTTTTACACAAACGAAATGAACGGAAGACAACAATGAGATCTCTAATGAAACTAATGAAATTGAAAACTTTTCATTCAGATCACTAATCACTAGCAAAATCTTAAAGATCACAATTTGCACTAATTCAACCAAAAGCACAAGATATTTTTTGCAATTTTCAATGTTTGATAGCTAATATGCACTAAACAAACTGAAAACGGGACAACTTGAGAAACGATATGCGATAGAGCAAAACAAATAAATTTCACTCAACAACGCAAGCAATCAAATCCCAAATCGACCAAAGTCTCTCAAAAACCAAGAAAAGACTCAAAAGGCTCCAATGGGCCATGTGATCTAGGCCCAATGCAAGACCAAACGAAATTCGAATGAAGGAATGAAAAATCACCCAAAAATCACAACAAAACAATGAACAACTACTAAGAGGACGTGGAGAATCAATCAGAAAGTTGACCGGACAAACAAAACACCAAAACTCCCAAGGAGGGCTCGATACACTAGGCCACTAGATTCCCTAGGGCTCAAAACGTGAAATCGATAGATAAAAGCAAAAAACAAAAGGACAGAGGTGAATTCCCAGTCAAACAGGACTCCAACACACTCAGGCAGTCGGAAAATCAAGAAGAAAAACACTGACCAAACTCAGAGAGTTCAAAAATGAAGAAACTCAAAAACCTTACAGGAGTGGCGCGACTGTAAGGATGAAATTGGCGCCAGAAAGCAATTGGTGCGGGCTAAACAAAAGAAACATGCGCCAATTGGCGCGACTGTCGAGCTAAAAAGCGCGCCAGTCGAGTTTCTCAACCAAAAAAAGAAAAATAACTACTCCAGAAGTAGATCAATGCATACTAAGCAAACCAAGAAGTAAACAACAGCAAAAGAACCCGACCCAGAAGGCTCATAAAGCAAGGAAAAACATAAAATAATCAAAACGAGACAATGAAATCTAGACGATCCCCAGCGGAGTCGCCAAATTGTTGAGGAGGTAAATCCCCTCTGTGGACAGAGGCGATCCCTACTAGCCCAGCAGGGGTTTAGCAACAATTAGAAATGTTACGACGCAAGTCCCTAGTTACGAATGAAAAGACTAGAGATAGAAGCCTACCTGGATTCCAATGCTATGATCTGAAGAAGAGAGCGTTCCCGTTCCTCAGCCTCGGTAGATCACGATCCTCCAACGATATCTGTGGGTGGACACCTGCACATGCAAGAAAAAAAAAGATACAAGCATAAAATCCAGCATACGTAACTCAATATCAGTCAGAAAGGATACTACTCATATTAACATCATTGAAAACAGAGTGGAACCATAATCGTAATCATTCATTAAATAACGATCGAAAGAGGTTACGACCAAAGTTCTGACGTCGTGGTCTCCTTTGGATGGGTCTCCAGTCATTCACATCTCGCAAAGCTCGCCAGGGAAAGGGCAAACCTCTCCTGAGTCTCTCGACAATAGTCTCCTTACTTGAGTCGGCCTTAAGGGAGGAAAGAGGGCTCTTACAGCACAAAGGCTCTTGGGAATTTGGAGATTCAAAGCTTAGGCAATTCAAGACTAGCTTGCCATGGAATTGAGCAGGCTTTTATAGATGGGGAAGGAGGGAGTTGGGATCCCTATTATTGTGGGATTGGCCCTATCAACAAGGAAGGTTCCATGGGAGGTGGCAAAACCACTTCCCTTCCATAGAACTTCCGCAGCCAAACCTCCCAACTCAAGACAGGAAATGGTTTCTGAGTTTGTTAGAACTCAACTTCCGCCATATTTATTTAAAAAAAATTCCTCAAATTGGGTGGCGCGATTACTGCTCTGGGACAGAGCGCCAGTTGGCACGACCTCTTTGCAGGATTTTCCCCATTGGCGCGAGTACTGAACTGTCTGCCTGCGCCAATGCAAAAAGGGATGTTTTTCATGATTTTTGCAAGGAGATGTCTTTAGGGCAAATGAAGCTCATTCTTAGAGGAATGCATTGATGATGTTTTCAAGGCATGAAAATGTTCACAGGTCACAAAATGGGTCCTCCATCGTGCGGGATGGGGAATGGTAGGGACGGTGACAAATTACAGTGTAACACACATCTTAGAAATTAATGTCATGTGCATATTGTTCTATGTAACTCTCATGTACAACAGAATCATTTTTGAGTAAAGTAGAAGAACTAATGATTGGTCTCGAAAGCATATCTACAAATTTATTTAATATACCTTTTTTGTACCTTATAACCAAGTGAAATTGTTGAAGAAATCCCATCCACCTGAAATGTCTTGATTGCTACAATTTTGTTTGTGATTAGAAGTACTGTAATAGCTGGTGATCAGTGTCTACAATAGTCTCTTTACCCATCAAGTAGTGTTTCCACTTCTTAACACTTTGTACCAATGCATATAGTTCTTTGTCATATGTAGGATAATTAGTCACAACACCATTAACATTTTCTGAATGAAAGGCGATAGGCTTACCATGCTGCAAAAGTACTGCGCCCATGGCATAATCATTAGCATCGGTTTGTATCTCGAATGGTTGTCTCGAATATGGTAATGCAAGGACTGGAGCTGAACTGATATTATCTTTTAAAGCTTCGAAATTTTGTTGTTTTTTTCCTCCCCATTAGAAGCCTTTCTTCACACTTGTCACTGCATGCATAGGAGTTGCGATGGAAGAAAAGTTAGCAATAAACTTTCTCCAATATTGAGCTGCACCTAGGAAACTTCTTACCTCGGTAACTGTTTTGGGTGTGGCCCAATTCACAATGGCCTCCACTTTAGAAGGATCAATCCTCAATTCTCCTCCTCCTACATATGTCCCAACTATACCAAATAAGTCTTTCCAAATTCCCATTTTGACATCTTAAGAAACAATTTCTCTTTCTTCAAAATATCAAGCACTCTATTCACAGGCAAGACATGATCTTCTCTTGTTTTGCTGAAAATTAAAATGCCATCTAAGTACACAATAAAAAATTCATCAAGGAATGGTTGCAAAACATTATCCATAACTCACATGAAAGTTGTCGGTGCATTTCATAAACCAAAAGGCATAACTAACCACTCAAAAAGTCCTTGTTTGGTTTTGAATGTAGTTTTCCATATATCACTTTCTGTAATTCTTACTTGATGATATCCACTCCGCAAATATAACTTAGTGAAAAAATTTTATTCTTTCATCTCATCAAGCAAATCATATATTCTTGGGATTGGGTAATTATTTTTTACCGTAATCTTGTTCAAAGCTCGAAAATATACACAGATGCGCCAAGTCCCATCTTTCTTTGGTATCAAGACTATGGGTGAACCACATGGCGAGGTGCTTGGCCTTATGATTTATTTATCCAACATCTCTTTGATTTTCCTCTTTATTTCAGCATTCTCCATTATCAACATGCAATGCATACCGATGTTTGGAAGAGGACAATCTTGCTGCAACTGAATCTCATGTTGAATTTCCCTTTTTGGAGGCAATCCTGTTAGCTTTTGAAAAATCTCATGATGTCCATTAACCACATCATATAAATCTGATTTGAACTTAGGATCACATCCCGCAAAAGATTCATGATTAATATCAGCTTTAGGCTTAATCATAAGAAGAACAAAATTCTTACTTGAATTTACCAACCTCTTTACCTGTCCAGCATTTACCAAAGCAATGTTTGTCTTCTTGGATGTGCTCTAACAATGAACTCCTTGCCATCTTTGAATAAATGATACTTGTTCTCATGGTGATAGAAGATCTCTTTCCTATCATACAAGTAAGGACTCCCTAATACAATACCAATTATGTCAATCGGAACCAAATCTAATTCAACTGCGTCAACAAAGCTTGCAGTGATTACAAACCTCAATATACTTTTCTTTGAAACTTGTAGATTTTCATCCTTGCAAATACAACCAAATTGATATGGTTTTCGATGTGGTATGGTCTCAAAGTTAATTTTTTTGACCAAATCTTCAGAGATTAATTTTGCTTGTGACCCACTGTCAAGCAATGTGTCAATATTGCAGGTATGCTTGGATATGACCCTCACATGAAACAGTTCTATTCTTTCTTCTTCATTTGGAGTATTTATGTGATAGTTTGATGTATTGGTACTGGGTTTAGTTTCAATTTATTTTCCATTCATTTTCTTCAATCCCATGGCTGTGATTTTAGTTTCATCACCTGAATCAGATCCTAAATCATGTTGAGTTGTAGGAGCAGTTTTATGTTTCCTTTTGTTATTGGGTTTCTTTGGCCTCAATTCAGGATGTAATTTCCAACAATGAGTTTCATCATGGCGTTATTTTGAACAATTTTTACAAGTAAATTTTCTCCCTCTTTCTTAATAGATGCATTCTTTTTGTTTTTACCTTTTGAGGTCTTTTCCTTGGCTTTACCCTTAAAAGGTTTCTTTCTACCCTCTTCAGAAATGTTCTTCCCTCTAACATCTAGATGTGTGGCCTAAACACAAACTTCATCTAGACTGGTGGAGTTAAACATGAGAATAGTATATTTTAGGTACCTATGTAAGACTCCTATGTACTTTAGCAAAGTATCTTGGCTCTGCAAATCCACCCCTAATAAAAGAGCTCTTCTCCTAAATTATTGGGTGTATTCTTGCACATTTTGTCCCTTTAACTGTCTAAAGTTCTGCCAATTCAAGATGGCATTCTACATATGAGCTAATGGATAAAACTATTGTTTAATAGCAGTAATAAAATATGACCATGATAGAATAATCTTACCATGTTTCTTAATTTCCTCCTTTGTCTTGGCTTCCCACCAAACAAGAGTTGCATCTTCCATTATCAAAGAAGCTAATTGAATTTTGGTATCATCATCTTGAAGGTTTTGTATTCTCAAATAGACCTCCAATTGTCTAATCCAATCATCTAGCTTGTTTGCATTTACTTCACCATTAAACATTGGCAATTTGAACTTAACATCAAGTTTTAATAAAGGATTTTTACCAGTGCTCTGGGACTTGTGTGGCTGATGTACTGAAGAAGAAGTAGAAGATGATGTTGATGATCAGGGTGGAGATGATGGCTCTCCATTGCCTCCATTTCCTCCATTTCCCTTCTTTGACTTGTCTTCATCATGTTGACCTCCTGAAGATCCTTTTCCTTCCATGTGAAGTTTAGATCCTTATCCTTCCAATCTCTCATTTCTTTCTTGATAAATAATTCTAACCATCTCAGTCATTTCAAGAAATGCTTTCCTGAACACTCTTTCTTCCTCCTTAGGGTCAACTTCTTCCTGTATTTCTTCTTCCTCATGAGGCATGCTTAATGGAGCTTCTGCTTCTTTAGGAGGTGAACTAGGTGGTGGATATTGTGGCAATCTTGCTCTCCTTTGATTTGGCTCTTTTTGAGACCGTCCTACTTCCACCAGTTTTCATTCTCCTCTTTTGAGCTTGAGCCTTGTAAGCATTTAAAACTTGCAAATAGTTAAACAATTATTTGCACTAAACAACACCAGAGAATAAAATCTAGCTCTGATACCAATCTGATTTGAAATTACTGTATTAGTTTTGTTGTGTTAAGTGTCTTTTAGTTTTAAAAACATGTGCATAATTTCCCCATTAGTTTGCATATGGATTAAGGAGTTTTTCCATGATTTTTAGATGATTTTTAGTGAATTAGAAGCATAAAACAAGCATAAATAACACTGAACAACAGTGTAAAATAGAGAAATAATTCACTACATGAAATTTAAACAACATGCATGATGAAGTAGTTCACCCCTCCTGGGTTACATCTGTTGGTCCAGCTCCCAATGGCTTGTCCATCTTTTACTATGCTCAAAATTTTTCTATTGCATGTAGTTACAGTGCTCTAATGGTTTTTTTCTCCACACCAATGGATCCATAATGCTCCAATTAGTCAAAAATGACTCTTCATTCATTCAAAATGGTCGAAAATTGGGCCTCCTACACTTTTTCCCAGTATCTCCTAGGAAAGCTCCACTAAAAGTGGAGAACTCCAGTTAACTAGAGTTAAAATTGGCTTACCTGCCAATTTAGGCGTGCCTCTATCTTGTCCACCGAAACTGACTATGTCAATAAAGGCTAGGGTTTGGGCGGTGGCCACATGCACACCCCTACACCGTTAGAGGAGGTGGTTAGCGTAACTCACACAATAAATTGTGGTTGAACTAGTTGAAACTGTGGTTGTAGCCATTGTTAGCACTGACCGTGCAGAGGTGTTAACGTTTAAATGTTTCCATGTGAAAATACAATGCGAAACTGCTGGCGGGTTGAGTTGTCGGGTTAATGCATAGACCGTGGTTGTTAAAATTTGTTGTTTAAACAGTTTCATATGACACATATCTCAGGGACCGACGGTGGTTCCCAACCCCCAAATGTAAATGCCATTAACCATAATACAATTCTAACGCCATAGTTGGTTATGAAACTCATGTAGCGCGGATGGTAAATGGTTATGCGTGCCCAGCGGGAGGTCTGGGGGTTGAGCCCTGCGGACCCTCACAAAATTCTAACATGACATTTTAGGGACACGTGGAAGCCTAAGGGCCATCCATGTGGCACCCTATAATTGGCTCTTCAACCCATACCTCAAATCATACATTGAAACTTGTCAATCTTCGATTGGTCCTGAGAAAGGAATATTCTGAAGAATATTCTCTTTTGCTGATTGTACCTCCACTTTGCTGACTTTGCATTCCATTCAAACCTAGTCAAACTGTCGCAATTTTACCTGTTTGGCATTTCGATAAGAACACAACATATTCCTCATACGACATTTATTTTTCGAACAGTTCACGATGTCGGAATCAGGAAGATAAGATCTACGCAACCATCCTGGTTTCAACCCATCCTATAACTTTGAATTTTGAGCAAAATTTATGAACTCCTGATCAGCCCTATAACATATCATGCTTACATAACTATTGAAGTGAGTAGTTTTTCAAATGTCCAAATTGCTCATGCCATATTCTCCTCAAATCATTAATATGAGTGCCAAAAGCATAAGAAAGTGATGATGACCCATTATTGTCTAACTTGCTCATCTTACAAAATTTGTTAACACTATTTGAGGCTAATATATGCTTATAAGGATCCATGAGATATTTGATTACAACATGGTAAGGACAAAAAATATATGGATTTCTTGATATGTCCTCTAACCTATGGTGAGAATAGGACCTATCAATATTCTTACCCCCTTTTAAAAAAAAACATTCGAATGATTTTCCTGAAATACAAGTTAAGATATAAAATTTTCCATGATTTGGTATAAATTCTTTAAAGTTTAAGTTGTTTTTAAATAAGTATAGATGTGAAACTCTATTTTTTTGTATGTGCCACATTACTTTCAAATATAAGTTTAAATACCTTAACACCTCCTCCATGCAATATGGTACCAAATTCATGCAATTCACAACCCATTGAAAGGGATCATCCTACTATCACATTGGACTTCTATTTTGTAGGTTTTAGCCCTATATAATTAATTGTTGCCAATATATTATTAATTAAACAAACAATATATAATGGAAAATACACATATTAACACAAATACTTTACTCTGGAAACCTAAGCTAAGAAAACCATATATATATATATATAACCTCCAACCCATTTACCAAGGATAAAAATACAACTATATTTCCTTAAATGAAACTATAAAATTATTGAATAAACCATCATGCACCACAAAAACGCTAAAGGAAAAAATTGTGTTCAAAATTTCCAAAAACAAACATAATAAATCTGTATTCTTCATCTTTTCTTAGGATGTTTCCCCCATACCTCCACCCAGGGGGGATTCCATTATTAAGTCCCATATAAGCCCCATGCTAACATAAAACCCATTATTAAGCCTTAGATATTGAGTGATTACTGTTGAGATTCAACAAGATGATGAGCTTAGTGAAAAGAGTCGCCTTCACTAAGTGGGCCCGCAGGCTATTTTTGGCGCAAGTCTATTTTTAGACATGTCGATCATATTTCAGAAGTTGCAGGATGCTATTTGTGGATGGTTGATCAAGTTGGAAAAATAGATGAAATTCTATTTTAGAATATTGGGCGAAGTCTATTTATAGATCGTCAATCTAAAAATAGATGCATGTCGATTATTATTAGCTCTTAATAATAATCAGACTCTAAACAACAACTTATTCTCTTGGATCACTTCAGTTCAGTTCATAGATGTGGCACAGTAACTGACAGAAGGAATTACGCTATTCCTGAGGGTTTACTGGAGCTAATGCATGGAGGACTCAGTTTTAACTCAAGTGGCAGAGTAATGACACAGTTGGAAGAAGTAGTTATGGAGTTGTATTTAGTTTAACTCAGTTAGACTCATTTGAGCTAGTTGTATCTAGTCCAACTGATTGATACACCAGTGAGAGTGGAGTGAATTAATTAGTTAATTAATTCACAAATAATAACTCATTAATCAACTGAACAATACAACAATTAACTACAGTGCATGGCAGTTTCAGTGGAGACCAGTGGAGAGATAGGTGAAAGGGCAAGATAGACTATCTGTTGTGACTATTAGTGATGCATTGATTGCATCAAACACACAGTGGAGATGCCAATGAGGATTGTGCAGTCAATCCAAGAGTATTTCGAATTCATTCAGAGCTATTCTTCAGCAGAGATTGCACATTGGAGGCAGGCTAGCAGGTGGCATAGTTCAGTGCATGGATTTGCAAGATTGGGCCTGATTAGTGTATGAAGATTGTACTGTACTGAGAGCTTGTGATAAGATTTCTATGTTTGTATGAGATTTTCATATGATCTCCATGTTACATAATATATATTTTGGGTTTTCAGCTTCAAGCTTTCCCGGTTAAAACTTGTGTTATGTGCGATTGATAATCTCTGTTTATGCTTCACATGTGGAATTGATTTAGTATTTTGCATAAAGTTAAATAGTGTGAGATCAGGTGAATCAAGGACATATGCATGCTTAGTGCATATAATTTCTACATGGTATCAGAGCATTTTTTATTGAAGATTGCAATTTTGAAGTGAATTTGTGCTGGTGGACAATTCGAATTTGCTACAGAAGATTCTTGGTGTAGAAATCGAGTATACATTGAAATGTCTTTCAACGGGTTGAGATTGGAGTATGCCCTTGATGGGAGCTCGAATTACATAGCCTGGAAGGATAGGATGGAGGTGGTGATGGAGGATAATGGGCTGAAGGAGTTCATCGATAGTGATGTTCCTAAGCCGAGATCTAGCGATGCTGCATTACTTGATGCATGGAAAAAGAAGACTGCAAAGACGAGGAGGATTCTATTGGAAGGTGTGAAGGACCATATTGTGTCCAGAATTCATGGGAAAGCCACTCCATTCTTAATGTGGAAGGCTTTGACAGACTTGTTCCAAAGCAGAAGTGACCAGAGGAAGTTGGCACTTAAAGACAAGCTCGGAAAAATAAAAATGGAGAAAGGCGACAGTATTCCAAAATACCTCACGAAGTTTGTCCACCGCAAGGATGAATTGGGAAGTGTGGGGGTTACTGTTGATGAAGAAGACTTGGTGAGCTTGGCTCTCCTTGGGCTTCCAAAGAGTTGGCATAGCTACGAAGACTCTGTTAATGGACAGGAGAAATTGCCGGGATGGGAGTGACTTTTTTCGGATCTTGTGCAGGAGGAGATAAGGCGGGGTACCAGGGATGGATCTTCATCGAAGAATGAAGATGAAGAGAATTTTGCTTTGGTACCGCCAAAGCAAGGAAATGGAAGGGGAAGAAATTTTATTCAAAATCCGGTGCTAAAGGCAAGAAGAAGGATTTGTCCAAAGTGAAGTGTTTTCACTGTCACGAACATGGACATTTCGCCACTAATTGTCCACGGAAGAAGAAGAACAAGCAGGCTGCTGGATCTGCAGCTGGAGAGGCCTTAGCCTCGCAATTTGAGCTTGATTTTACCTTGATCGCTTGCTTGGTTTCAAGCTACATGGGATCGGTGTGGTATCTTTATAGTGGTGCATCTTTCCATATGACGAGAGACAAAGAGTTGTGTAGTGACTTGGAGGAGAAGGATCTCCAGAGGCATATAGAGATGGGTGATGATGGTTGGTACAGTGCGATTGGAATTGGGACCATTACCTTTGAGAGGGAGTCCGGTAATCCATTCTTGTTGAAGAATGTCATGCATGTTCCACGTCTGAAGAAGAACTTGGTCTCAGTCGCAATGCTGGAAGACAAGAGTTATGATGTTTTTTTCAGTGAGGGAAAAGCCTTCCTTCGACATAAAACAACGGGTCAAACCAAGAAGATAAGGGTTCGAATTAAGAATATCTACAAGCTGGAGGTAGATGGCTGTGCTGTAATGGTGGGAAAAGAAGAAGAAGTGGTGAACCGAGATGAGGGTGAATTATGGCACAGGAGTTTGGGCCATCTTCACCATGGTGCTTTGAATATTTTGCAGCAAATTTCTACTGGACTTCCCAAGGGTACTCTTGCGCAGTCAGATCAGTGCAAAGGATGTACTATGGGTAATTTTTTGAAGACCACCTTTCATGAGAAGGAGAACCGTGCTTTGGTGATCCTGGAGAGAATTCACATAGATGTGTGTGGACCATTCTTGGTTGCTTCAAAAAAAAAACACAGGTATTATGTGATATTTGTTGATGACTATTCTCGTAGATGCTAGATCTTCTTCATGCAGAAGAAGAGTGAAACGTTCTCAAAGTTCTGTGAGTTCGAGCATTGGTGGAGAAGGAGTCGGGGAAGCGGTGAAAGCTCTAAGGAGCGATAATGATTGCAGTGAATACATCTGCGAGGTGAATTCAAATAGATGCAGCAGCAAAAGAAGAATTTGTTAAATTTGGACAACTAGGTCCAAACTCCATGTTGTGATGCTCGGATTAAGAGGCTAATATTTTTGTTGGATTCCTCTTTCGGAGAGGTGTAAAATCCATATAAAATATATCTTAATCCGATGAGCAGAACATTTATTTTGAATTTATTATTTATAATAAATTATATGTGCAGGTCGGCCTTAAGGTTTCACACCCCTAGCAGATGTGTCACACACCCCAATGATGGATATAAATACAGGAAAAGTTGGAGAGCATTTCACAACAACTCAACACACATCTTCTTCTCTCATCTGATTTAGTACGAGCTCCTTGGAGGACAAGTTCAGCCCACACGTGTGAAGAAGAATAAGGACGAATCTGTACGGTTGAGAGGAAGGACGAATTTCTGTAGCTAGGGTTTTGCTGGAAGTTTGACCAGCGTTGACTTTGGTCAACGCATGGTCCGAAAGGGCTGAAAATTGTTGGAGAGTTCGATTTTGAGAGGCCGTACACATTGGCACTGAAATCGAGGTCAAAGGGTTGACCGAACTGTTGCTGTGTTGACTTTTAGCTTGCTGCCCTGCGTTGAATTTTCTGGACAACGTTGATTTTTCTGGAGTTGACTTGGGTTGACTCGGTTGCTGATTGGAGGATTGTTGTGACACATTCTGGGTTGGCTGATCAAGGAGACTTTGCTGGTTGAAGCATCCTGTTGACCACCGTAACACACCATCACATTTTTTCTGTTTCTGGTTTGTCTTCTATAAGATCAACTGATATGTTCTATCAGCATTTTACTTAACCATTTGTGTGATTTCTGTAATAAAAGTAAAGTTGCATCAAGCATAGAACATCTACAAAAATTTACAGAATTCGAAGAAAACTCATAGCACCTCATAACCCACAACAGAATGGGGTCGCTGAGAGAAAGAACAGAACGGTCGTGGGTGCTGCATGATCAGGGCCTACCGATGCACTTGTGGGCGGAAGCATGCAACATTGCGGTTTATGTGCAAAACCGTTGTCCTCATAGAGTACTTGGCATGAGTACACCCAAGGAAGCTTTTACTGGTAAGAAGCCTGATATTTCTCATTTGAAGATTTTTGGCTCACCTGTTTACATTCATGTGACGAAGGATGCCAGGAAGAAGTTGCAGCCGACTGCAGAAGTTGGGATATTTGTGGGGTACACAGAAACACCCCATAACTATCGTGTGTATTTTCCAAATAGTCAGATGATTTTTATGCGACGGGATATAAAATTCAATGAGGTGAAAGCCATGAAGTTGTTGCTTGAGAGGGAGCTACACTTGCATGTGGAGGAGGAACTTCTTGTTCCCAGAGATGAGCCTCTGGATGTGGATCAACCATAGGAGGAGATTCATGGAGTGGAGGAGTCCACTCATGCAGAACCAAACATCAAACAAGGCAGAAAGCGTACCACAGAATCTGAGAGACTAAAGGTGGATGCGACACAGAATGTAGGAGTACCCACACCACAGTACAGACAGAGACAGTCACCTGACCGATATATTGGATACATGGCTCTTATGAGCAAGTGTATTGTGACAGAGCCATCTTCTTTTGAAGAAGCAGCGCAGGAGCCCACATGGGTAGATGCCATGATGGAGGAGTATGACTCCATTGTCAGAAACAGTGCTTGGGAGATTGTTCCAAGGCCGATGGGGAAATCAGTTGTAGGATCAAGATGGATCTACAAGGTAAAGCAAGCTGCTGATGGGAGCGTCGAGAAGTATAAGGCAAGATTTGTTGCCCGAGGCTTTTCACAGATTGAGGGGATTGACTATGAAGAAACCTTTGCACTTGTCGCACGATATTCTTCTATACGGACCATCCTTTCTCTCTCAGTGCAGATGGGTTGGCACATTCATCAGATGGATGTGAAGACTGTGTTCCTTAATGGGATCATTGAGGAAGAGGTGTACATTGAGCAGCCTAAAGGATTTGAGATCTTCAACAGCGAGTCACATGTGTGCAGGCTCAAAAGAGCACTGTATGGAATGAAACAAGCACCCCGTGCTTGGTTGAAGGATTGGGCTTCACCAAGAGTGAGGCGGATGCAAACCTGTACCAGATTGTGGTTGAGGGTAAGCTTTTGATCATTGTACTTTATGTTGATGATTTGATATTAACAGGTGATGAGCAGTTGATACACTCATGCAAGGCTGATCTTGCAAAGGAGTTTGAGATGAAGGATTTGGGCCTCCTTAATTATTTCCTTGGATTGGAAATATGGCAGCGGGAAGGTGAACTGTTTGTGTCTCAAGGAAATTATGGCCGGGAGATACTGGAGAAGTTTCACATGCAAGGCTGCAAGACTATCGACACTCCTCTTCCAGGAAATTGGAAGAAAGAGAATGCTACATCGGCAGAGGTAGTGGATGCCACTGTTTATCGACAGTTGGTGGGTTTGCTCATGTATTTAGTCAATACAAGACCGGACATATGCTATGTGGTGAACTAGCTTTCACAAGCGATGGTTAAGCCTACCAAGCTATTTTGGAAGGCAGGCAAGCATGTCCTGAGATATCTCAGGGGCACATCTGAGTATGGTTTATGGTACATACAGACAGATGAAGTGAAGTTGCATGGCTTCACGGATGCAGATTGGGCAGGAAGCCCAACAGACAGAAAGAGCACATCAAGAGGGATTTTCAGTATCGGATCTACGGCAGTTTCTTGGTACTGCAGGAAACAAAGATCCGTGGCACTTAGTTCAGTGGAAGCAGAATACATGGCAGCAATTTTAGCTGCATGTGAGGCTATCTGGATGAGGAAGATCCTAATTGGTTTGTTCGGTTCACATTTACATCCCATAGTGATTCATTTTGATAATTAGAGTTGCATTAAACTCTCGGTTAATCCTGTGTTTCATGATAGATCTAAACATATTGATATCCAGTATCATCATATTAGAGATTGTGTGTAGCGGAAGATCATGTTGCTTTAGTACATTCCTACAGAGGATCAGGATGCATATATTCAGACGAAGGCGCTCACCAGGAGCAAATTCGAATACCATAGTGGCAGGATCGGGGTGAAGGATAATCCCTATCTTGTTGAGAGGGAGTGTTGAGATTCAATAAGATGATGAGCTTAGTGAAAAGAGTCGCCTTCACTAAGTGGGCCTGTAGGTTATTTTTGGCGCAAGTCTATTTTTAGACTATGTCTATTTTTAGACATGTCGATCATATTTCAGAAGTTGCAGGATGCTATTTGTGGATGGTTGATCAAGTTGGAAAATTAGATGAAATTCTATTTTTATGATATTGGGCGAAGTCTATTTATATATCGCGAATCTAAAAATAGATGCATGTCAATTATTATTAGCTCTTAATAATAATTAGACTCTAAACAACAACTTATTCTCTTGGAGCACTTCAGTTCAATGCACAGATGTGGCACAATAGCTGACAGAATGAATTACGCTATTCCTGAGGGTTTACTGGAGCTAATGCATGGAGGACTCAGATAGAACTCAAGTGGCAGAGTTATGACACAGTTGGAAGAAGTAGTTATGGAGTTGTATTTAGTTTAACTCAGTTAGACTCAGTTGAGCTAGTTGTATCTAGTCTAACTGATTGATACACTAGCGAGAGTGGAGTGAATTAATTATTTAATTAATTCACAAATAATAACTCATTAATAAACTGAAAAATACAACAGTTAACTACAGTGCATGGCAATTTCAGTGGAGACCAGTGGAGAGATAGGTGAAAGGGCAAGATAGACTATCTGTTGTGACTATTAGTGATGCATTGATTGCATTAAACGCACAGTGGAGATGCCAATGAGGATTGCGCAGTAAATCCAAGAGTATTTCGAATTTATTTAGAGCTATTCTTAAACAGAGATTGCGCAGTGGAGGCAGGCTAGCAGGTGGCATAGATCGGTGCATGGATTTGCAAGATTGGG
Organism: Pinus albicaulis; assembly: GCA_034641835.2. Lineage (NCBI taxonomy): Eukaryota > Viridiplantae > Streptophyta > Pinopsida > Pinales > Pinaceae > Pinus > Pinus albicaulis. The sequence goes on from JAXQQM020072833.1 coordinate 401,998, forward strand.
CCTAATTAGTGTATGACGATTGTACTGTACTAAGAGCTTGTGATAAGCTTTGTATGTTTGTATGAGATTTTCATATGGTCTCCATGTTACATAATATATAGTTGGGGTTTTCAGCTTTAGGCTTTCTTGGTTAAAAACTGTGTTATGTGCGACTGATAAAAGATTAACAAGTGGAATTGATTCAGTATTTTTCATAAAGTTAAATAGTGTGAGATCAGGTGAATCAAGGACATATGCATGCTTAGTGCATATAATTTCTACAATTACATTTCAATTGTTATATTCTTATGTAGGCTAGAACCTTTAACAATCTCATTTTAGTATAGTCGTACATGATTTTTATCATATATATACACACACACACTAAGGAGACCTAGTATTAGGATCATATAATTTTATCTTATATAGTGTATTCATTGTAAAAGGAGGATCATCCTCTCGAAATTGACTGTAATTATTGGATCTTATCATTTTTAAGGCTCAAGATTCATCACATTTGGTATTAGGGCACATGAACCTAGGTTTTTGCTGCTTCAAATAGGTCATTGTGGTATTTTTGCTATAACTTCTTTTATGGGAAGTTTCATATGGTGAAACTTTAAAGTTATTGAATAGAGATATTGGGGAATATATTATTAAAATTTCATATTTTGGTTCACTATATTTTTGGATATATATATTGTGTAAGTTAGGGTTTGTGATCAGTTCTAAAATATATTTGAAATAAATCATCTTGGAATTTTTGTTATAATAAATTTACTAGGCTATTTCAGATAGTGAAATTTGGATAAAATCAAGAAGGAATCTCAAGGTACATTTGATAAAAAAATTCAGATTATGGTTTGCTATACTTTCAGGGACATGCCCTTTGGAAATTAAGGTTTATTAAGGGCCTTGAAATCAATTTCAAACAAGTGAACTTGACATTTTTACTATAATTTTTTTGTTTTATACCTTCGAATATGAAATTTTCATATATCTAAGGAGACATAAAAAATATCTTAGATAAAAATTTCAAAATTATATTTGTAAAAAAGGAAATGTGGAACATTATACAAATTTTCTCTTAGAAAAAATCCAAAAATTAACAAGTTTTGGGAAAGTCACCATAGCTTTCACTTGGCACATAAAATTTGGGCCAAACATGTGTAATTTCAAAGAAGACATATCTAATTATTACATCCAAAAAATTTATATTTAGAAGGTCTCAAATCTAGGAAATATTAAGAAAAAATTTAACCATTCATATGTTCTCCAAATTAAAATTTTATAAATACTTTACTTACAACTGACATAAAATTTGATTGGAAGACACAATTTATTAGGATGACAAAAAGTTATGATAAAGAGGAGTATTATTGTTATTTTCCAAGATGCCTCCAAAGAAAGCTACTACACCAATGAAACCTCCTAAAGTCTCATCTAGGACTTGTGAAGAAAGTGAAAACTTTGAATTTAGGTGATCACAATTAGACAAGTTAATGAAATGGATGGTAGTTTATCGAAAAAGGTGGATTTATTAGGTATTTAGTAAAACCTTAAAAGAGAAGTGATGGATGAAATGAAAAAGAAGATGAATGAAAACAAGGAAGAAATACAAAATTCCATGAATATCATGGAAAATATTATCTTGGAGAGACCTCCTAAAAGGGATATTGAGATCCAAGGAAACCATGAATATAAGGAGAATAATTGTGTTTGAACTCAATCAGCTATGGAGAATATTTTATCACAATTTGAGAGCACAAATATTGAATCATAGCACCATTATCATGATTTTTTCACTCTAATATCATCATCATTTGGGCTTCAATTCAACAACAAGGAACTACTAAATTCTAAAGATCAATATGAGGAAGTTTGATGGTAGAGATCATATAACATGGATATTCTAGATGGAACAATACTTTGATCTACACCAAGTGGCAACCTTCCAAAAGGTAAATATTGCAGTCATGTTTTTATAACAAGATCAACATGTATGATATTAATAGTTTTGTGAAAGGGAAAATGATTCTATTATATATTGTTCCATTCTTATAGAGGAATTGATAGCACATTATGGGTATATTAAGAGAAATTCATTATGTATTAATTTGGTAAATATTATAACAAAAAGTATAGTTATAGAGCACATTAAAAAAATCCAAAAGTTGAGTCTCAAGGCAAAGAAGATTTCAGAAGATAATTTGATAGACCTATTTATAGGAATTTAAAAAAAAGAATCCAACATGATGTGCATATATTTGAAACTAAATATATAGGCCATGCTTTCAATTTAGCGGAAAGTTAAAAGTAAAAATATGGCCACCATAAAATTGGTCACTAGTAACTATCAAGGAAATCATGTTCCCTCCCCTAAACCAATAAGGTTGACACCTCAATAAATGGATGAAAGAAGAGCAAATGGACTATGTTTCAATTGTGACAACAAATACAATAAGGGGCATAAATGTAGTGAGAATAAATTATTCTACATATATTGTGAAGAAGAAGAAGAAGATAAAGAAGTGGAACCATCATAAGATCTAGAGTTACAAGAGACTACTCGAGGGTGAAATGCTCGATAGTGGGGGTCTGATCTCGGAGGGGAGGAGGCTATTTCTTTTGGTGGGGCAGAGGGTTTGGAGTCGGGTGGAGAGAAGGATGGAGGCATTCCTGGGTATGGGGGCATGGAGTTAGGTGAGGCAGAGGAATTGATTCAAAATGTACCAGAGCTGAGGTCTCAGAATGAGGGGGATGTGGACATGGAAATTTAGTTGGAGGTTGGAGAAATATTGAAGGGTAATTCTCCTCCCTTCTCCTATGTTACTTTATTTTCCTATTCTTCTTCAGTTTTGATGTAGCATTTGGATAGTAATTGTAATTCTTAAAATATGGAGGATATAAAGAACCTTGTATCTTACTTATCCCTAGGGAAAATGACACGCCTCCTCTCAAATGGTTCTGGGGGTGCTTATCCCCTACCTTAAGTTTTGACTCTGGTTTCTCTAAATAAGATGGTATTAATTCCATCTGATAAAATTTGAGATCAAGGTAGATTCCCCCTGACCTGACTGGTCATACTAGTGGGTTAGGAAAACTTCTTGTCCCCTCAGTACAAGGAAAATATTGGGAGAGGAAATCTCACTTATCTTTGGAAAAATCTTGGGATAGAGAAGTGTTAGTTACAGGAAGACAATCATCTATTGACAAGTTCCTTAGAGCTTTGAAGGCCCAAGGAATTTCTCCCTAATGAAAATAATTTCATTCAACTACAAAGGGTTAGCAAGTAACCCCAAAAAATTCCCTTTAAAGGATTGGTCCAGATAGAAGACCCTCAGCTTATCTTATTACAAGAAAATACTTGGGAAGGGGATATAATTTCATCCTTCCTTGAGCGTAATTTTCCTTACTGGAAGTTTATTGGGCTCGATGTCATAGGTCGCTCGAGTGGTCTGGCTTTAGGTTGGGGCTCTCGCAAAATTTAGGCTCATAATACTTGGGGTGTATGCTCTGGTCTTGGGATGGAAGGATTTTATTTGGAGCTGGACACAACCTTTACTTTATCAATATATATGGTCTGAATGAACAAATAATTGGCTTTTGGAGTGAGATTTTCCAGAAGTTAGTGGTGCAACAAAATAACTTAATCATGGGAGGGGATCTCAATTTTTCCAGGGGACAGAAGAATCATGGGGAGTGAGGACTAGACCAGATGTGCTCTTAGTTTATTTCTCTCACCACTTAGATTCCTGTAAGCTTATTGCTCTAGAGCCCATCAGGTTCAAGCCAACTTGGAGGAATTAGAAAGTGGGTGAGGAAAGGGTGGCAAAAAGAATTGTTAGGTTTTTGGTCGGGCTCTGGTGCACAAGTTTGGGCTTCTGTGTCAATGTGTTGGGTCAGGCAAAGAATTTGACCACTCACCAATATCTTATAACTTAAGGGCCAATCTCAAAAGCCTACAATCCCTTTCAATTTGTGCATCGAGTGGTTATAGGATGATAGTTTCAAGACCCTATATTTAACAAAAACTGGAGGCATATCGTTCAGGGTATTGGGCTATTAGAAATCCAACAATTTAAGGAAAATATAAAGATGATTAAGGTGTTGAAAAAGGAATGGGAAGAAAATAAGCACTTCAAGGAAAATGAGGAACTTCAAAATATTGAACAACAACAGAGTTTTGTGTCTGACTTGTCGTAGGAAGGACTTAGGGATCAAGGTTCAAGGGAGGAGTTGGGAAGGTTGTTATCCAAGAAAGGATATTTTTTCCACAAGGGAGGTTGAATGAAATCTTAAAATCTGAGCCATTTGGATGGATAAAGGAGATGATAATGAAAATAAAAATTCAAACTTATGTGAAGAGTCAGAAAATGGAAAACAGAATTTGGAAAATGGAAGACCATTTGGGAAGAGTGGTCTCCAATTTTGAATGCTTGGTTGCTTTGGGTAAAAAACATTTCTCAAATCTATTTACAACCCTTACAAGTACTTCAATAGCTTAAGTCATTCAGGCGGCAAATTCCTTCCCTAGGTTTGTGAAGGAGAAAGATAAAGAAACTCTCATGCAGGAGGTATTTGAAGATGAACTAAAATTTGTCCTTTCAAGCTTCCAGAAGGAAAATAGTCTTGGTGCGGATGAGTGGGCCATGGAATTATTTATCAAGCTCTTTGTCTTAATGGGGGGTTTATTCTGAAAGTGATAAATGAATCAAAAGTGGAGGGAATAATTCTTCCAACCTTTAATTATACATTTATAGCACTAATTATAATAGTTTAAAATCCTTCTTTTTTTGAGGAATTTTGTCTTATATATCTTTGTAATTTCATTTAAAAAATAATTTCCAAAGTGATCACTCAAAGAATCAAGCCCATCTTATAAAAGGCGACTTCCATGAACAAATTGGGTTTCTGGAAGGGAGACAAATCCATGAGGCAATAGGTGTGGCACAAGAAGGTGTTCATAGTATAAAAACTCATAAAATAAAAAGGTTTACTCATAAAAATAGATCTTTCAAAGGAATATGACTGAGTCAGTTGGATATTTATTTGATTACTACTCACTCATGTGGGTATTTAGGCTCCCTTCATAAAGTAGATAATGAGTTGTATGATGACAATGTCCTTTCCAATTCTTATAAATGGTGCGACGTCCCCTTTCTTTAGAGCAGACCAGGGTCTCAGACAAGAATGTCCTTTGTCACCCCTTCTATTCTTATTAGTTGCATAAGGTCTTAGCAAGATGCTGAAGGCAGCTGAACTAAGAGGTGATTTTAAAGGTGAAGTGTTACAAGAGCCATGACTATTACCCATTTTCTATTTTTAGATGATATTTTATTTTTTTGCAATGGATCGTTAAGGGATTTGCAAACTCTTCACGAAATTATTGATCTTTTAGCAAGGCAACTGGTATGGTAATCAATGTCTTAAAATCTACTATAACCATACACAACTTGGATCTATAGGAGATAAATAATATTAGAATGCGTTTTCCTTTTGAGATATTGAATTTTGACTCAGGGCTCAAATATCTAGGGTTCCATTTGAAGCCTAATTGTTATAGACTTGAAGATCGGTTCTGGATCTTAGCAAATCTAGAGAAAAGGCTTTCTCATTGGAGCCATAGATGGCTTTCAAGAGTGGGAATTTAGTGTCAGTAAAATCGGTGCTTGAAGCGATCCATATAAACTAGATGTCCTTGGCGTGGATCCCAAAGGGGATACTGGAAAGGTAAGAAGGATTTGTTTTAAATTTATTTGGGAAGGGACACATGAATATTTTGTACTACCATGGGTTAAATGGTCGAGGATTGCAATTCCCAATCTCTTGGGTGATGGGGCTTAAGAAACATATTCTTATTCTCAAAAGAACTTGCATCAAAATCTAGGTGGAGGATTATTACTACATCTAACCTTTGGATGGATTTCGTCATTGAGAAATACATTAGGCATGACTCCATGGAAGACTGGATCAGGCGACCCAATAGAGAAAGAGGCTATATCTCATCAGTATGTAGGGAAGTGTTAAATTCCCTAGACTTAATCACCTCAAGGTTTGCATGGAAGATTGAGAATGGGCACATAGTTAGACAAGGTTATGACCCATGGCCCAGGAGCGTGGAAAGTCATATTCTATCTCATAATCTTATTTCTCTTATTTGGGATGAAGGATATACTACACTCAATCATATCAGAAATCTTGCTGCAAATGCCAATTAATTTTTGGTACAGGGTTGGCTTTCAGCAATGGTCTTGAACATCCTTAAGGGTATGTAAGCAGAATGGAGACAATATTTGGATGCATTGGAGAGAGCTCATTTCAGATTAAATGATCATGTAGATGAGTTTTTTTGGGATTCCTCCCCTCTTGACATTTATACTCCAAAGTTTGGCTAAATTTTTCTGAATGTAATGGCACATTTGGGCGAACCTGAGTGGTGGTGGCAGGCAGTTTGGAAGGAAAAATTTCCTCTGAAAGTGAAGTTGTTGTGTTGGTGTATCATGGAAAACAAAGTTACTACATGGGAGGTGATGCAACGCAGGTTTGTAATTAGGCCAGGTTGGTGTTCACTGTGCAAAGGGGAAAAGGAAACTACTTATCATCTCTTTGTGACTTGCCCATTTACTCAACAAGTCTAGAATGGTTGTAGAATGAGTCTGGGTTTACAACGTAATTGGGTAGGGCCAAATTTTGCAACTACATGGCACAACTAGCATTAGCATTTGGAAAATAGAGTTATCAATGCACTACCTCTTATTATATGTTGAGGAATATTGCTCGCGAAGAACAAGGAGCTTTTCCAAGGTCACACATATTTCCCAGGGAAAATTTATACAAAGGGCATTGTTGTCCTCAATTATTTTCCACAATTCAAAGATCAATCAACAATTAGAATTGTCTCTGAAGAAAATTCGGAAAAAACAATGCCATGGGGATATTTTGACGGGGCTTCTTAGGGGGAAGGAGCCCAAGATGGTGGGGGATTTGTTATTAACTTGTCTGAACAACACACTTATCATGTTAAAATTGGTATGGGTCCTAGTATAAACAATTGGTTTGAAACACTTACTTGTAGATCTACAGTTGCTTTTTTCCATTGAGAAGGGATGTGATAGGGTCCAAATCTATGGTGACTCTATGTTGGTGGATTGGACCAATGTTGCTCATCATTGCAGGAACATTCATTTGGTTAACATAGTGGAGGATATTTGTAATCTGAGTCTTTCTTTTACACACTTCTCTTGCGGGCACATATACAGGGAAAGGAAGTTGAAAATCCTTCTAAGGACATCATTCTCTTGGATAGGGGGATCTAGCAGATAATTGAGATTTGGGGTCAGGATTGGTCTGAGTTCTACCACATACCTTTCATGGACGAATTTTAGGTAGCATGAGGCACGACTTTTGTCGATGCTAGTACCATAGTTTTGAGACACTAATCACAATGTATTAGGCTACAGGATTCTGGCTTTTTTAGTACAGTGATCAACAATGCTAGTTTTTGTCACTCTATTCACAGAGAGTAGTTTCTACTTTCATTTTCTCCATGAACATGTTTTTGGCCTTATGTTTGGAATAGGTAATGTACGTTGTATATATTGGAACTTTTGAACTATATTTTTAGACTTGTGTTTTTCTATCTACGTGTTGGGATTTTACAGCCTTTGACAAAGTGAAAAATTTATCCTGACTAAATACACTATCTTTCTCATACATATACTAAATATAATTTTGTTTAGAAATGAATAAAATTATTTGTTTATTAATACTTTAAATTTACTCTATCACTTCAAAAATAAAAACTTATAATGTATAACTATATTTATAAAAACAAATTTATTTAAAAAGGTAAAGAAATATAAAACTTAATTAATAATAACCAAAACTTTTTCTCAAACAATAAACCTCATTTAATATGAAATAAGTTCTTCTTGACATTTAACCTTATGATTTGCCCACATAATGTCCAATTCTCCATAACCAAAGTGATAAGTAATATCTTTTGAACATTTATATTTTACTCGTTGAATTTAATTTTCCCTTCAAATAATTATCAACAAGGAAGCACAAAATGCCACCTGAAGCGGCTGTAGCGTCACTTGTCAAAGGAGAGAAGGAAAAGGTCGTGGAGGGCCAAGAGTCGGTTAGACGCGGCATTCGAATCAGAAGGGGAAGAAAGAGATGAGAGACTAACAAACTTTAGAGTGTTTTATTTTAAAATAAAGGTATTTGATTTTTTTTACTCTTTTTCTCTTTTATCTTTTTTAATTTAAGTGTTTTTTTAAGTTTATATGAACTTCTTTTTATTCGTAATTGTTTATAACTTTTTTACTTATTAACAATCAAATTATATATATATATTTTAAGTTTTATGTTTTTTAATTTCTTTACTTATTTCTAAAATCATTCTTTTAAATAATTTTTGAATGTTTCGAAATAATAATAAAAAATCAATTTTAGAACGTTGTCTTTTATTATTAGGTTGATAGGGCTTTTTCTTTGAATCAACTTATTTTTCACATCCTTCAACATTCTTTTTTCTTGTTTGACATTTTGCATATACATTTGGCACAAACGATTTAGGTATGTAATCTATATATATATGAATAATGGTTTTTAGAATCACAGCTCGGAATTTCCACGGTTTTCATTTTTAAGTCAATCTACAATCCATCATGAATAATGGTTATTTATATAGTAATGTTTTATCTTAACCATTAAGTTATGTGATATGGATATGTGTTAAAAACTAGTAACTGTCTTAAAAAGTGCAAAGAAAAGTCGATAAGTTTGTTATTTTGGAAAAGGTGTAAAGAGAAGCTAATAAGTTTGTTAATTTAGAAAAGTTGTATGAAAGAAGATATTTATAGACATGTATGCCATATGTTTTGCATTTTAGATCAACTTATGTGGATGAAAAGTCATACATTAGATTCCAGCTTTAATTAAATCTAACTATTACCTACACCCTAATTGAAAATTATAAAAATTATATTTACGCTGTAAAGCGTATCTATTTGAAAACAACTTTCCTAAATTGCTACATGTACCATTGTGAGCCTTTGATTTTAATGTTAGACGATTCAAATCATCTCTACCTTTGGATCAATTACTGTTATTAATCAGTTATGAAATAACGAAAACTGTTTTACAAATTTTGTCAGCTCTTCCAAAGCAATGATTACTTCGGCTTTCCATTAAATCAAACCCTCGCCTTCGCGCTCCCTGCGGCCTGTAATATCAATGCTTCACCCTAATCTTGCCCAGGTCTTGGGTGTCTTTCTTTTGTAGATCTTTGTAAGGTTTGAAATCCTTCTTTCGTGGATCTTTGCAAGATTTAAAATCTTGAACGACATGTGCTAAACATTTTTTTCCAAAATTTAATGTGGCCGTGCAGATGTTTCTTTTATAACTGCGACTGCCCATGCTCCTCAAAGCCCAGGTATCACAATTTTATGCTTCGTCTCAGTTTATATTCTTGAGAATTTATTTGACATGCTCTTTTGTGCAGACATGTGAGGGTGCAGAATTTCGTTCGCTTAAGCTCAAATTCTTGAAAACGTATTCCATATTTTCTTTTAAAACCGAGGTTTGAGAGTGCTGGTTTTGTGTCATTCCAAAAGTTTATGCCGGGAAATCTTAAAGCTTGAAGGGGGAATCTTGAAAGCGGCCTGAAGGGTTGAGTAGTTTTATTTCTCTGTACTTTCAACATCAGAGAATTTATCTGGGTATTTTCCTTCTTCAGCATTTCGAATTATGGGAAGTGCGGGATATAGAATGAGTGAGATTGGTATTTTTTGGTGTCGTTCTTGTTATCCGACTGTGGCCATGGCTTTCAGGTCCAATAATAAGAGTATTTGACTACAAGTGCAGTTCACTATGTCTTGTTATGTTCCTAATAATTGAAAGCTTCGTGAGGTATAATTACCATTCATTTCCATTGAATCATTGACGTTATAGTATTATTTCTATTGCCATGGAAAAATGAGGGAAATGATTTTTAAAGTTCTGATATAGCTGGATGCAAAGATCATCAATCATCAATATTATCTTCCTTAGTGGAAGTTCAATGCGATGATAGACTACTTCTGACTCCATATTGTCTCTCATACTCTACCTTTTTAATTTCTTTTTCCTTCTACTTTGCAAATTTTTTATAGCAAAATTGGTTTGTATAGGTTTGTATATGAAAATTTGAAACATCTATTCAATTAGGGAAAAACTGGAGTACTTTGTCATTTTGATTTCTCTGGTTCATTCATTATTTCATGCAGAGTTGTTTTGTTGAGAGATGCATGCCTATATTTTCTTGTGTTGTTTCTATGTGTTGTCAGTCTTCATGTTGTTTGAGTCTGTCGACTCGCAGAGGGACACATTTGATTCACAGAGGAAGATATCGCATGGTATTCATATAGCTTCTTTGTAATTTGATGGTCCTACTGACTCGTCAAGGCTGGTTAGTTTTGGTCCAGCTAAAGACCTGTAATTGTTTGCAACTTAGTTGTCTGCGACTCGCCATCAACAATTTCTTTGGCTTTCCCATAAATTGAGTCATGGCCTTCACTTCTATTTATCTAGCGTTTTATTGAGAATTAGGTTTATGATGAGGACTGTAATAGTTTAGATTTTCGTTTCTTTTAGTTAAATTCTAAAAAAATTATGGCACATTTGTGTATTAAAGCCCATGTCTATGATATAAAACTTAAACCATTTATGTTTTTATTCATTTTAGTTTAAATTAATGAAAATAAGAAAAAAATTTAATAATAATTACTGAATATATTTTCTTTGGTTAAAAGACCAGAGTGCAGACTTCTCTCCTTTTTAATTTAATTCTTGAAGGTTGATGAGAAATTAATGTGTTAAAACCTATGTTTTGGCTGAAACGGGCTCGATTGACTGGATTTATTGAATTTGATAGCGTTGTTGTGGTAGAGGAGGATCTTGATTTAATTTTAAATTCACAACCTCAACAGTTCTTGTGAACAATATGATCCCTTATTTTAATAAGTGTTCAATTGCTTCGAACAAGGTTTCAAGTTAGTATTTATATTGTAATTTTTTATATAATTATCTCTCAAATTTGTTCTCCATCTTACCCTTTAAATTGTTATAGGACTTTCATACACTAAAATTCTAAAGAATACCCTTCTTCCTCAATTCTGTAGATATAGATTCTGCTTCTATTATGAATATTAACATCTTATTATTTACAAACTGGTCACAAAGGAGTGGGTTACATTGTGTTCATTGACTCCTTACCATTTTGATTAATGTGGTTTGGAATAAGACGATTGGTTTTGAGGGCTTCATTGTCCTTTTTCTCCGGGCATCTTATCACAATATTTGGTCTTGTCTGATATTTCCCGAAACTTTTCAAACTTTCTTTTCAAATTAGCAAGCTAAACTTGTATATTACCTTTTTAAGCGTACTCGTCTTCTTCCATATTATCTTCAACTTGTTTACCCTGCAATGGCCTTCAAAGGAAACTCACTTCTCTTAGAGAATTTCTTGTTATTTGAAATTGGATGCTTCCTTTGTAAGTACCAACCATCTCATCCTCTGAAATAGGTATGAAAACCCATCGAATTGAATTTCTTCTCATTCACAATGAAAATCCGAAACATAAAAAATTTATTATGTAGGAACTGTATTACATCAAATTTAAATTTGTGGTTCAGTTCATCTTAAAAAATTGGACTGAATCTGCCAAACTCAATCTGAGATGGGTCGTACACCGGTATTGGGAAAGGTGGAGTACCATAAATTCAGACATTTTACATGGAGCCTATTACGTTCCGTGCAAATATGTAAATGAATTTTTTTAGGAATCTTAAACACTTAGAATATATATATTTAATTTAATTAAATTTGACATTTTAATGGTCAATTAATGTTTCTTAGGCCTTCCAACATATCAACAACCAACATATCAACAAATTATATTATGAGTATTCTTGGAAGGTATTCTAATGAATTAGGTTCAATGTATTTTTAGAGGATAACTTAGCTTCATAGGCCCTTATTTGATATGAGCCTTCATATGCATCTAGCTACCAAAGCTTTCCCAAAATGATGCATATTCTTAAGCTCTAACTCATTCACCACCTTAAAACTCAACTTCTTCATCAATGCTTGGACAATGGCCTTCCAACATATAAACAAATTATATTATGAGTATTCTTGGAAGGTCTTCTAATGAATTACGTTCAATGTATTTTTAGAGGATAACTTAGCTTCATAGACCCTTATTTGATATGAGCCTCCATATGCATCTAGCTACCAAAGCCTTCCCAAAATGATGCATATTCTTAAGCTCAAACTCCTTCACCACCTTAAAACTCAACTTCCTCTATACTACTATTTCCTTTGTTACTGCTTTACAACGTTTCCTTTGCAACATATGGTGCAATTGCTAGTTACTCCTTAAGGCGTCACTATTTGAAAACAAATCCCCTCGTTGCCACTATGTCTATGTTTGAGCCATTAGATCAAATGTTAGATGATTGAAATGTTTTAGGCCATTAGATCAAGTAAATATTTTTGTATATGTTTTTTATAATGTTAGTTTTTTCTTTTTTAAAAGTTAGATTGAATTTAGGTTTTGGTGGCTTTTAAGTTAAGAAGCTATTATTAAAAATTTGTTAGATTTTAACCTCAATTTTTTTAATAAAATTTAAATTAATAACTTAATAAAACTAGATTTAACATAAATTAGTTTAATGAATTAAAAAAAATTGTAAAATACATAAATATTAAATGTTTGGGTACATAAGCATAAACTTTTTATTTATAATAAAATTTATATCATAAAATTAAACTCCACAAAAACCAATTAATTTATATTACATGGATAAAAAACAATATAAAAAAAGGAAAATAACTATTTATATATTTAAATATTACATTTTTGTGCTACTATGCTCTCCAACAAAGTATGATAGAAAGGTTGTAATGTCATGTTTAACATTTTGGCTATGTCAAATCACAAAAAATTAAAAATAACAGTACATTAAATAAAAAGATTAACATAATGTAATGAATAATTTAACTAGGTCAAAATACAATAAAAATTAAAAATAATAAAATAAAATAATGATAAACTATAAATACAGCCCATGGTATTGACCCATGGTATTCATGTGGAATGTAGTTTCTTTATGGGGGAACTAAGATGGCCTAAATCAATCTTAACTCTAGATCTAAACTAATTATTTAATAAAATTATTTTTAAATGTTTATAACCATTATTCTTTTAAAATTTTACTTAATAAAATGTATCTAAATTTTCATACATCCAAATATACATAGTTTTTCTTCTTCTCTATTATTGTTGTTACAACTATTTTATTATTCCAAAAATACATGTTTTTTTTTGTTATATATTATATATGTTACAATTGTTTTATAATTCATGAGTATTATTTCTTAATATATAAAAAATTAAATTAATAATGAAATTTTTTAAAATATGAGATCCTTTTTAAATTTCCAAATTATTTCAGAGGATATGATTTATCTTGAGCAATAATGTTGAGTGTTCATAATTCTCATTTCTTAGTTAACACTAAATTTACCTTTAAAGGGGTCAGTATCAATTGTTTGTATCAAAGTCAAGGATACTGAAGAAAGGAGACATGGTGAAGAGAAGCTTCCAACCTTACAAAAAGCCCTAAAAAGGCATAACGTTGAATGTATGGAATCCATTTTCCCCAATACACATGAGAAGTGCAATGAAAAATCTTGGAATTTGGAAAATGTCACGAAGCTTATCTCATGTTCCATTCATTTAGATCTAAAGTATATGGAAGAATAAAAGCAGGACAATGGATACTTATCAAGAATGTATGATTCTTTAGAAGGAAACGACGTTGACAAGGCTATGGAGGACCAAATAGCAGAATTAAAAACAAAATATGACTCTTCAGAAAATGGGTTACTCAAGGATTTTGGAATCCATATGAGCTACATTATTTCACTGATTCAAGCAAGAGCTATGTTCCATTCATTTAGATCTGAAGTATATGGAAGAAGAAAAGCAGGACAATGGATACTTATTAAGAATGTATGATTCTTTAGAAGGAAACGACGTTGACAAGACTATGGAGGACCAAATAGCAGAATTAAAAACAAAAGATGACTCTTCAGAAAATGGTTGCTCAAGGATTTTGGAATCCAGATGAGCTACATTATCTCAATGATTCAAGCAAGCACTCAAAAAGAGACAAACAATAGTGATATAGAGACAATTTATTCATAAACAAGAGAAAGCTAGAATTATAACCCGAGATAGAGTTATGGGAAGAGAAACATTCCAATTGTAAGGAGGAGTCAACGTTCCTGATTATGAGTTGATTTTTCTTCTCATTTTTGGGTCTTCATAATGTTCATTATTCTGACCGAGGTGAAAGTTCCAAAGAAGTGGAATATTGGTCGTTCAAAGAGGAATTATTGAAATATGATTGTAGATAATTTATTAATATAAATTATCTGAAATAAGATTAATTAATCATCCCCAAGGGTTAAAAAGGGCCCAAATGTCTCTTATCCATAAAATTGATGATTAAGATAACTCACAGGTGAAGGTGAATTTACCGTACTTAAGCTTCTTAGTAGTCTCTTATGCAGTACAACATGTCATAGTAATAAGTTTTTATTCCATTAAATAATTCTAGTTGTAGAGCAGAGTCAGAGTTCTAGGAGTAGTATTAGAAGAATTCAACATTGCGAATGTGATAGAAGCAAATAATTTCGTGGAAGGGTAAAGTCTGCCCAACTTGGTCATAAAAACCAAGTGCATCCTTCATGTAGAAAAAAAATAAACATGCAGATTTAGTAATATAGAGGTCTTGAGTACTTTGGCCAAAATGTCTCATCGATTATGAAAAAACACATCTTACATGCAATTAATAACAAAGAAATTGTTCCACATCAATTACCCAATATGGATATTTTGATTTGAGGTCCATTAAACATATTTGTCCACCCCTTATTTTGGAGGATCAGTTGGGCCGAGAAAGTTCCTACTACCTCTTCTTTCTTATATGCTATTCTTTCCTATACCACAACCTTACGACATTTCCTTTGCAACATATGGCGCAATTGCTAATTATGTTTATTTTAATGTTTATACATTTTAATTTAAAATAAAGCTATTGTTTGGTGGTGTTATAAATTATTTTATTTTATATAAATAGTGTACCTTGTTCTTTCTCTCTTTTTTTTCTTTTCACCTTCTAATTTTCATCATGGAATTTAAGTTTTGTATTATAATAAAAATAAAATATATTTTAAAAAAATCGTTTAAATATAATTTTACTAAAAAAGTTTACTGAACCTTTACCAATTTTTGTATTATTATAATAATTAGCTAATTAACATAATTTATATTTATTATTTAAGTTGTATAACTATAATATTTTTAAATATTCTCTTAAATATGAATCCTTATAAATAAAATTTGGACTATAAAATAAGTAAAAAAATATCATTTTTTAATTAAATTTGATTAACACACACAACTCTCTTCCTCTCTTCCATCCCAAATTACTTCGTGTTTCTCTTAATGCTATTATAAAGGCCTATTCATTGTTTAAATATGAATCCTTATAAATAAAATTTGGACTATAAAGTAACTAAAAAATTATTATTTTTTAATTAAATTTGATTAACACGCTCAACTCTCTTCCATCCCATATTACTTCATGTTTCTCCTAATGCTAATAAATATTGATTCATTGAAACTAGCTATCATAATTTTAGAGCATGTATGACATGTTAATCCTTTCGAGCAATAAAGTATTTTCTAGTCAAATATCAAAATTGTAAAATATAATTAAAAAACTTGAATGCATAAAGCTAACTACCCTATGTGGTCAAAAGGTGAAAAATATGTAAATCATGATTACAAGCTCAACACTTTACTACAAATTAGAGTTAAAAAAAGAGTAAAAGTTTCTTCCTAAAAAATTATATGTAGAGGTGCAAATTTAAAGGAGAATTGTCTACAATTATATAGTTTTTAGTAAATCACTGCATTAAAACATATAGTAAATCACTACATATTTTATTAAATCATTGGATTATATAGAGTAAATCACTGCGTTAACAACTTCCAACATTCATAAATGAATTAGTAGCCAGGCATCAGACATTGTAACCACCATTAATTATTTCGAAGAACTGATGCTCTTCTCTAGAATCCTTGTGAAAAACGAGACTCACAAGGTCACTGAAGGATAGTGTCAAGTGTAAGTTATTTCTCCCTGAACATAAAAGATCCCACTCCATTTATTTTAATAAATAAAATAAATCACAACTCTAAAATTAAACTCTTTTTTATTTATTTTAAAAAATAATTATGTTGAGTGGATTTTTCTAGTGTTAGCCTTTACATCCTATCACCAGTGATCAAAGGGCTCTTATCATACATCCTGTCACTAGTGATCAATGGGTTCTTATCATTTCCTGTTAGGGTTTCATAGTCAATTTTTTTTCATTTCATTAGGTCTTCAATCAAAAATTTGGTCATTGGGTAGTAGGTTTAGGACTATTTTCCACTCCTTCCAAAAATTTTAAATTGCTCGTCCATGTCATCACTCAGCTGAGTGTATCATCATTTAGAGATTGTCATCATCATTTCAGCCATCATCACCTTGATTTAATTCACTTCATTGTTTCCATTAGGTCATTAGGGTTTCAAGGTCACCAGGGAAAATTTTAAGGATGGAAAATTATTTTGAAGTTTAAAAAATTGGTGAATCTCACTAGTCCCTAATATGAAAAATATAAAATGTTTATTGATGTATTTGTAAAATTATTCAAATTTGTAATGATATTATATATATTGTCTATATAATGTTGGTAATTTTTAAGGTAAAAGAATTTTATATTGTAAAATTTGGCGAATCACTTTATAAAAAAATGGAAATTGGCAAAACTTTTTTTTGGAAAAACAATGGAAAATTAGCCCACTTGCGAATATTAGCCCCTAAAATTTTCCATGAAGGTTACCAAAACTCTTATTTCATGCGTAAAATTCGGCAATTGGAGTAGTGGTAATAGGAAACTTTCTTCAATAAATTTTGATTTAAAAATGTAATTTTATGTTTCTATATGTAATAAGTACTTCATGTTCCTAAAAGTTTCAATTCAAAATTCCAAAGAGACTCAATATTCCAAAGAATCGATAAAAAGTTCAACGTTACAAATTCCAAAGGTTACAAAGTTTAAAAGAATGAAAGTCATGCTTGGAAAAGACATGTGGGGCCCATCATCACTCAAAGGGAGTCATTCCATGTTTATAAAAGGCTAAAAAAGACACAAGCTCATTTCATTTTCACTCTTATTACCTCTCATCCTCGAGCTCATCCTTCATTTGGAAATAAAACATGGGGTTTTTACCTCAAATTGGGAAAAATTGGCTGGTGTTGCGCATACAGACACGACATTGCGTTTCTAGAGGAAGGTGTCGCACATAGAAAGCCCGCGCTGCGCTGCACATGGGGCATATTTTTCCAAATTTCATCTTTTACCACAAAATTCATCTTTTCAAAGCTCCCCTCCAGATTTTTCCACCTCCAAGCTCTATAACAAGTAAGTTTTCTTATTTTCATGCCCTCCTTTGCTTTGAATGCCAAGAAATTGATCACAAGCTTAATCTCCTAGGGTTTGCATGAATTTCATGATGTTGGTCTCCAAATGATGGATTAAGGCTATAAACCCTATTTTCCTTATCCCTACATCTCTGTGTACATTTTATACGTCACCTCCATCCATCACAAATCCATTTCCCTTCATTTTCTATCATTTCCCTACAAACCCTAATCTACCCTATGTATTTCTAGGGTAGGATTGTGTTTAGGCCTTTTCAATCCCCTCCCCTCAATCATTTCCCAAATTTCCTGTTTCCCAAATTCACTAAACTTGTCCCCTATCCCCTTAAATTTCCTTAAATATTTAGGCAACTTCCAAGTCCATAATACCACCTCATTCCTTCACAACATAAAATTCCACTGTTTTTGCTTATCTATCATCTAGAGTTTCATCATGGAAGCAGATTCTTCACCATCAGATGAAAGAAAACACCACAAATGGGGGAAGATATTGAGGTATGAGCCTTCAATTTGCAGTGAAATCACTTCCACACCATTCATTAGAAAATTATTTGAAGATGTCAGTTGCCCAGGGTTTTTCCAAAGGGTGGAGGAGGTAGGTTTCCATGAGCAACTTATAGACTTGTTTTCCACCAATTTGAAGGGAGAAAGGGCCACCATTGCAGGGATTGATTTCACATTTTCAGTAGATTCTATCTCTCTTGCTACATAAATACCAAATCATGGTGAATATTGGTTCAAAGGCATGGAATTATACCTTGAGCAATATAAACCATACATAAAATCACAGTACAAAGAGGCTCATACACATATTTTCCCATTCAGATATACTTGTTGGAGAGGTATGCACCATTGATGAAGGTTGTAATGAAAGTTCTCACATGTGAGGTCATGTTTTCCAGATTGTACCAATATCACATTAGACTACTCATGCACTTCACAGTAGTGAAGTCTCTCAATTTATGCAATTTCTTGTATAGAAGTGTGATAAAGATGTCTGAAAAAGTGCAAGTAAAAAACACAGAACATTACCCTAACCTCTTTCAAGACAACTTGTTGAATGTCATGGTTCTCCATCAGTTGGCAGAGAAGAACATGACATGGGATACCTTCATTGAGGTAGCCTTGCAAATGCACACAACCACTACACCAACCCAACAACAGGAAGAGATTAGTTGATATTATTGACAGTGATTTGAGGTAGGCTGATCAAACAATCCACCAGGGAATTTGAAGTTCACGTTTGAGGCTAACATATTAATATGGCCATGCAATTGATGGGGATTTTTATATGAATTACATTGTTGATTTTCTCTATGAATCTGTGGCATGGCCCAAACATTGTTTCTAGGAAATTCCAGAGGATGTGCAATATGCAAACCCATCACATTGCACCTCTCACCACGAACATAATGAAACGTGTTAGGAATTTACTACAATTTTTATTGAAACTAGGAGGAATACTGGAGTTTACATAAGAATTAGTGTGATGACTATGATCAATATTTTTAGTATTGGTATGAATATCAATGTGATGGCGAAGATTAGGGCTAGGAAGGTGTGGCTCAGGCTGAATGTCTTCATAGGAATTACTGAGTTTGAGCAGATTGTCTTGTTCTAATGATTGCTTGGGTGGAGGTTGATAATAAAACTCATCGCCAATGATGACATGCTCTCTTTGCACAAATTTTCCTCTCCTCTTGCATTCACAGAACTCCTTGTATTTTCCACTGCTTTCTCTATGATATTTCCATGGGGCTAGGGGATTTTCTTCTAGCGCCACAACTTGAAGTTCGTAAGTCTTGTGAAGAAATAAAGCAAAATCGAAGTAAAGTTATTGATGTTTAGATAATCATATTGTAATGGTCTTCTTAGTTGGTTCCCCTGGAAACCCAGATTCCCCGAAACCCTCAGCTTGAACAAAAATCACCAAAAAAAATATACACATAAAAACACCACTTCTTAATTAAAATTACTCAATTTTAAAATCTAAAACATTTCTCAATAATATATATATGATAATTAATAGTTACAAAAGAGATATTTACCCAAAAACAAAAAAAGAAGAAAGCAAACAAAATTTACAAAATATTGCGTCCCCAAAACACATAATTGGTGACACATTTAATAAAATTTTTATACAGTATTTTAATGTTATTGTGAGTTTGTGTTATTGCTAGTTGATTATCTTCAGTTTGATTATTTATTTCCAACCCTTTGTGTTCATTTACATTTTCAAGACTGGAGTGCTACATAATCACCCTGTTCTCTCTTACTTGAGAAATAGAGCTTAGATGTGGAAATCATGGGCATGGTTTCCAAGGGATGTGGAAGTCATGGGCATGGTTTCCAAGGGATCCACCATGTGAGTGCCAACAACCAAATACTAAATAAAAAAATACATGTGTACAATAAATTTTTAATTGTCTAGTTTTGGATGAATGAATGTGGAACAATAACAGTGTGCAAAATTTGTTGGAATGTGTAATTCCTACTTGTCTTAAGTTGTGACTTTCTAAGTATAGATTCTGTTCGTAGTCTATAGGTGTTAGCTAAATCCAGGTTCCTTGTTTGGTGTGTGGTTGAGATATTATCTCAACTAACTTATTGTGCGTCCAAGATATCTTCCTTATCTTGAGACAATACGTAATTTATATATGTAACTCTATTTGATTAATACAATGTAGCTTGTATGTTCAATTTTTAAGTTGGCATTGGAGCCCGATTGGGCCTGGCCTTGGCCCCTCCTGGGCCGAAGGAAATAAAAAGTGTTTGTCCATTAAATTTTTTAATTGTCCATCGGATTATTAAATTCAGTTTGGATTTGTTGAAAAGTCTGCACCATTGCTATGCTATGAGGATTGAGATATCAATGTGCGGTGAGTTTAATAGAAGTAGACGGTCTATGCATTATTCATTTTGTGCTCGCCTAGACGAATCTCTTAAACGATTGGGATTTTCTGTTAACACCGATATCTGTTGTCTTGGGAAAGACTGCACACTGGAAATATATTTCAATTATTTCTCTGTCCATTCGTTTGGGAGGAGGTTGGTGGAAGTAAGGAGTGTTTCCACTGCTTTTTTTTTAAAGTCTTCTGTTGACTGTACTACTCCAAAGCATGGAGCTGTTCTTGCTCGAAGTCAGGGCCTGTGAGGAGGAGAAAGTGTGAGCTGAGCAGAGGAGTCTGCCTTAGAAGAAATCCTCTTCCTTGCATTTTCTTCTGCTGAGGCAGGAAGAGGAACAAGTGTGCAGAGGGTTGTGGATTTACTGTAGAGTGGATTGCATGCCAGTGGGGGAGAAGGGAGATCTTCAACAAAGAATTGTGAGAGAGCAGCGGAATTGGCCATTGGATCGGTGGTAAATCTATAGAGCGACGTTTGTTGCTTGGTTCTTAGTGTTTGCGGGTTGGATCCATCTACGAGATATGCATTTTTTGCAGATCTATGAATGAAGCTAGTTTTCAAATCTGATAGAGGCCGACGCTCTGAGAGGTGTGATCCATATCGGGCCTGAACAGGCTCGATCCCATCGTTCTCGGAAGTGCGGAAGAAGCACCATGTCTCCTGCTGTAATGGCATCGCAGGAGGTTGATAGCTAGAGCATGGAGGTTCAAATCCCTCAAAGAGGATATTATAGAAGATCACAAGAAGAGTATGATGGGAGGAGGGGCGATGCCCATGCCCCGATTCCACATCTGCAATTACTCCAGGAGGGTTCCATGTATCTATAAGCGCTGGTCCGATGGCAACGAGATCGGTTGCAGCAACCGATTCAGAGGATATTCGCGTGATCCGCAGGAGGCGGAGATGAGTCGGATTTAGAATGCAGAGTATGTTCAAAGCGTGTGGTGATTTAGCCAAGGGCGAAGAGGAGGAAATAGAAGGGCTTCATTACAAACGTGGCAATTGATTCAACCTTAGCCTGAAAATGCTCTCAGGAGGCTATTCAACCAGATCCGACACTACGACTATCAACAACGAATCTGCTAATGGTCCAATAGGAAGTGCTCCCCCGAGAATTAACTCAATACAAAAAAATAATCCAGGTGATGTTAGGCCTGGCTAGGGAACCGTGCCCCTTCAAATGAATTCTTATCATCCCCAATCAATGCTTCTTTCGTCCCCAAACGAAATGCAGGGTCAACTTGTGTGCAGTGGATGTAGAACTCTTCTTGTTTATTTTCAAGGTGCACCAAATGTTTGTTGTGCAGTATGCAACACAGTCACTCCTATTCCACCTCCTAGGATAGAAATGGTTTAGCTAATCTGTGGACGTTGTCATACATTGCTAATGTATGTTCGCGGAGCAACTAGTGTTCAGTGCTCTTGTTGCAAAACAATTAATCTTGCAATGGAAGCAAATCAAGTTACACATGTGAATTGTGGGAGTCATTTTACAACACTTATGTACCCATATGGAAGCTATGGATGAGGAAGCATTTCCTTTGATGGATGGAAAGGCCACTCCAAAACCCAAGTTTCGCTCAAGGTGGAGGTTCCAGCAACAGAGGCAATGACAACCATGAGTTTTTGCTCCCGTCCAAATGTTTTTAATTCTATGTTTTTTAAGCCATTCATTTTTCTAGATGATGTTGTTTTAAATTTGCAATGTATTGTTGTGTACTTTTCATGGCAATGTAAACTGGTTGTAATTTAAGTGACATTGGTGTGACCAACTATTGTCACAATTATGAGTATGTGTTCGAACTAGTCATTCCAACACTAAACGAATTTGCAGGATATGATGAAGACATGACACAGTGAAAATGACATCAAAGGATTGGGCTTGAGCTACATCAGAGATTGGAGGATAATCGAGCTTGTGTGTGCCCAATGTGATCAGGGGAGTAGATTGTGATGGAAACAGGGAAGTTGAAACAAAGTTCCTGAAGTGTCTTTGCTTGTGTAGCAAGCAGATAGAAATTCAATTGTTTGTTTGAAAGTTGTTAAACGATTTCAGATCTGCATGTTAAATTATGAGGAGATTAGCTCGACAATGGGTCTTTGCTGTTGCAGCCTAGTAGCGAGCATGAGGAGGCATGCTTGGAGCAATCACCAACCTTAATATTGTGAACAGGGGAAGTGGCATTACACTGCGATGCCAGGGGAATTGGATACTGAAACAAGAAATTTTGGTGTATGGCTGCTGGAATCGTGGAGACCTGCTGACTGTTTAAAGGAGTTGCGGCCTATTGAGAACAATTATGTGAGGAGGAGCCTAGCGCTACCTTCCTACATAGAGGAGAAATCTATGCTGCCTGCTGTTTACTTTGAGGACGAGCCTAGCGGTGCCTACCTACATAGAGGAGAAATCTATGCTCCCTACTATTTACTTTGAGGAGGAGCCTAGCATTGCCTGCCTACATAGAGGAGAAATCTACGCTGCCTACTGTTTACTTCGAGGAGGAGCCTTGCGCTATATGCCTACTTATCTGCGCTACCACCATTATTGGTGTGTGAGGAGGAGCACTGCCTTGTGATGCCTGCCTACTTATCTGTGCTACCACCATTGCTGGTGTGTGAAGAGGAGCGCTGCCTAACTACTTATATGCAATGCCACTGTTGTTGGCGTGTGAGGAGGAGCACTTCTTTCCAATGCCTTCCTACTTATCTGCACTGTCACTGTTGCTGGTGTGTGAGGAGGAGCGCTGCCTTGTGATGCCTGCCTACTTATGTATAGGAGTAATCTACGCTGCCTACCTGAGCGTTGTCAGAGCGCCGAGTCATTGATCGCTGCCCTCTACGTGGAGCATGAACAGAAGTGAGAAGCACAATCAGAACCAACAACTACAATAACAATGACAATCACAGTCAAAGTTATAGAGGAGGATCTGTTAGGACCAAGAAAATATTTATAGGGGGATTTCCAGCCAATCTAATAAAAGAAGATTTCAAGATATTTATCAATGCATGCTTGGGTAATTGGGATTTTTTTTTAATGATGAAAGTATTTTGGAACAAAAAAATGATATACATATTGAGATTAGTCACCTCAATATGAAGTTATTTTTGTTAGAATTGACTACTCTAACAAATGACAGGTTAAGGATGGAGTTCCAAGTTCTAATTGACAAAGACAAAGATGTCTAAGATGTGAAAATTTCAAAATATGATGTAAAGGAGCAGCTACAACATTTAAAAGATGATGGACAATGAAAGTGAAAATCGAGTTTGTGTGAGTTTGTGGAATAGGCTCATGACCCTGGTAGAGTATGAGTCACAATTTGTAATTAGAGAAAATCTACATGTCATTTATTGTTTTTACGTGTTGTAAGACCCAGAGAGGCATGCATACCCTTTGTTATATGTTCACTCTATCAGAGAGTTTTAACACCCTGGAAGAGTGTGTCATGCGGTATGGATACACTTGGGTGGGCCATAGCCATATTGGTTTTAGACTCCATGAGGTGAAATTTTATATCTAGGGGGATTTCATTGAGAGGTTGGATGAACAATGTATATGAAGGACTTCCTAGTATACTGGCGGTTGCAGCGGTTGGGAACCCATGCATTTCGGTTGTTGACTGCTGCTGGCGTGGACAGGGCATCTTGGTTATAATTTCTGATAAAAATAAAGTTACTGATATACAATTTTGGTGGAAAGGATTGAATGTTTGACAATCAGTCTGGCCAACTATTGTCACATGTGTGAGTCTATGTTGGAATTGGCAATTCCAACAATAGACAAATTTATTTGCAGGAATGAGTAACCACCATATGTAATGAAGACATGACATTGAAGATGACAAAATTAGAGATTGGAGGATGAATGGACAATCGATTTTGTGTGAGTTTGTGGAATAGACTCATGACCATGAGTCACAATTTTTAATTAGAGCAAATCTACATGTCATTTATTGTTTTTATGTGTTGTAAGACCTAGAGAGGCATGCATACCCATTTTTTATTTGTTCCCTCGGTTAGAGAGTTTTAACACCTTGGAAGAGTGTGTCATGCGGGATGGATACACTTGGGTGGGCCATATTGGTTTTAGACTCCATGAGGTGAAATTTTATATCTAGGGGGAGTTCATCGAGAGGTTGGATGAACCATATATGTGAAGGACTTCCTAGTAGATTGGTGGTTGCAGCAGTTGGGAACCCATGCCTTTCAGTATATGGTTGTTCATTTATATGGAAATCAACAACAACATGAACAAGATACAAACAGGACCAAATGTATATTTTTCAGATGGATATTGAGACAAGTAGTAATTAAGGGTTTTTGATGGAATGTGTAATTCCTACTTGTCTCAATTGTGATTCTTTCTATGTATACAGTCTATTCCTATTCAATAGGAGTTAGTTAAACTTAAGTTCCTATTTTGGTGTGAGGTTTAGATATTCTCTCAACCAACTTATTGTGTGTCCAAGATAGTTTTCCTATCTTGAGACTATACTAGATTTATATATTTGTAATTCTCTTGATTAATAAGATATAGTGTATATCTCAGTTTTTCATCTATTCCTTGTCTTGAGATGTATTCAGTTAAAATCATGTGGCTTTCAAGGAGCTTAGATGAATTTCTTTAAGCATGCCCTAATTATGTTATTTTAACTTTTATTGTTATATGGTCAAACAATTCAAAGAATTGAATTGGATCTTTACTTGGAAGATCAAAATCATCCTCTCCAAGTGAAAGGTGATGTTAGAGCTTTGCATAGACTCTCATTTCTACTCTATCTCTTCCTCTCAACTTCAACCTCAAGCTCTAACGTTTATTATGTAAGGATAAATCGTACTCGGTACGCAGGGCTCCTTGAGTGCCTACGGGATTGTTCATCATGTAAAGATAAATCTTACTTTAGTAGGTAGGGCTCCTTGAGTGTCTTTGAATTTATGTCTACAACAGATTCATGAAATATTTAAAAATATGAGCATTATGAAAAGTTAATTGTGAGAACTTTCCCATGACCATCAAATTTTGAGATATTCACTAAATCTACTGTCAAACCTAAATATGCCCATTGACCGCCTACAACACTGTGGTGTGGACTCCAAAACTAACTTACCATTCCTCTTCATTGCTAGGGAGCTATTTTCATGGCAGTGGGACAATCTTTGCAATTTTTTTGGAAGATCTCATTATCGAGCACATTGCAAAGAATCCAATATTTTTCTTCTCAGTCCAATATCTCAAATATCACTGACAGTTCCCTCTTTTTGCTATTCAAATACGCGAGAAAGAGAGCGAATCTCTCTAGCTGGGAATCAATTATGTTTTCCGGAAAAATAAAAGCCCTAGAATATGCCTTTTGTTCTTTGCTGCCAATCATCTAGGGGAAATACATAATTGTGTTGGAAAAGGATGGAAGGCTCATTTCTGTTTGAGAATAAAACTCTCTTGTTTTATATGACTGCGATTATAATTTGTGGACATAATTGGTTATAATTAGGAATATTTCTAAAACAAGACCATGATTATAATTTGTTAACATAATTGGTTATAATTAAGAATATTTCTATCTAGATGGTGTCTGGCTAATTTTTAGGAGGTTGTTAGTTTTAATTTGTTGAGATATTTTCCCCTACTAGTTAGTCTTCTAGATTGGTATGTTATTGAGATACTTTATCAACTAAACGATTGAGTGTCAAAGATAGTTTTTCTATCTTGAAATAAAGTATATTGTATTTACATGCATATTATGACATTGAGCCAATAGAGCTCTTAACAATTTGGTGTGTTAATAAGTGTCTACTCCCCCATCTTAACATTTCCCAATCTCCCAACAATAGTTTTGATGTGTTTCCTCACATGATAATATGTTCACATCTATTCTCTACTTTTCCAAAAATGTTGTGAACAACAAATTTTCTCTCCCTTACTAATTTGATGGAATACCAATGCAATCCCCTTCTATTATTCCTTCTTTGACAACAAGTTTGAGCACAACTATTTCATTCCCATTATCTCCAAAACATTGGGATGGAAAATATATTTCCCCAAGTCATTCGGAAATTATTTGTTTCATTATGGCTCATTTTTCCAATTGAAGTACATTACTTTTGCCACTATTTGAATTCTCACATGGCAATGATTCACTCTTGCTCAAATCCCATGATTTGTGATTCTCCTCAATGTAATTATTTACATGTTATGTGTTTGCAGAGTATTCCTTTTTCTACTTAAATTTTGATTTGGAGATGGTTTGCAAGTTATGAAGTGAAGACTAGTTGGTTTGTACAAAGATATCTCCATTATCTTTTAGGTTCAAATATCATGGGAAGAGGTTTAGGGTGGAGAAAATTATAAAGGAGAAAAAATCTTACCTAGTCTAAGGATCTGGTGAGGGAAAAAAGACTCTTATTACAGAGCTAAGGAAATCGAGGATGGAAAAAAGACACAATTCATCTAAGGCATGTTGGATAAATATGGTATTTCATAAGTGAGTATATTCATATGATCATCTGCATATACTTAAATTTCTATTAAGTCCCTTAAAATGATTAAATCTTAGTCCACTTTGATAATCAAGATCTAAGTTTATGGTATACGTGTGCACTAGTTGACTTGGTCGCAACCACTTTTATTTAATTTGATCAATCAATTGACATTGGACTATCAATAAGCAATATCCTTCTACTCTAACCCCTGTAATCATCACAACTCTAAGATAAATAAAGTGACAAAACTTTCCCTCTACACACACACACCAATAATTCAACATTTGCCAAGGTTCTACCCTAACACCTAATTGTCGTTGCTACAAGACCCTCCAAAATTTAACTACATTCGAATTTTGGAGCATACTTCATTATCGTATCAAGTGTCACCTCGATCTTCAAGTGTCATTTTATGTTGTTTCATATGTATTAAGTGTTCCTGGTTTTTATCAAGTGTTGTTGTATTGATTAGAACATCTCTATATGCATTTCATGTTCATAACACCTTTGTTGTTGTAAGACAACACTTTCAAGTCACAATCGCACACACTTCACTAGTTATAGTCAAAGGATGTGCATAAAGTAGTGTTTTTATGTATATTCATTTTTGATCGATTTTTTCTAAGTTTTCTTGTTGAGTTATTATGTGCACAAGTGGTTTTATGTCTAGAACTCATCTTGCTCAACCTTTGACCAATCAGCAAATTAGACAAATTTTGATTGTAAAATGAGCCTATCAAGGCCAAGAATGCATGAGTGCACTCCAAAGCCTTGGTGGGATATCCTTCATTGTTCCTAAGTCTGTCCCGCACCCTCCCTGAGAGCTGTGCACACTCCAAAAGCATGAATCTGCTTCCTTGTTCTGAACCAGGCTCTTCAAAATGACTAAGTCTTCCTTGAGCAATCTCCTTTGACTTGAATAAGTGCATGCTCCTTGAGTGCACTAGGGCACCCTGAAGACTCGAAGCTCACTTCTTGAACCTTTCCCAATGTTCCATGCACCATCTTGAACTTCTTGAGTGCAACATCATACTCTGAATGCATGAAGCCCCAACCTCCAACCTTCAAGAGTGCGCCCAATGCCCTTCCTAAGGCCTCTTTAGTGCATGAGAACATGCTAAATAAATGAATCATTAGCCTTTAGTGTTTGATAGTGTGCCTTGCACCCTCCCGCTTTTGCTTGAACACATAATGCACTTGGGAAGGCTAAAGCCTTCCCCTTCGACCTTCATACTTGCAACATGTTACCTACCTTGACTACCTTTTTCCCTTGGGAACATGAGCGCATGACGAAGTCTCAAAACCTTCCCTCCTCAATCCTTCAATTTTCAAAGTCTACCATTGTGAAGCTCCTTTGACCATTTTGAGCGCACCGAAAAATGCATGAAAATGGAAATATACATAAAACATTGTAGAGTAGGATATTTTTAGACTGATAGTTTCTCATCATGAGTGGTTTCAAAAACAAGGATTCCAGGGACCTCATGGCAAGCACACATGAGGAAGATCAAGAAAAAAGGATACAAAAAGGAAGCACAAAAATAACCAAGAACACACCTAGAAATTGATGATCGAAGAACTCTAAAAGAATTCAGGATTGAAGACCCTTTGGAGGTTTAAATTACCATGATCAAAAGATGAAAAAAGAGCAGATATAGTGGCAGCTATGTCACCACTAAAGAAATTCCATGTCATCAGTCACCATAATTCCTAGTCATCCAAGATAGTGACATGTCTAGTCTCATCATATGATGATGTAGAAGTCAAGATGTATTATTGTAATCATTGTAAAAGGAAAAACAGTAGAAGTCAAAGAGTTATGTGTGAACTCAAGAGTCATGGAAGTCCAAAGGACATGTAATACCAAAATCCAGATAGAATTCCAAAAGTCATTTGGAACTCCAAAGGTTGCATAAGTCAAAAGGTCACTGGAAGTTAGAAATTTAAGAGTCATGAGGATATGAAATGTCACTGCTCAATTTATAAATAGATCCTCATTTCCCATGTAAAGTGATTTTAAGCTTGGCTTCTTCCATAAGGCATAAGAGAGACAAGTTAGTACTTTTGGGAGCAAGTAGTGGCTTTGACACTCCACTATTGGAGGAAGTGATGTTCATTATATTCATTCATCCTGGGAATTTTATTTAATATTTGAATCATAATGGCCAACACGCTTTTCATACATGGATTATGAATGTTTGTAAGAATGTTATGTAAATGTTTATCATTCATATTTTATCTCAATAGTACTAAGGCAGTTGAACCATTTTGGTTATTTTCATGCTTGTCCTATTGTTAATTTGTTGTAATGGTTGTAATGGTTGTCACATCATTGTAAAATATTTCGCTGGATGTTAGACGAAACATTCATGTTTGTGTGAGTTTCTGCTAGGGTGGTACTATTACCTCTCTCTCATAGGCTCGCTTTATTTCCCCACCACATTAGAATAACCTTGATGTACTTACATCCATACATTCACCAAGCACACTTTCTTTCTATTCAAAGGAACATATATGATTCTCTCTCTTTCTAATAGCTAAATCCAAGGAAAATCCTTTAGTAGACGGTAGTTGGGTCATATTCTAGATGGGGCTCCTATACCAAACAATGTGATGTATAATTGGGAATGTATATCGGGGAGACCCATTAAATGTTGGCAGTTCCAACACTATCAACACATCGTTAAGTAGATAGATATGTTACTATATGCTAGGCCATCTCTATTAGATAAGCCTTGTTACACCTCAAATTCACTTTAGTGCACCTCGTAAATCTTTGGTAAAATGTGACCCATCATATGAGTAGATTATTTATAATATTTTATCAAGATAAGCTAAAAGTGTGACCATATTTATACTCATGTATTGTATTGGGCCATTCTTATATGATTTATCTATAATTTTTCACCAAAATCATATATCCACACCCTTTTTAGTCACTCGTGAGTGATCCTCTTAGTCAACATTCCAAGATATTCCTTGCTCTTATGGCTTATATAACTTACCCTTGATGGAATTAATTTGACACAATGTTAGTTATGATACCTATGGAAGCACATGTATATTATTCGTAACAATGGATAGCACACCACACACCCCCCACCAAGCACATCATATTATGTATTTGTCACCCTTTGGACATTGATTCTTGGAGATGACTTTACAATTTCTCATCTAGTTTTACATTCCTGAGGTAGCTTCATATACTATGAGTAGTACAAAAATACTGAGGCATTAATCATGCAATTCAAGGAATTTATGGGTTATTTACGCATCCATGGGCATCCTCTTAACATTCCATTCCCTGCATCCTTGAGAATTATATTCCTACATAACTTTTGGAGTTATTTATCAATTGAATTGGTCAATGAAACCCTTTGGAGGATCTATATACTAGTTTCTTTAGCATGTGTGGACTCCTTTTGAAATGGATAGGTTCATTCCATGTATTGTGGATTTCCCTTACAGGATATGAGGATTAATGAAATAAGTTTCCATTGATGTCAAAGGTTTTCCAAGGAAAATATGATGCATATTTACTCCACTCACCTAGTTCACATGGAAGCATGAAATAAATGGTTGGAGAGTGTATTTCAATACCTTTCTAGTGGTATATGACAGTCCATGTAACTCCTCATGGTTGAGGAGAAATGATTTTTGGATTTTTGATTCCCCATTCAGATACCCTATCTTTGAATGAATTTTTGCTTCATTTACCTACTACAAATGGAAGAATAACAAATATGGTTGGAAATATTATCTTGATACATTTACAACAATATATGGAACTCCATATAACTCATAATAGTTGGGGAGAAATATTTTTTTAAATATTTATTATAAATTTTTCTGGCTACACAAGCCAGTCTAGCCAATGGAAAAGTCAACCAGTCTAGACCCAAAATGAATTATAAATAAGCACATAAAGGATCATTTAAACTAATTTTTAAATAAAAATTGTATTTGTTCAAGGAAGAATAGAAAATAATGGTTTCTAAGGTTCATAGCCCATGAACCAAAAGTCAATAAGAGTTTTCTTAGGGAACATTTATGGCACGTGTTTAAGGGTTTGTAGGCATGTTTTATACTACTTTGAGGATATTATTTGGGAGCATATTTCTTTTAGGAGAATTGAAACCTTATAGAAACTTGGATTGGAGTCTTTCATGAATAAATTGCAAGCCAAGTTGCTTCTCTTGATGGGCACAACTTCTAGGAGGAACGAAGATCCATATTGAAGTGTATGTGAGAGGGTCAATATCTCTAGTATAGGAGTCCTTATTTATATTAATTAAAGCAAGGGTGACAGGGTGGTGGAAGGAAAAGTATTTGTAGCTTCATTTAGGTTTAATAATGTAAATTAGGTGGTTCGTGTCTCTTTCCAGTAAGTGCTCGTAAACTTGGGGGTTGTATCCTCCTTCAATTTGGTACTTGTAAGCATAAAAATTATTTAAGAATAAATTTTTACATAAATTAATGTGTTCTTGAGCAGTGTTATTTGAATGTTGTCTTTGAATTTATAAACAATTGCTAAAAGTGTCTAGTATTGATTCAACCCCCCCAAGTATTAGTTATATTTTCAAAAATTGGTATCAAAGCAAGTTACTTTCAGAATATTTTAATCATTTGAAGGAATGTCATGAACAAATATGGATAAAATGGAAAACCTCTCTCCAAATACAATTAAGCTATTTGATGGAAATGATTATGCATTATGGAGCAATAACATGGCAATTTGCTTGAAGGCTTTAGGATTGGATGTATGTCTCGATATTTTTAATTGATACAAAGTTCTAAGAGCTTCTCCAACTAATCATGATGTGAAGAAATTGTTGAGCTATAATTCAAAGGCTCATCATGTTATCACGTGTGGATTGTCAACAAATTTTAAGTCCAATGGGATCATATTTGATGCAACTAAATAGGTTTTAAATCAACTAAAAATTATTTATGAAGGATATCAAAAGGTCAAACAAGTCAAGCATCAATGGCTCGAAGCACAATTTGAAAATATGAAAATGAATGGATTAGATGATATTGCAACTCATTTACTCATAGTAGATGAAGTTTTAAATGTTATCATATGATTATGATAATACGTCCAAGAATACTTGATCATACAGAAACTGTTGAGATCACTTCCGTTGATATATGATACCAAGGTATCTACCATAGAAGAAATTATGGATTTTGCCGAGATGAAAATGGAAGAACTACATGGCACCCTCACAACATATGAAATGAGAACATATAAAAAATATGGAAAACCAAATAGATAATCATTCGAATCCTTGAAGAAGAAAAAGAACAAATAACACACGGTAGAAGGAAGATCATGCAATAAATTAGATGAGGAAGAATAAAATTTTGTAATGAAACTCAAATGGGGAACCAGAAGATAGCAAGTTAAGTTACCCCTTATATGTTTCATTTGTGTTAAAATAGAGCGTTGAAGAATAATAGGAACATGCCACCACCAATTGGAACTAAAGAATTGAATTCAATAGAATTGACCCAACAAGAAGGTCTTTTCCTACCATATATATTTTTCTTGTTCAATTTTTTTCTTGCAAAAAATTTGGAAATAAATAAATCCATTGTAAAATCAATGCAAGGAACAACTATACAATAAAAAAAAATTGTGGATATACAAAGGACAACCGTAGACCCGTAAATTCTCTTGGATTTTTTAAAGGAAATTAAAATCAATTTTATCCATTGATGGATTGGAACATTGTATGATAAAAATGCAGTGATCTTGGTCATAAGGCATAAGGTTTCAAAAATTTAAACACATGTTTCTATATCATAAAGAAAGAGAAACTAAACATGATGTGGGAAAAGAAAAGGAAGGAAGATTGCATAATAACATTTCTTGTTGAAAATAAATAATATGAATGGTACATAGATAATGGGTGCTTGACAAATATGACTAGGGACCAAAACAAATTTATTAGTTTAGAGAAAATAAAAAGTGCCATTGTTGCATTTAGAAATGATTCCTCTATCAACATACTTGGAAAGGGTGTAGTTATTCTTGTAAGTGAAAATATAAAAGAAACAAATTCTTTGGTGGTTGAAGAATTGAAGCATAATCTCCTTAGTGCTAGCAACATATGTCATCCGGAATATGATCTCCTGTTTTATTCCCAAATATGTGAAATTAGAGAAGAATATTCAAGAATATTCGATGCAACAAAAATAGGAAAATAAAATAACATATACATCCCACACAAAAAGGAGAGAAATAAGATTTAAGCCATGCAAAAGAGATCCAAGGATAGCAAGGAAAGGATAAGAAGGCCAAAAAGAAAGGAAACATATTATTGAATGTCATAAGATCAAAAGGAGCAACCCCAAAGAGAAGAATCATCCTTTGTCACTGATGTCAAAGTGGGAGATAACAAAAGGAAACATGGAGATAGGGGGAGCATGATCAAAGGGCGATTATATTCTTTTCCACCAATGAAAAATGGGGAAATTGTTGAAAGAGATTGTCATACATATCAATAGTTGTCAAAGAAAAAGAGAATGTAGTTTTACTCCTCTCACCTAGCTCACATTAAATCATGACATATATGGTTGGAAACCTTATTCCTATATCTTTCAAATGGTATATGGAACTCCCTCTAACTCCTCACGATTGAGGATAAATGATTTATTTATTTATTTTTGATGCCCAATTTCGATATCCTATATTTGAATGCATTATTAGTCCATTTACCTTAGCTTAAATGGAAGAATAACATGTATTGCTAGAAATTTTATTACAATACATTTCCAATAATATATGGAAATCCCTCTATGTCCTCACGATTGAGGAGAAATGATCTTTCAAATATTCTCTATATTCTTTTCCAACTACACAATCCAATCTAGCCAGTGGACAAGCCATCCCAATCTAGACCTTAAATGCAGTATAAATAGGCAGGATAAGGATAATTTTGACTAATTCTCTCAAGAAAATTTATATAAATTCAAGGAAGTGTACAAAAGAAGGGTTTTTAAGGTTCATAGCTCATGAACTAGAATTCAAGAAGAGTTGATTTGAAGTGATTTTATTGCAGAACATAATGTGCACATGTTTATGGGATTTTAGGCTTGTTTAGACTGCTTTGAGGACCATATCATGGAGCTGATATATTGGAGGAGAAAAAAACCCCTAGAACAACTTGGATTGGAGTCTTATTATATTCATGCCAAGTTGTTTCTCTTGAAGGGAACATCTTTTAGGAGTAAGGCATATTCATATTGAAGTAAATGTGAGAGGGATAATATCCCTAGTAAGGGGTCATTATTTCTCTTTATTGAAGAAAGGGTGATATGGTGGTGAAACATAAGGAAGGTGTAGCCTCCTTTAGGTTGAAGCCTATAAATTAGGAGGTTAGTGCCTCCTTCCAGTAAGTGCTAGTAAAATAGCGGCTTGTAGCCTCCCTCAAGTTGATACTTGTATACATAGAAATGATTTAAGATAAATTGCGTGCATAAATTAATGTGTTCTTTATAAGTATTATATGCGTGTTGTATTTATATTTTTAAACAATTGCTAAAATTGTCCAATAATAATTCACCCCTCCCCCACTATGTGTATTGGCTATATTTTTTACAAGGATATAATCTTATTTGGAAGGCTCATATATCAAAATTTGTGCATGATTAGAGGATTTTTCCCTTATTTTGGAGCTTAATTCAACTAATATGTGCAATTATCCCTTCC
Source organism: Pinus albicaulis (assembly GCA_034641835.2). Lineage (NCBI taxonomy): Eukaryota > Viridiplantae > Streptophyta > Pinopsida > Pinales > Pinaceae > Pinus > Pinus albicaulis. The sequence continues at coordinate 436,697 of JAXQQM020072833.1, forward strand.
TTCTAGGCTATATAAATTCACATACATTATGGGTTTATTCATTAGAGAATCATATTACCCTGATTTTATCATCATTCCTTACTCTTGGGAAATATTTTGAGACCTATAAACCCAAGTTTACGTAAATTATGTCAAAGGACCTACTCTCGTGGAGGGTTTATTTCACATGTGGCACATTTTACTTGTATTTTTTACTTAGTATCTATTGTGGATGAGAGGTCATTTTTTTGTAATTCACTTAGACTAGATTTAGGGAGATTAAAACATACTAAGCTATGAGAATTATGTAGAATCCTCCTATATAAATATAATCTCGCCTCTCATTCAAAAATGTTGTTATTCTTGGATACTCTTTCAAAAAAAATATTTATTGAACGTTTTACCTATTGATGTTTTGGTGTCAATTCTTGGAGCTCTCTCTCTCTCTCTCTCTCAACTTATTTTCGGTACATTGCAAAATTTTTCTGACATCTCAAGCCTCATACAAGATTTCAAGATCAATCCATTTGAGGGGTTATTATAACACTGGGAGAGAATTTTTCTTAGTGTTTCAACCATTCCTTCTTCTTTGGGTAGTTTGGTAAGTGATTAATTCATTTTCTTGGTTTTTCCCATAGTTCCTTGTAAAGGGTTTTAATTATTTTATTTAAGATATAGTTGATATTTTTTGTGAAGCTACTTCTTTTAGGATCCTATTATTGTAGATATTTGGTCTTCATGCCATATATTGATTAGATAGGAGACTATCGTACTGTTAGGGATCTAGTCCCTTAATACATACCCATTAAGATAAGATAGACCAATTCTAAGAGAGGCATGTTTCATTACCCTGAAATAACCAGTTGGAATAAGGACCTTGTTGTATCCCCACAACTAAACATGATACACTAAAATACAAAATATATTATTGCATTTTCTTTAGAAAAAAATCTAATGGTGAAAATAAACACTGAAAAAATGAGTTCCTTTTTCCTATTACACTGAAAATATGTTGATTTATTATTTCCTAAACTTCTTTATCAAGTGTTTGCACTTAATTTTGTATATCTAAATCCTTGAAAGGAAAATGACCCTATATTATTGTCCTTCAAGGTTTTATCTAATATGTTGAAGTTTGATTTTAAATATTTTTCAAATCTAGAATTATATAACAACAATAAAAGTCAATGTTGATGAAACTCTAATTCTATAGTTTGTCCTTAAAGATACATTTTTCCTTATACCTATCTTATATTTTGATACTATAATATATCTACAATTTATCTAGCATTTCAAATGGTGAAATTCTTCTCCATTTTTCTTATAATTGCTTATCATATGTTTGGAGATTGTTTTGGAAGATTGTAAGTGTTATTTTAACTCTAGAGGACTTCACCACTATAATTTCAATTTATATTTTATTACATTTATATATATCTTGTGAAGTTTATGTAACATCTCCGAGGCTATTTATTTGTTGCATATATCAAGCTCTACCAAAATCACCAAAGATGTCTTTCATTTAAGTTGATTGTATCTCTCTTGTATGGTTCTTTCTTCACTACAAATCTAAAATTCTATTTTATTTCATAATAAAAACATATTTTGAAGTGTTATATAGCCATAATCTTGGAATTATTTCAATATATTGTTGGTTATATACTTAAAGAACGTAGTTCACTATCAATTTAGGCTAGCCAATTTCATTCCTAAGTGCTTCAAAGTAGTTTAAATTGGTTTATGGTTGAGTAGCCTATATTAATATTAATATTTTATATACTTGAAATACAATTATATAAATGATAATTTAAATTAGTATTTATTGTATATATTTAAAATATATTTTTCACACACATCCAGTAGCTCCTAACCCTTCGCTCATAAGTGGATATTTGTAGGTTATTCTATTGATTTTGAAAATTTATCTTAAGGAATTTCATCACATGTTTGAGTCTTTGTAGTCATATTTCTTTACTAGTTTTGGATTCATTGAATTAAATACTAATATTTCTTGATATTAATTCAACCAAATAGACTTACTTAATCATGTATCATTAGTAGATAAGGATAACCTCCCTTGGACTTTCAAGATAGCCTAAAGTGACACATATGTTATAATGAGGTGATATTGGTGCAATCCCCATATAATTTACCCAAGATAGTATGTGTGGTTGGAATTTCCACTAGTGTGTTAGTTTAGGTAGTAAGATTTTTGGTCCTATAGCTAGAAATAAATTATATCTCCTAGTTTCTGTTGCTTTTATTTTTGTATGTGTATCTAGAGAGAGTGTTGTGATTTCTAATTTAAAATATATTATCTAGTGGATCCGCATTAGAAATATATATATATATATAGATATAGATATAGATATAAAATAATAAATTCCCAAGGTTTACTTCATCTCATGCACATACTTGAGATTTTTTATAAACAAAGAAGATATATGCTTAAGAAAAGAGGAGTTAATGGTGAATTAGGGATTGGATCTATGCAAGATATAAGAAGATTATTTGTTGATAATTCAATTATTTGTAATCAAAATCAAATAGTTAATCCGTGTTTGATATTTTTTTACAAATCATTTTTTTTACTAGTGTTGTTGGTTGATCTGATGATTTCCCTAAATAATTGCAAAAGATGCCTTTATTTCATGGTGATAATGTTGTTATTACTGTCGAACATTGGGATGCTTTCATGGATTCCTTTAGAACTCTTGAGTTTTGGAATATTAATGAATTTTATAAATGTATTACTCTATTGTTGAAAAATTATGGTAACAAGTTATTTCATAGATTTTCCATTCTCAGCATTAACTCTCTTAATGCTTGTAGAAATGATTTTTTTGATAGATGGTTAGAAAAAAAAAGAATTGAATGATTTAACTAATATGAAGAGGAATCAAAAGGAAACAATGAACAAGTTTAAGTTTATATTTGATAAAGTCATCCAAGGTATTGCTTAGATCCTTTAGCCTACCCTAAGCACTATCTTATTAGACTATCTAAATAATTTCGGAGGTTAGTTCAATTTCTTTCTAAATGAATATAATCCAACCAATCTAAATTATGATAGAAAATATATAAGAGTGCATGGAAGACAAATTTCCTAATTCCTCTTAGAGTTAGAGTTGATTCTAAGCCAAGAACCATATATTCTGGTGATCTAACTCATGATCCTTTCATCATTTCCATAGGTGGAATGAAGAGATCTGATATGAAATTATCACAAATGATTAGTAAATTACATAGTCAAATAGTGAAAATAGAATGAAATCAACAATACATTAGGTTTCCTCCTAAGAATGGTATCAAGGCCCTCCTTTGAATCAAGGACCTACTTCAACATGGGAACCAATAAACATGTTTAACAATGATCCTCCTCATTATTTATAAGCTTGTGAAATTTTCCACGAGGAAAAGACTTCTACAATGTGTATAAAAATGAGAAAAACAAGTGCTCAGGATGATGAGTAACATTTTTATTCTTGCAAAAAATTATTTTACAAGAACAAAGAAATTAACCTTGTCCCAATATAACATGAAACATGTTAAGGAAAACTCCGTAGAGGTGAAAAGGGACATTATAATATTTGGTGAAAATCCACCTCAATAGGAATTCCAAAGAATGTGGACTAGTGGGTATAAATGTTTGACCTCCCAAAGAAGAAAAGGTAACCCTTTTCAAGAAGATTAGTAGGGTTTTAGGAAATTATATAAGAAATATAATTAACGTGTAAGGGAAAATTTGGAATTTCCTCAATGTGATTCGTTAATGAGTAATCCTTTTGTGTTAAAGTTGGATGTAATAAGTTGGATGGGTAATGTCAAAGTACTTGTTCCAAGTTTTTTGTTATTAAAGGTTCCTTTCATAAGGAGCCAAATAAAATATTTTTTGGGGATTGAAATGATAATTCAATAACCCAAGTTGTGAATGATAAGGAAGATGTCATTATTGTTCTCCAAACTCTAAATAAAGAAGGAGAAAGAAGCACAAGTAATGAAACTTTTATTATATTTTTATTATTCGAAAACTTGTCATTTCATCATTGTATATTGGTTTTGGATCCTCAGTAGATGTGATATATCTTACAAAAATAAATTAATTTTGATTTAAACCACAATACTTAACAAAAATGTGTATAATGGATTTGGGAGAAGTTAAATTATGTGATTTGATAAAGGATTTTCACATAATAATGGTAGTTTACTGAGACATTTCATTATTATTGGATGTAGTTTTCGTAGATGTTTTAGATTCTTGGGGAGTTTTTTTTATCTCATAAGTGGCTTGAAAGCTTTGAAAGAAACATTAAAATGGTCTTACCTAATGCTACCAATCCTACTTGTGAAAAATGGTTGTGTAAGTATGCACCATGAATAAATGAGAAGGTACCATGTAGAGGATTCCCAAGATCTTATGAATAAATTTATTTTTATGAGGAAGAAATAGGACCGTATACTATGTTAGCATATAATTAAATTAACATAGTATATTGAAATTACTATAATTAAAAACAAATGGACAGATAACACATGAATGGTCACAACCTTGTCTTTAGTGAGATATTTATATGGTTGTTTTATAAATTCTATTCATGCAAGAAATAATATTGAAATATATATTTGATAATTTATTTTATAGGCTACAAGTGGTATGAGAGCCTATGGTTTTGAAAATCCATGGTATTTTCCCATGGTATTGAAAATATAGGATAAAGGAAAGAAATAAAATAAAAAGGAGTAAATTTTGATTTTACATTATTTTTAAACACAATTTTTCTTTTAGACTAGGGGTGGATGAATATCTATGATGTATCTCCATTATGGTGGCTAGGGTTTTGCCCTAGCTGGCTGCTTTAGCTCTTCTACCCTCTTAGTTCATCCCCAATCATCATTAGTGGTGCCCTTCTTTATATAAGATTGGTTATTAAATTGAAATGCGATTATGAAATTGGATTTCCTTTCCTAACCTCATCCTCTACTCTAGATCCCATGGTGGCAAGCATTTTGAAAGCACCCTCTACTTCGAGTTAAGGTATTCTCTCTTTTAAAGATGTGGTTAACTATAGATCTAGTTCTTTCCTCCATTTCTAGTAGTACATGAATCCTTTATGATCATAGTTTTGTTGTTGGTAGACACAATTAGTGATGCATTGTTCTTTTTGAAAAAAAAAATATTTCGAAAATTCAATGACCTCTAGCCTTGCTTAGTTTACCTTCATAAATGGATCTCAAATAATTGGAAACCACTTCTCTTTTATGACTTAATATTTATCCTTTAGCTCATGTTTTTTTTGTGGTTATTTTCGAAGAGTTAGAAGACATGACTGTTAGTTTTAATAATGGTCCTTGTTTTTGGTGAAGTGTGCGGTTGTTTTTGTAGCCATGGCCCCCTTCCCTTGATCCCCTTTCAACTTCAATTTCTTCTACTCCAATTTGGGCCAGGCTTCTAAATTTTCCCTTTCCTCTCTAGAATCTCTCTTCGCTTACAGAAATTGGGGATGCAATTTGAGTCTTTCATTACTGAAGCCCATAAATAAAAGATTACCTCAAGCCCCCAAATGCTTGTATCTGTGGGGAGATGAATATGAGAAGGGTTTTCTATAAGAAATGAATTTTACTAGCACATATTACTAGTCTTTTCAAAAGATCAACTATGAGAATATCCTCCCTTAATTGTTGAACATGTTATGAGACATGGCACACAATTAGAAAATTTCTCAGAACCATGAAAATTTCTAATACACAAACAACCCAGAAAATTCCGAGGCACAAATGGTGGGAAGGAACTAAGAAATAACATTATACAATTTATAAGTAAGAATAACCCCATGATAATTAAAATGATAAAAAATAAGAAAAAATAAGTAAGAAGGTGTGTAAGTAATAAAAAATCCATTAGACCCAACTTTAGAAGAGGAACTTATTCAATAGAACCCTAGCAACAATGCCTTCTCCCATGTTTCTTGAAAAAATAATATTGAACAAGTAAATTCTTGGGCTGAACAGGAAGATGAGGAAGAGCCATCAAGGAGCCAAAAAAATGATGTTATTATTAGATATCATGATCAGTTAGTGACCTTCTATATTCATTAGATAACCCAAGATGGATCCAAGATGGAAAAATGGTGAAAATTCACTTACCAAGGAAAATGAGAAGAAGTAAGACAAGGGTAATGTGAAAAATAGATAAGCATGGTGAAGGGAAATTAACAAAACTTACACGCACAAAAAAATACCAAAAACATAGAAAATCAGACATGGTGGAAAAGGCCTGAGAGACTCACTGCATTTCCTTCTCTTTCATTATTAAAACAATGGTATAATACATATAAATACATGAGGAGAATGTGTCTCAATATAGTGTGTCTATCGTGGACACTTTGATTGAGACAATATCTCAACCATACACCAATCTAGGAGCCTATTTAGGTGGAGAGAACCTCTAGGCCTAAACTGATTCCTAATTGAGAGGAACAAGCTCAATCTAGAAAATTAGGAATAAATTCCTAATCTTCATGATTTAATAAATTTAATTATTTTTGGATTTATAATTATTTCTTATCACGTGAGAGTGAGTCTAACATTCCCCCTCCCCCCCTCAATTATAAATCCAAAATAAGAATGAGGAACCATCTTCCAAGTTCTCATGCTGAAATTGTCGATCCTCGAACACACTACTGAAAAAAATCGCCAAAGCTGAATGCCGAAAATACTTCAATCTGAAGAGATCATGAGTCAGCTGCAAGCCTGATTCATCTCTGAATTTTTCTTGAGAATCACATCACGTGCCAAGATGAAAAAAGATCCATCTGTCTTTTTCTTGCAATCAACATCCTTTATCCACCGAAAATATTGATGACGCCACTAGGGAATTTTATTTTCCACTGACAAAATGTTGATGACGCCCACTGGTGAATCTGCTTGTACACTGACAAATTGTTGATGATGTCAAAGAAAACTCACTTTTTCTTTTGCTGATGTTGTGAGAAACTTCTCACTATTACTTTTTTTGTTGACCATCGACTGGCGAACTTTTCGATGCTCACTGACTGCTTTTGGTGATGTTGTCAAAAATTTCAGTCTGATAACCACCTTCAATTTTAATATCATTTCCCCCCCTTTGTGTTGGGTATGTGTTATATTATTTCCACGACTAGCCCCACGCGTTGTACGTTGCGCCGGGCACAGCAGGGGGGTCACAAGGGGGGAGGCAGCCCCCACCGTTGGGGTCCGAGGCAAAGCCCTGACGAAAATTGTTTTGGTGTGCAGACCCACTCATAGGCAGACCCAACCATGTTTTGTGCATGAGTTCGCATATGGTTTTGGGGTACGATGGTTTTTGGCCCCTGGTATTTTGTAGATCCGGTCAAGGGAACTACGGTTATGTTCTAATCCAGGGTTAATGGATTGGGGTTTATGTATGATTCGACATGTATATATATGTGTTGTAACACTAAAAGGAATATAACGAAAAATCAAGCTGGTCGTCCCAATTTGGGATCCAGGGGAAAATATCTGTGTTTATCTGTTTTATGTTTTATGCTCTCGCTATTGTTTATTCTGTGTTATAAGATTCGTGTGTAGATAATTACTGTTCAGGGTTAAAACCTACATTTGGTATCAGAGCTGTTTCGGCTTCAAGGGGATGCCTTTGCTGCTGAGGGTTTTTTACTCGGGCCTGAGGTAGACCCTATTCAATGGGAGATCTGTGGGATCGATTCTTGCCGTGAAAGAAGATGGCGAGCGGCAAAAATATAGAGATCGAGAAATTTAATGGTCAGAGTTTCAAGTTGTGGAAGCTCAAGATGGAGGATCTGCTGGTGGATAAATATCAGTGGATCACAGTAGATCCAGGTACTAAACCAATGGAAATTTCAGATGAAGACTAGAAGAAACTGGATCGGAAGGCTAAGAGCACAATACGGTTGTGTGTCTCAGATTCAATATTTTTGAATGTGTTTGGGGAAGCTATGGCAAAGAATTTGTGAGAAAAACGTGGGACTTTGTACCAATGTAAGTCTCTAGTGAATAAGCTGTTCTTGCGGAAAAAGCTGTATAACCTGAGGATGAAGGATGGAGACATGGTGACAGAGCATCTGAACGCCTTCAATACTGTGGTAAGTCAGCTGTCATCTGTTGATATTAAAATCTCAGATGAAGATAAGTGCATCAGTTTTTTGTGTTCTCTACCAGACTCATGGGATAGTCTGATTATTGCAATAGGTAGCAATACAACTACCTAGAATTTTGATGACATTGTCTCAGCCTTGCTGTTGGAGGAAATGAGATGGAGAAATATGGAGGGCCAGAATGGAGATGCGTTATCTGTACGAGGAAGGTCCCAAAACAGAAACAAGAATAAGGTTTCGAGTGGGAGATCTAAATCTCTTGGAAAGTTTGTAAAGGTGTGCTGGAAATGCGGAAAGGAAGGACACTACAAAAAGGAATGAGATCTAAAGCTCCTGAGAAAGGAAAGGGATCTGATGATGCTCCTTCTATAAAGGCAAAAACCACCTTGGATGAAGGTGGGGATGTGTATTTGGCTTCTTCTTCAATTACACATGTAGATCATGAGTCATGGTTGATTGACTCAGGTGCATCCTTTCACTTCACTCCCCATAGGGAGTGGTTCTGCGAGTATGAGAAATATGATGGTGGTGATGTCTTCCTAGGGGATGATAGGAAGGCCAAAATAATTGGATGTGGAAAGGTCAAGCTGAAGCTGCAAGGTGGAAGGATTAGAACACTTCCTGGTGTTTGTGTTCTGCATATTCCCGCATTGGCTAGAAATCTGATTTCTGTAAGCAAGATGGATGATGCAGGTGTAAAAACAGTGTTCGAGAAAGATGCCTGCAAGATGGTTCGGGGAGCACTGGTATTAATGCGAGGAGTTCGGACTGGAACTCTATACAAGCTACAAGGTAGCACTGTTATTGATGGGTGTAACAGTTCTATGGTTCCTGAAAGTGGAGCGGAAAGCCTAGTTGTCTCTGGAGAAAAGACCATGCTATGGCATCAAAGGCTTGGACATATTGGAGAGAAGGGCCTTCGGATACTGCATAGAGATGGTATGGTAGAAAGTATGTCTAATTGTTCTCTGGATTTCGATTTCTGTGAACATTGTGTATATGGGAAGCAGAATCGGGTGAGTTTTCCTTCTGGTGCTAAGAGGGCAAACAAGATATTAGAACTTGTGCACAGTGATGTGTTTGGGCCTGTGTCAGTTCCATCACTGGGAAAGTCCGTGTACTATGTTTCATTCATAGATGACTTCTCAAGGAATACATGGATATATTTCTTGAGGAAGAAATCTGAAGTCTTTGACAAATTTAAAGAATTTAAGGCTCTGGTGGAAAACCAGACAGAGAAGAAGATAAAGGTGCTAAGGACAGATAATGGTGGGGAGTTCTACAAGAAGGAATTTGAAGAGTTATGTAAGAATTGTGGTATAGCACGGCAGAAGACTACTCCATACACACCTCAGCAAAACGGAGTTGTAGAAAGAATGAATAGAACACTAATGGAAAAGGCAAGAAGCATGCTCAATGGTACCAGGTTAGGATAAGAATTCTGGGCAGAGGCAGTGGAGACTTCATGCTATCTGGTTAACATATCACCTTCATCAGCATTGGAGGATAAGACTCCACATGAGGTATGGACTGGTAAGAAACCCTCTCTTTCACATCTAAGGGTATTTGGATGTGATGCATATGTACATGTTCCAAAGGAGAAAAGGACCAAGTTGGATAATAAATCTGAAAGGTACATCTTTATTGGGTATAATGATGGTTTAAAGGGTAACAAGCTTTGGAACCCAGAAAAAAGGAAGGTTGTGTACAACTGAGATGTGGTGTTTAGAGAGGTGAAAGATGTTGTTACACATGAAGTCCTACCAAAGGAACCTAACAAGATAGAGTTTGAGCTAAAGGAGGATGAATCAGACTCTACAACATAAGAAGACTTAGAAGAGGAAGAACCACAAACTCCAGCTTTGAGAAGATCAGTTCGGGAAAGAAGGAAACCAGAAAGGTATATTCCATCTGCTTTCTGTTCAGGTTTTGCCTTAACTATAACTGATGATGATCCTAGAATTGTCAGGGAGGCAGTAGATTCAGATGATGGAAAACTCTGGAAGGAGGCCATGGTTGATGAAATGGCATCCTTGCACAAAAATGAGGCATGGGATCTGGTGGAGTTGCCTGCTGGAAGGAAGCCAATCGGGAGAAAATGGGTGTTTAAGAAGAAGATGAATGTAGAAGGCAAGGTGGAGAAATACAGAGCTCGATTGGTAGCAAAAGGTTATTCCCAGGTGCCGGGAATTGATTTTGGTGATATTTTTTCTCCTGTTGCCAAAGTTACTTCTATTAGATTACTTTTATCTGTTGCTGCTGCATTTTATTTTGAGATAGAAAATATGGATGTGAAGACAACATTTCTTCACGAGGATCTAGAAGAGGAGATCTACATGAAGCAACTTGAAGGCTTTATGGTGAAGGGTAATAAAGAACTGGTGTGCAGGTTGAAGAAGTCTTTGTATGGGTTAAAACAGTCACGAAGGATATGGTATTAGAAATTTGATACCTATATACGGGGACTTGGCTTCACTAGAAGCAAGGAGGATCACTGTGTTTATTTTAAATTAATTGGTGACCATGTTATTTATTTGGTCTTTTATGTGGATGATATGTTGTTGATTGGAAATGACAAATAAATTATCCAAGTTTTGAATACCCAGCTGTTCTCCAAATTCGACATGAAGGATCTTGGTGCTGCAAACTATATTTTGGGCATGGAAATTAAGAGAGATCGGGAAAAGAGGAAGCTCTGGTTAAACCAGAGGAATTATGTCGAGACTATATTGTAGAGGTTCAATATGTAGGATAGTAAACCGGTGAATGTTCCTATTCCTGTAGGTGTAAAGCTATCTGTTGAACAATGTCCCAAGACAAAATAAGAAGCAGAGGATATGTCCCGTGTTCCATATGCAAGTGCAGTGGGTAGCCTGATGTATGCAATGGTCTATACTAGACCAGACATTGCATATGCAGTGGGAGTATTGAGCAGGTTTATGTCAAACCCAGGGAAGGAGCATTGGACAACAATGAAGCGGGTTTTCAGATATTTACGTGGCACTAGTGATTATGGATTGTGCTACCAGGGAAGACCAAGATTGGAAAAAATGTTGGACATTTGTGGTTTTGTTGATGTAGATTGGGCTGGATATCTAGACAAAAGAAGATCTATAAGTGGGTATGTGTTTAGCCTATTTGGAGGCGCAATCAGTTGGATGAGTAAAAGACAGTTTGTAGTGGCTCTTTCAGCTACAGATGCAGAATACATAGCAGCCACTCATGCAAGCAAGGAAGCAGTTTGGTTGCAGAGATTGTGTTCAAGTATGGGGTTGGTACAACAAGCTATAAGGATAGACTGTGATAGCCAAAGTGCAATTTTCTTGGCTAAGAACCCTGTTTACCATTCAAAGACAAAGCACATTGATGTTCAATATCACTTTGTTAGAGATATGGTTGAGGCTAAAAGGGTGTTTCTAGTAAAGGCGGACACTTTGAAGAATGTTGCAAATGCATTGACGAAGTCTATGAACACTCAGAAGTTCTATTGGTGTAGAGAAACAATGGGTGTTGGAGAATTGGCCCAATGACTAAGCTCTCCTATGGCCCCCTATGGAAAGAAAACAACAAGTGGGAGAATGTTGGGTATGTGTTATATTCTTTCCACGACTAGCCCCACGCGCTGTACGTTGCGCCGGGCACAGCAAGGGGGTCACAAGGGGGGAGGCAGCCTCCACTGTTGGGGTTCGAGGCAGCGCCCCGGCGAAAATTGTTTTGGTGTGCGTACCCACTCATAGGTGGACCCACCCATGTTTTGTGCATGAGTTTGCACATGGTTTTGGGGTACGATGGTTTTTGGCCCCTGGTATTTTGTAGATCTGGTCAAGGGAACTACGGTTATGTTCTAATCCAGGGTTAATGGATTGGGGTTTATGTATGCTTCGTCATGTATATATATGTTTTATAACACTAAAAGGAATATAACTAAAAATCAAGTTGGTCGTCCCAATTTTGGATCTAGGGGAAAATCTCTGTGTTTATCTATTTTATGTTCTATGCTCTTGCTATTTTTTATTTTCTGTTATAAGATTCGTGTGTAGATAATTACTATTCAAGGTTAAAACCTACACTTTTTCAGCTTAAAGGAGAGACAATAATCATCATTTCATTTTAGAACTCCCCCTACTTCAGGTGTAGAAGAGTTTCACCATCTTCATTGTACTGGAAAAGTTGTCTTCATGTGAGTTTGGATCCATCGATAATACATATACAATTGTTTGATTGTAGGTGACCACTTCCAAGGATCAATCCATGGATAATTGATCTTCACTTTGGGTGGTTGATTCCACCTACTACATATTTCTAATGAATGATTTTTCTTGCCACCATGGTGACAAGGATGGAGGTCAAAACTTGTTACTCTCCATTTGGCCATTTCTCTTACAATGGTTACACAAGTTATGAGAATTGTCTAGAAATCCCGCGCTTACAAATCGCACTAGTTTTGAGTAATCTAGAATATACAAACTGTTGTATTTGGTGTAACATAGGCGATGTCGATCCTTATTGAAGGGGATTTTTTCCCAAGGTTTGATCACTTTCTTGGAACGATCATTGTGTTGTTGTTCTTCACACATGTTGCTGCTGCCGATATGCTCAGTTGGATTGATCAAATAATTTTTATTACATATTTTTAGAATCTATGCTTCTGTGATCCATATAAAATTGTAAAATCACTTTCGGTAATAATCACATATAATGGAACGTTGTCAAAAGCATAGATTATTACCGAAAGTGATTTTACAATTTTTATTACAGTGAGCATAAACCATTTCAATTAATGATTCATCTATTTGACATGTTGCATCAAACTGATCAATTTGATCTTTGGTACTACTCATTGCATCATCAATTAGTACAACTCACTGGATAAGATCACTTGTGTCGCAACTGACATCAAATTGATTGATTATATCTTATGTGTCACAGTCTTCATCACTATGCTGAATAATGTCACTTGTATCACAACTTTCATCTGATGTTTGGATGAGGTCTTCAATGTTACAACTTGCATCTACCTTTTCTGTACGGTGTGCATCAAGCAGATTTTTCGTTCACTTTGTTTTATTTGGAGTGAATGAATGATTTCTTATTTCATCTCAAGCTCAATTTGAAAGTCTTTTGTTGCTTCGAATGTGATGGTCATTTGGTCGATTAATTTTTTATTCTGCTTCAACTTCCATTCCAGTAATTCGATTGTATTCTGTAACTCATGATTTCACTCTTTCATCTCTTTAATCTCCAACTTTGCACTTTGAATATGTTTACCACCTTTTCCCATTTTGAAATGCTCGCTTGATTGATTGTTGCTTTAATTAACTTCACACTCACTTGAACTTGCCTGAATGATTCACGCTCACTTGAATAATTTAATACTCACACTCACTTGTAGTAGATTTGAACTTGTTGTTTGTTTTCTTTAGATTTGAAACTCGCTCACTTGATGTTTTCACTTTGTTCACTAGCACTTTTTACTTCCTTGAATTTACTCACTTAATTGTGCTTATTGGCAAAAGAAGGGTATCAAACACTGTCGAAAATGCACGCAAGAGAAAAATCTTACAATGATTTTAATGACTCACTTAAAACAATGAATTGACTTGGCTTAATTTGACTCAGTTGAAGAGAATTGAATCACTTTTCCTCCTATCAATTCAAAACTTGGGTGTAAGTTTCAACCGAGAATGCACCCTTACAATTGGCAACTAAAATTGATTACCAAACTTACAAATTTTGATTTTCAAGTTACTCAATTTGGGTTTGATGTCGATCATGTAGACTTGTCTTGGAGTGTTTGAGGTTTTATCTTCTTTAACTTGATTGCTTTGACTGAATGATGTGGAATGTGGCTATGGATAGCCTCTTTATTAACTTGATGATGTGTTGTTCAAATGCTCGTGATTTTTTGTTCTTGATAATGTGCCTTGAAATGTTCTTTGTAGCTATGTGATTTCTTTCATTTGCTTGCTTTGAACTTGATGTGTGTTTTAGATAATTGTAGTGTCAAAACTAGACAAAACAAAATCAATATGAAGAATCATGCACCATACACACACTCATGGTGTTCCTAAGATCCCCTTATTCAATTTTGGGCAGATCTAGGATACAAGCACCATCAAAAAATTATGTTTTATTAAGTAGTGGATTACATCATATTTTTCTTTGACAACATAGTCATGGAGTCTTCTCAAAGTTCCAAAATTCCTTGGAAGCAATTTGTCTTCAAAAAATGCCTTCATTGATTCAATCTCTCTCAAAGTGAAAAACTACTTTGGATTACAATAATGACTTTCACTTATCACTCCAAATAAAAAAAAATTATTGCTCCAAATTTACAAAAAATAAAACACTTTCTCTCCATCACTCAAAATATAGGTTACATAAAAAATTACACTACTTATCTCTCCTTGATTTTTTTAAATCACTTTGAAAGAAGTGAATTAAAGTTTTCGCTTTTAAACATTCACCATATGTGAATAATGGAAAATTTTAAAAATGTAAAATCAATTTCTTTCATACGCACCAAAGAGAATGTAAACATACCAAGGATTTATATCACATGTTATGCAATTGTGCTTCACTCTTATATTTTTTGTTGCTTAATCTATGCAACAACTCAACCTTCGCAACAATGATCACAACTTCTTGTACGTAGCTCTTAATCCATCCGCATTGGCGGACAACACCACATTTTCAAGCTTCTTGAGCTGACTCGGAACTTGCTTTGCAAATTAAAACCTTCTTACACCATTGAATTTATAATTTGAAAAACGTTGTAGTATTCATCACGAGTTCTAGGAATTATTGATCAGCATAGAAGAGAGTTAATTCCAGTTAGTAAATGAAAACTGCGAGCACTGTGGATGCACCCTCTTTCTAAATCAATATGATTTCCACCACTAATGCAAGTAAGGACACTTTCTTGTTCCTTTAGGCACACTCCTACAACTGAAAAATACCCATTAATTTTATGGAAAGAATTAATTCAAAACTTAAACTAGATTGCACTCTCTACCATTCGATTTAAAGGATTTCTAATTGGATGAATTAATCGATGCTTCACCACCAACGATTCCATCTTTACAACTTTGTTGGGATGTGATGAATAGATTGATTTTGTGGCAAAGTTGCCTCGTGAAAATATCATGCCTCGAGCTGAATTAGAAGCATAACAACCTTATTGCAGTCTTATTTGCTTCCAAGAATGGTGATCGCATTAAAGGATGTCTAGGAAGCCAGTGTTGAAGCAGAAAAAATAAACGATGCACACAATGTGAAGTGAACCATGTGTGAAGATGTTTATCTAGTTTTTTTTATCAAGAAGTGCATGGCTAGATCCAAAAGCTCAATGCTGCCACTGAATCCATCATAATTAAATTAAGTTGGTATGTAGGCACCTTGTACTCTCGGTCTGGATGGGGTTCTACGCCTTGTACTTTTTCTTCGCTGCTGGAAGTTGTTTGGCGCACCCAACATAGGTGGTCTTCATTGAATCAGTGTGCTCTCGATCATCCTTATAATGATAGAAAGAGCATTCACATGTAATGAATAAGTATGGAATGAAAATTAAGTCAATTTTCTTCGCAACCTCTACACAAAGAATGCCATAATCAAATAAGGACTCGGTTATCTTAATATAAGGAACCTCCAGCAATGAGAAACTCACATCATTCCATTTTTTGTGAGTTGTAATGAAGATTTTCTTGGCCAAAGGAAGATTGAACTTGTACATTGGATTCATTCACCCAAATATTCATGTACAACGCATAAATTTTATTATACATTTCACAGTTTATTATTTCATATATTTTCACATGTAGTCTTCAATGCATGCAACATCTTCAATGTAGGAAACGATGCACATATCAGATATATTTCTTCATGCAAAAAATTTCACAACATATTTAATATTTCTTCATGCATAAACCTTCGAGCTGCCACAACATTAGAATGTAGTGTATTAAATCCTCCACGCATCAACCATGCCACTTGATTCTTCTTGCAACAATTAATCCATGCTCATATTCACAGGTCTCATATTTTATCGAAGACATTACAACACATCTCCAGGCTTCATGCTTCAACTCATCGTTTCCTCACATAACTTGCTCTCTAACCTTTGCTCTGATATTACATGAAGGGAAATTAATGAAATATACACTCACAAAAAACATACCATAAACATATATACATGGCGGAAAAGGCTTGGGAGCCTCACTACATTTCCCTCTCTCTCATTATTAAAACAATGGTATAATAAATATAAATACATGAGGAGAATGTGTCTCAAGATAGTGAATCTATCTTGGACACTTTGTTTGAGACAATAGATCAACCATACACCAATACAGGATCCTAGTTAGGTGGAGAAAACCTATCGGCCTAAACTGACTCCTATTTGAGAGGAACAAACTCAATCTAGAAAATTAGGAATTTATTATTTTTGGATTAATTTTTTTTATTTTTTTTCTGATATGAGAGTGAGGCTAACACATGGGATGCAAATGCATTTGGATCTTACGGGTATTTTGGAAGATATTTAGCTATAAGGGAAACAATTTTTCTGCATTGTGGAGTTCTTGATTAAGGATTTGGATTAAAATTATATGCTCAATCTCAAATTCTCAAGTAATTGAGTTATCAACACTCTCCTTTCAAAAGAATAATATACTAGAAGCATTCATGTAACATAAGTCTTGGGTATTATAGGTTATTTTTTCACGTTGGGTCAATAGGCCTACAAAATAGATCAATAAACATCTGTGAACATGTTTCCATCATCCCTACACAAGCCCTAAGCATGACCTTTCCAAAAAGTTTGGTTTTTTGGGATTAACTACTCAAAATCAATGTTTTTAACCCCAATGCACCATGTTCCTTTAGACACCTATGTTCATTTCTTGTTTCAAACTTAGAAAAATGGGTTGACCAAAGTTGGTTTCTCCCTCTTGCAGGTGTGTTCATTCTAGAAATTCGGGAAAATTAAAAATATTTTTGAAGCTTCCTCTTCCAGAAGCTTCCACGAGTTGTTTTAACCATTTACCATGAATAATAGCTCAAGAATCCTATCTAACCATAGCTTGGAGACTTCACCTCTTATCCCTTGAGATAATCCCCCCTTCATATGTGGATCTCAAGCCCATTACGGTAAATCCTAAACTACCCTACCTCTCATATAAATTTATTTTCATCCATATCATCAACGGTGGATTTTGCAGACTGATTATGCCCTTATCTTTTTTCCTTGAACTGGAAGGAGAAATCATCTTCATGCATTAGGATGAAATTGAGGTGTGCTTTATGACAAGGAAGGAAAATTCAACTTGGGAAAATCCTTACAAAATCATCTACTATTATTGTTTGTAAAATCTCTCCTATTTCTATTAATACAAGAAGTATTTCATTTTCCCATATGTGTTCTATTATGTTTACCTTCTTTAATTTCAATGCCTCGTTGATTCATTGAATATAATAATTGAATTATGCTACATATATGTTGTACATCCTTGATTTTTTTTTTTGTATGTGTAGGTTCTAATTATAGCATCTAGAGGTATGATTGGAGCTCACAAGAAAGGAGGAAATCAAAGCTTGCTACATATTCCAAGTAGGATTCTTTCTCCTTATTCAATTTCTAGAAGGAAAAAAATTATATTGTTTGTGTTTTGTTGTTCTAAAAAAGTCCACTAGGTCTAGGGAAATTACTTTTGTCTGAAATCATAAATTCTGCATAACAAATTGGTGACTCCACTGGGGATTGAACCTGAAATATCCTATATCTGACATGATTGGATGAAACACATCGTGATGTTGCGATGGATAATGATGCCCATAAGAGATGAATTAAGGCATAATATGATAAGAATTTCAAGCATCGTTCCTTCTTTGAAGGTGACCTTATTTTGTTATATTGTCAAGAGTCTGACAAGTTAGGATCTAGGAAGTTTGAGCCAATGTGACTAGGCCCATACATCGTTAAACATGTTCTTGATAAAGGTGCCTATGAGCTTATTGATTTTGATAGAGTTCCATAGACACAACCTAGAAATGGGTTTTACCTTAAAAAAATATTATGCTTAAGTAATTTTTGCATAGTTCACTCTATACATATTGTTTATAGGTGTGATGAGTTTTTTCACAGTGTGTTCCCTTTAGAGTTTCCTATTGTTTATGTTAATATTTCTTTACATTTTGTTTTCATATGTTAACATCCCATCAACCATATGTTTGTTATGTTGACGACGCCAGTCGTAGTACTCAGAACCTTTCCTTTGCAACGTGAGACATATATGCTCTAAATGGCGAGTTTTTGATTTTACAAGGGATTTTCATCAGTTTCGCTACCAATAATATCGTTGAGTATATCACAGTGATTGAACTATTTTATGATGTTTTTCTCATGGTATCCATCAAATATTTTTCAGACTTGACTCACAACTTGTAGTACTACACTTCACTAAAGTATAGCATTTTAGAAGCCCAACTATGCTTTGTATGTTTTTAAGGGTAACCTTCTGGAAAGATATTTTGATTATATCCAATATCAAAACATCCCTAGAAGCCTAAATACATTGAATGATGCATTAGAAAATCATGTTTTAGACAGACATTTGTGACATATGTAGATTAGATTCAATTCATATCACATACAATGAACAAGATAATAGAAAACTATATATATATATATATATATATATATATATATATATATATAGATAATGTTTGGTTTTACAAAATGATGTGCCCGAGACACATATTGCCACATGACCTATCATATCAAAAACACATGCAGTCAAAAGTGGTTGTATAGCCTCCTAATAGACTAATCCTAATGATGCTCATGATAAAAAGCAACTTCATGAGACATCTTGAACACCAGTTGACTGATACGACCATGCACACCAATATTATGAAGTTGTAGTCTTATAAGAATCTCATCGAACCTAGTATCATTTATGACCTAGACCAATCCCTTCATGTGTTGCTCGACCTATGCGAGAGTCTCAACCACATCAATATCCTGCAATACCTCTCGTCCCCCTACAACAACTTGTACTCCAATATGCACCTATTTTTGATCTCCAACATGCCGAAGATAGGATGAACCCACAAGTTGAATGTGTCCAACATCTGCATGTAAAAATCAAAATCTAGTTTGAGATACGTGAAAAATAAAAAAATTGTAAAACTCAATACTAAAAAATATGTTCAACATGATTTGTTTTTACCTATGGTACCCCATCGCTCGCCATCAGGAAGCATGAGCTCTAGGTCTTCTAGGAAATATATCCCAACATATGGATATTATTTTATCATAATGAGTTTCATGCACAACCATCGGAAGAATACTAGTGTGAAACTCATGGAGGGCAGACCTATGTGTCTATACATGAGGTCTACATGCCGCATCATTCATGTAGCTCTAGGATCCAGCAGGTCGAGTGAGGTATGTTGTGGATGGAGCAATGTAATCCTCTATAAGGAAAATGAGATCAAAATAGAACCATAACCAAATTTCATCAATCTTCAATCTCTTTCCTTGGCAAGTTTCTCCTTAATAATTCCTAACACCCCCTCGCTCGAGTTGAATACTATTGGCTCCATGCACTCTAGTGCATACTGCATATGGGCCGTTTTAGCCGAGCGTTAGGTAGCATTTCCATCAAATCTAGCAATGACAAATAGGATGGTCTTGAGAGGAAAACATATCACATCCTTAATCTCGATCTTCCAATCCTTTGTTGGCTGGGATTGAGGTATACCGTGTGCAACAATATAGTACTCATTAACAATATCTCCACCCCTTGTCGAACCAGAAAGCAAGATAGGAGATCCTCTCCTAGATAAAACTATCAAGAAGTAGATATCATCTACCTGTATGATGAGTATATGTGCTCCTAACTTGAAAGATTTTTCTTTTTCATCCCATGATTAGACCAGATACTCCAACAATTCCATTTGTTGTCTCATCCTAGGGAGCCAATATAATTTGAGAGGCCCACAATTTCTCAATCCCTGAAAAGTGGCTAGATCATTGGAAACATCCATTTCCTCATCCATATGTTCTCTTTCTCGCCAAATCAAATCCAATTCGTTCCGATGGGTACTTGAAACATGACAAGAAAAATCATTAGAAGAAACCCCATGCAAAAAACTAATAGAAATTTTAGAGAAAGGAGTGAAATAGTTTCATGAAATGCGCCCAATACACCCTACAAAGGGAGGAAGTATGCTACAATGATCTCTTTAGTACAATTGTTTCTTGCCCATTTTAGCTTTTCACACTGTTGGGGTGCACTGCAAATAGGGAGCAAAATTAAATCCCTAAATCACTCAAAACTTGAAAAAATGTGCATAAAATAAAAATTAGAACCATGAAAGGAAAGAGAAAGGTGAGATCTCTTAGTTGGAGGTGACAACACCAAAATGATCCACCAGATTGGCTGCAATGAGCCACTAAATATCGGGGGGAAAATGCACTCAGAACTCACTCTCGAAGAGGTAACATGTTAAATTGTAAAAATAAAAATATGTTTTTCCTTTTTATGGTCACTCTATGATTATTTTATTTACTTTTTATCATTTTAACCTAAATTTGACCTAATCTGACCATGAAGCATGTATTTTTAACCTTTTGATTGTATTTTGAGTAGGTCAACAATTGCTTGAAATAATTCATTATATTTTTGAGTAAAACAAATTATTTGACAAAAGGGCATCCTTTTATCACTTTTTTGGGATATGTAAAGTTACAAAAAAGGAACCCTGTGGAGTCTACATTCAACTCTTTTCAGACTCCCTAAACATGAAAATATTTTTGATCACTTGTCTTTTCAAGCTCCCTAAATTAAATGAAAATATGTCTAATCAGTATAATTTTAACCCTTTTTTGAACTGAGATAGAATAATTATGAAAAAGCAATAGATTAGTTGAACGTGGCTAAGAGGTTCTCCTGAGTATCATTTTCTACCTTTTCGGACTCAAGAGATTATTTACAAAAATAAACCTTTGGAGTTTTCTTTTTTTCCTTCTTTTTCAGACTCTCTAAACATGTAAAAGGAGTTGAGTTATACCTTCACTAGACTCATAAAAGCATCAAAGAATTATTGACTCATCGAACATGACGGGACCAAACCACTCCTTCTCAGGGTTTGTTAAAAATAATCAAAGGGATTCATCCAAAGAATGAACTTGCACATCAAGCATACGTTATCCTCCTCAAGCTTGTAAAAAATAAATAGGTATTGACTATAATGGTTGGGGAAATTGGGAAAATGGGGCACTCCACCTATTAATGGGAGTGAGTCGCTCTTGAACATGACACTCTTTCTCTTAATCTCTGTGAATGTTGGGTTGGGAGATATTCATGTCTTTTGGTTCATCATACCATATCAAAGCCTCCATATTCAGTTTTGGGTCAATGTGGCCAACTCCATAAAGTGTCACCGATATGTTCAAGAGAAGTCCTTCAATTGATATCTAGTACAATACTCTTAAGCCTACATTCATGTCTGATGTTCATGAATGAGTTCAATATCAATATCATGTTGTCTCAAAATATTGTTATTTGTTTCGTTTCATTGATGAGAAATGCATCAAGGCCCTCCTGTGATGTGTTGCTTCCTGTCGACATCAGCTCATTATCCATGAGGTTGACTTCGAAACTCCCTTTCGTACCTTTGGGCCTACATACATTAGTGAAACATTTCCTTGCTCTCGACGACATTTTTTCATCAGTGGCCTTCGACCGAAATATTTTGTGTGGTTTTTTACTTCATCTCATCTATTCACACCATACAGATTGAACTACGATACGTTGAAATCCATAAAAATCACCAGTGGTTTATCTCACATCTATTAATGACTTACATCGTTAGAAAATAATCATATGGTGTCTACGATGTTGGACTTCATCTCATTTATTCATATGGTTAGACTCATACATTAGGGGATTGATTGAATGAGATAAAATATCGTGGATCTAGCTACATCCATCCAATCTGCAATCTATGTGTTAATAAAATATTACAAGGAATGATGGTCATGATTATACAGACAGTCATCCAAGTATGGGTCCATGCTTTGTCATCAATGGAAAATACTTCTTGATAATTTTACATGTAATGTTAGCTTATGTGTTGAGAAAGGGTATGCCTCCCTCAGAAATATATCATGATGAAAATGTATTGTAAAAAATGATGATCTCGACCAGTTGTTATTTATCTGAAATTTTCACAAGGTAAAGCACCTCAGTCATCTGTTATCTCTTATGAATTTTATTTTTAGGTGGGAAATATGTTATAGGCTATTTTTTCACATATGGTCAATAGGCTTGCACACCAAATCAATCAACATTCGTGAACATGTTGTCATCATCCCTACACAAATCCCTAAGCATGAACTTTCCAAAAAGTCTAATTTTTTGGGATTAAATACTCAAATAAGTGTTTTTAACCCTAGTGCACCTTTTCCCTTTAGACACATGAGTTCAACTCTTGTTTCACCCTTAGACACCTGTGTTGATCAGAGCATGTTTCTCCCTTCTGCAAGTGTGTTGATTGTATAAATTTCAGAAAATTAAAATATTTACGAATCTTCCTCTTCTAGAAGCTTATAGGGGTTATTTTAATAATTTACCATGGATAATAACTTTAATCCTATCTCATCCTACCTTGGAGACTTCACATCTTATCCCTTGAGCTCATCCTCCCTTCATATGTGGATCTGAATCCCATTATGGTAAATCCTAAACTACCCTACTTCTCTTATAAATCTACTGTCATCCATAGAATCAGGGTTGGATTTTAGAGATTTATTATTCCCTTATGCTTCCACCTTAAACCGGAAGGAGACCTCATCTTCATGGATTAGGGCGACATTGAGGTGTGCTTTGTGACAAGGAAGGACAAGTCAACTTGGGGATATCCTTAAAAAATCAACTACTATTCTTGGTTGTAAACTCTCTCCTATCTCTATTAATACAAAGACTATTTTGTTTTCCTATATGTGTTGTATTATGTTTACCTTCATGTATTTCAATGCCTCATTGATTCATTAAATAGAGTAATTGAATTATGTTACATAGATGTTGTAGATTCTTGGCTTGTTTAGTTTGTATGTGCAAGTTCTAATTATAGCATTTTGAGCTACGATTGGAGATCACAAGAAAGGAGGAAAAAAAATCTTAGGACAGATTCCAAGCAGTTTTATTTCCCGTTCTTCAATTTCTCTAAGGGAAAAAATATATTCTTTGTCTTTTTTTGTTCTATACCATTCCACTAGGTCTAGGTAAATTACCTTTTTCGGAAATCATAAATTATCCATAACATTGTGTATCTTCTGTGACCAAGCTCAAATTTAATTCAAAATCTACTCCTTTCTATAATAAAAAAATTAAAAATAAAACAAAAATTGATTATACCATTATAACCACCTACATTAAAAAAAAAAAGTAGATATTTTTTTACCAAACCAGTAAAAAAAATCGTAATGAACTAAGTAAAAAAATTTCATTCAAGTGTAAGTTTTTCAATATGTTCATAGAAGAAAACATAGAAAGTCTCAACAGAAAAATAAATTTTGTTGAATCAACTTTAGATCGTGAAATTATGGAAATTCATGTAGGAGCATCTAGGGGTATCTTCAAAAAGGAAACTTCTGAAAGTCTTGTAGAAAAGTCTCTAGGACTTATAAAAGTTGGAAAAATATCTAGGATTTCTAAATTATGTAAAGTATCTAAAAAGGTATTGTAATTATGAATTTAGTAGGTAGTTGAGGAAAAATTTCTTTTGAAGGGAAAATGATTGTCTCTTGGGATATCTAGAGTTTTATATTCTCAAGAATAAATAGAGATGTATGTGCATGTTTATAGATATAGAAGAAGAATAGCAGGTAGAGGTAGAATGTGAGTATGTCCAAGAAAATGTATAATGAGGACACAGAGAGAATTAATTCCTATGGGAATATATATGTACAGAGTTAGTTTAATAAAAAAATTAGCTCACGCATTTATTGTATTAATCTATTGTCCCTGTGTAAGTGTAATTGATGAATTGATGAATTATGGTTATGTGTATGAATCCAAGACAGTTAGAGTTATGTGTTTATTTATGCTCTATTGATTATGCGTTGAAGCCTATTGAAAAGGGCGCTTGTCTCTCCATGAAATTTTCACATGCATATCATAAGGAATTCATGTGTTGAATTCATATATATGAATTTCTATTCTAGATTGAAACAATTATGGTGTATTGAATCATGGAACTGATTTGTGTAATGTTTGTTGGAGGTTTCTGTATAAAAAGACATTGGTATGCCATAAAATTGAATATGGGACGAGTTGAATATTTATATTTCATTTGTACTTTGTTTGTGATAAATTATGCCATAAAAATATTGGTTATGCGAGATTATAGACATAAGAAATGACCACTCGATTATAAAATTTTGGTATTGAAACATTTGCTAAATTGAATTACCTTTCATGTGTTTGATTGCCTTTGGTTGAATCTGTATTGATTATTTTTCTAAAGGGAATGATGTTAGAAAAGGATAATACCAGTGCCTATTCCAAAAACATATTGTAATCAAGGTGTAGGTTATGAAAGGGAATCAGGGTGATGCGTCTGGCAATTCAAGTAAACAAATGTTTTGGGCACATATGACAGTCATAGGATATTTTACGCTGGTCAAGTTAAGTCCATGTCAATATATATTATATGCATGTGTCTTAAGGCTTCATAGTATTAAGAAGGGCTTCCATAATGAGTAATATCTAAGGAAATGTTGGAGATTAATTTAGGATCATGTTCCTGTAATGGTCATGGGATAGAGAGGTGGATTCCCTATATGAAAACAAAAGATAATTTAAGTAGTGGGAGAGTTGAATTTTCCCTATATCAAGTTCATGAATTTGATATAAAGGTATATTTTGTACCATAAAATTCAGATCAAAATTTATTAGCTCTTCAGAGAAGAGAGTCAAAGGTGATTATGATCTTTGAGATTGGAAGAAAGGATAGTTTGTTTTAAAAAAAATAGTGTTGCACAATAGAGAGAGATTGAAGAATTGTATGAATGCAATCAGTAAATTGGTCTTTATATTTATGAATTGATTTATGTAGAGGAATTAATTTTTTTAGGTGTTAGCCATCAGTAAATTTTGTCACAGAAAATGATGGCTAAAACAGGTCTTGAGCCTTCAAGAGATTATTTTCATAGAAAATTACTCATTAATGAAGCCTTCTGGTGTTTTTTTAACTTGAGAATAATCTTCACTGTTTTTTCCTTCAAAAAATCCTCAAGAAGCCCTATTCTATAAAGGAGACTTTTTTCAGCCATTTTCTCCATCTTTTCACCTTCATAATTTCCTCCAAAATCCTCCCATATCACTCATTTTTCCCCTTTACATATCCCTAATTTTCCTCTCAGTTATCCTCCATTCCCTTTGAAAAAACCCATTTTTACCCTCCATTTCATCAAAAATCCCTTTTGAACCTATAAAACCCTCTTTTTTTATGGTTTAAAGCATCCCTTTTTTCCTATCAGAACACTAAAAAACCCTTAAAAAACTCATTTTTGGGCCTATTCCGACCTTATTCACACATAAGGATTTAAGCCCCATTGGCTTAAGCCCCCTTCCTTTTTTCCGCCATAAAACCTTGCGCCCATGACCAGGCATTAGCCCCCATCGTGCATCACACATCGGCGTTCCAAATTCTTCTTTCCCTTTATCTTTTTATGCTGATTGGCCGATCTCCTGATGCAATCACAACCGTCAATCGGGTTTGATCTGACGGCCAAGTGCTCAACTCTCCATGCCAATTCCTAGCCCTTTCTTTCCTTCGCTCTTGGTCCCTTACTCCTCCATAGGACCATGCCCCAGCACCTACCTTTAGCCCCCATCGACATCGAAAATTCTCGGTTTTTCTTCATTTTATTTTCTTTTTCCTCTGTCAATGATCCAAACTCCAACTTGATGTACACCGTAGATCTACAAAGATCAACAGCTTCCAGCGCTCCATCGCAGCCTCCTTATTTCATCGACTCCATCCTCTTTACCCCCATTGACAGCAGATCTCCACCGTTGATTTGGGATATCCGACGAATATCAAGCCCCCTTTCCTTCATGATTTCCCACTATCCCTAGCCCCTTATCTCTCCGCTCCTAGTCCTTTTTTCTCCACAGAATCGCACCTCCCCTTTTCCTCTAGCCCCCTCCCTTTATTTCTATTTTCTTATTTACTTCCCCCGCCTTACCATTCCACGAATCAATCCCACTGTTGATCTTATTGATCCAACGTCTACGCGATCCCCGTCTATCCCCTTTCCCTTTGCTCTTCCGACGCATCTCGACCGTCAAAACACCCAATCTAATGGTCATTATCGCTTCACCCTTCGTCTTGTTTTATAAACATACCCGCGCTACCAAAAAAAATAGCCCACGTCACCATCGGTTCCTCCCCCCACTACTCAACCGCCCGTCCAATCTCCGTCTGCCACCTAGCCTCCACTACCTCCTCGCCTGAGCACCTTCCACCTGTCTCACTGATCCTCCACCGTTGGATCTACACCCCCAGATCCAACGGCCCACATTCGATTTCGCGTAGATTTTGGTGTCAGGGTTTAATGACCCAGATCTACGCGAAATGGGCGATATTGGGGTGGACAGGTGTCGCACCCTGTATGGAATCGCGGTCAAAATGCACAAAACCACTTATCAACTAAATTGTGTGCAAAAACCATTCGTGGCTTCGCAAAACCACTTTTCCATTTTCGCACTATAATTCAAATTTAAACCATTTTCTTCCTGGTTCTATCATGAATTCTTCCTTTTTGCAAATTATTCCTCCTTTTCGTTGCTCCTCTGCCTTCGCCTAACCTCTGATAGTAGTCTACCTATCCCTCACAGGTTTTATATAACAATTTGTTTGTTTTATGTAGGTGCAATTTTTGTCGAAGCTAAAGACCACCCCATAGCCAGACCAGTGGCGAATACCCCCCAGGATGACGATCCTTGGGGTTTAAAATGCAAAAAGGGAGGTGCATGGCTTTCAAGTCTTTTATCAGTGCCTCATAAGCACTGGTTAGTTAATGAAACCCTCCAGTGCAATAGGAAACCCCTACAGACACAAAGACAGGGAATATTAATAAAGATCAACGAAGAAATCAAATGATAAAGGTTAAATAATAAAGCAATAAGATTGAAGACTTAATCAGGAAGATTACGAATAAAGTGCAGTAAAATACAAAGGGATTAAAAGTTAATACAGTCAGTAGAAAAATAAAAAAGCCCCGAAGATGTAAAGAAGGCCTTAAAGTATAGTCAGAATCCTAATACATTGTTTAAAACAACAAAACAGACAGATCACCCAAAAGAATGCTTCAAATGCCAAATCACCGAAGCAGTTATTCCTCCAAAGATCAAATGCCACCTACGAGTTCATTTTCCTCAAAAGAATACAAATTGAATGCACAGTCAGAGATATTTTCCAAAGACAGCTCAGAAAGTAATTATGAGCCTACCAAAAGCCTCCAAACTCAACAAAAGTAACTGAAGTAGATAAAAGTTAATGTAAAAGTCAATTAGCAGAGTGAAAACATCTGAAACCTTTTCCATAAGGCCTCCCAAAGGCCGAGAAGCATTTAATTTGTATTAATTGAACAATTAAACCTTCCTTTCACTCCACCTCCTCAAATTTACCTATATATATCATATGAGGAGCCTAGTATTATTGTTGGTTGAATACTTATTGAATGTAAATAGCTATTGAGGTTGTTGAAGCTTTGTTTTGTAATTGAAGAAAGATAGGCTGAGAAGAGAAGTTTGAAGCTGTAAAAGACCTATTGGACTTGAATATTGTAACTGGTTTGAACATCAAATATACAAGCTGATTTATGGGATCCTGGTCTATGTCAATGGTGATGTTTTTCTTATTGTAATTGTTATTTTTCTCATGTTTTCCATACTGTCCACTTTCTCTGATAAAGAACAACAAATATAGATTAGGATTTAATGTAAAGTACCCTATTTATCACTGATAAATCTTTATCTTTATGTTTTCTTCTAATTGTGTTTTGAGGATAATTCAATAGAGTATGACCAGTGAAGTATTGGTGAGCCCATGTTTCCTGAGTACAAATTGAGATATTGTCTTTGAAAGTTATTGAAAAGTATGCTAATTAAATTTGAATTACAGAAGTCTATGGTTAGCCCCGTGCTTTAGTTTATCTCCAATAGTTGCTTTGAAAAGTTCCCTTAAGAGTATACCAAAAGTAGGATAGGGTCAAAGTCCTTACCTAATCTTAGGCTACTTTTTATGTTTTTCTTAAATGTTTTCCTTATGAATATGCTGATAGGAGGATAGGTTAAAAGTCCTTACTTGATCATAAGCTATTCTTTTGTTTGTCTTAAATGTTTTCTTTTGAGAGTATGCTGAAAGCAGGCTAGGTTAAAAGTCCTTACTTGATCTTAAGCTCCCCTTTGTTTTCTTATCTGTTTGCTTCTTTTCATCACACTTCTTGATGTCCCATACCATAAATCAACTTAAAGAGATCCTTTGATATAGATGACTTTCCCCATGGACCATTCTTGAAACTTGCTGTGCAATTAAATCCTTTTGTGACTCCATAGCCCAATGGATTGATACTGTTTCTTACCTAACCTATCAGTTGAACCATTCTTTCAACCTGCTAACAACTTTACCCTTCAAAAGACTTCATTCATTTTGATGATATCCATCCCAACCAAAAAAAACAAAATACTTGTTCTTCATAACTAGTCTAATATGATATCATAAGCCTTAATATCATATCTTTTGAAAACTTTATATAGAGAGATATCTCTCTGAATCCAGGAGGGCTAGATCCTATGATTCCAAAGTGGTTTTTATGTAGGCTCTGCAGCGTTTGTTCTTACCAATATTGAAAACTACGGAGACCTAACAGAGTGGCAACCATATTGGGGAAAAACAATATTGAGTAATAGATAACTTCACAACTCAACGAACCCCTATTCCTAAATGAATCAAGTGTCACCAAGACTGGTTATTATGGATTTTTGATGGTGAACAACAACCAAACCTTGAAAACAAGTAAAAATCCTTCGCCTGGCGACTCCATTGGTATTCAGTAGGCCTGCTAACCCCACTGGTTTTTCCTAAGACTCCACTAGGAAATTCTTTTATCCTTCAAACATCATTCAAACCTAGTTAAGAAGACTTTGAGGATTGAGTTTTCTTTGAAAAATATTAGTTAGCCTTTAAAAGACTGTCATACTTAGCTGAAATTTTCTCATCATTGGGTCTAAAAACACCACATAGTGGCTTCTATAAAAGTTTATACTAGAGCCTATCCTAACCCAAATCCTCCTGAGATAGTTGATAATCCAGAAAGTAACCTTAGGAAATCTCCTAAATCCAAGACTTCAACTGTTTTCAGCCCAATTCATAGAGCTAACTTTGTACCTGAAAACCTTTCATCTCTGCAAGATACACAAGTTGACTTACCATTCATAAGAAACCCATCCAGAACTAAGTCACTTAGTGATATAAATCAGATAGAATTTGAGTCTCCACACTCACCCCAACATAGTGGTGAACATACTGATAGCAGAGAAACCACCCCACCTGATCTACATTTCATTCATAACTTTGGTTTCTCTCATCCTATATATGATCAATAGTATCTTTCTGGTCCAAGTACTTCTGTTATCCATACACCCACTTTTCAAACTACTCTATTCCATCCCCCCCTTCCACTTGTAAACCCCCCATTTTCCCCACAACCTCCTATCATGGTAGTATGGTATGCTCCTCTAGTCCTTCCTTTACCTTTAGTAAATTTTCCACAGGACTATCAATCCAAGATTCCATTATATGATGCAAGTGGTACTATTACTGCTCAAATACATGTGGACAAGATGAATGACTATTTTGATAGAAATGAGATAGATGATGAAACTGTTAAACTCAGATTATTTGCTCAAAGTTTAGGAGGAGAAGCAAGAAAATGGTTCAAAATCTTAACCCCT
The DNA here is from genome assembly GCA_034641835.2 of Pinus albicaulis. Classification (NCBI taxonomy): domain Eukaryota; kingdom Viridiplantae; phylum Streptophyta; class Pinopsida; order Pinales; family Pinaceae; genus Pinus; species Pinus albicaulis. Next base: position 466,839 of record JAXQQM020072833.1, read on the forward strand.
AATAGTATTAATGACCTCCAAGCTTTCCAACAAACAGTCATAAACAAATGGGAAATTAGGAAGAACCCTCTCCAAATACTTTCAGATTATAACAACCTCAAGAGAAACACCGGGGAAAGTGTTCAAAATTATTTCACTAGATTTAATACCATTTATAACACACTACCCCCATATTTGAAACCTCCAGAAGGCTTAGCTTTGGCCAAATTCCCTGAAGGATTTGATTCTAAAATGGCCTATCAGCTAAGAGAAAGGGATCCCTTAACTTTAGAAGACATGCAGAAGGGAGCTCTTAGTGTGGAAACGAATCTGATTGAGAAGAGAGCTAGAATGAAGACTGAGAAGAAGGTATCATATAGGGAAGACACTACACCTTCCACATCTGACTCAAAATTAGACCATCTAGCGAAGAACATGGATAGGTTAGAAAATATAATGGAGAGGTTAGCTGTCTAAAAAAATGCTCAGAATAGGAACCAGCCTCAAAATCAGAACCAGAACTTTAGGAGAAATCAACCTCGGAACAGAAAAAGAGATGCTGATCAACAAATCAGACCTCCTTTTCAAGAAAATTATGTCAATGAGGATGAAGAAACAAATGAACAAGTAGAGGACGATCACATAAACATGTTGGGAGTAAGAAATGAGGATTCTGATTTCCTCCATAAGAGAAAACAAGGTCTATATACACCCTATGATGATAGAAGACTAGAAATTGAATACTATGAATCAGAATTTGAAAATTCCATCATAGGATCACCTAAAAAATATGACCTAAGAAGTAAAAATAATCAAGAAACTCACAAGAAGAAAACCTCTGAAAATTCTGCCAAAAATAGCCATGTAAATACCTCCAAAAAGACAATAGAAAATCATAAAATAGTGGTTGAAAGTTTTGATCCAAACAAGGGAAAAAACACCCAAATCAATGAAAAACATAGTGGTGAGCCTAGCAGCACAAGAATTTCAGCTAATGCACATGAAAAAACCATTTTGACTGCTGTAAATAGTAGAAATCAGCAAGCTGAATTTGCTGATGAATTAGTGACTAAGACGGCTGAATCAAACATTTTGAAAAATCAGATTCCCTTTAGCCTAGAGAGTGAAATTGCAAAAATCAAAATCTCTATCCCACTCACTGAGTTAGTCACTCAAAATGTATATAGATTTCAGGTTTTGAAAGCTCTAAACATAGAATAAATTCATGATACTATTAATTTAAATGATGATACACCAGAGCTTCTGTTTGGTCCTAAGATTGAAGGAAAATTTCAAGAAGGGACTACCCCTCCATTCTACATCAGTTTGAACATCCATGATAATATTTTGCATAATGCCATGCTTGATTCAAGAGCATCACATAATCTCATGCCCAAAGTAATAATGGAAAAATTAGGCCTTGAGGTAACTAGACCTTATAAGGATTTATATTCCTTTGATTCAAGCAGAGTAAGATGCCTAGGCCTAATAAAAGATCTATGTGTTAACTTAGCTCAAATTCCAGCCAAAAGCTTAGTGATGGACATTGTAGTGGCTGATATACCCCCCAAATATGGCATGCTTCTTTCAAGATCACGGGGTGCTAAGTTGCAGGGTACTATGAAGATGGATATGACTTATGCCACCATCCTCGTCTTTAGTCAACCTAGAAGACTCTATAGGAAACACACATGAAATACATGGTGAGTAACCAAGAAAGACCAGAAAACTCCCCTCTTTATTCTATACATACTAACCTTGACTCATTCATTCTTTATAATGATAAGATTCCTAATGAGCAAGAGTTAGTCAATGGAACATCAGCCAATATAGTGGTCACTCCACATCCAAACATAGTGGCAGCTATAGATGAAGAGGAAAACAAGGAGAAAACTAAAAGACATATTACTAATTCAGAAAATCACAGCAAATAGATCACAGGTCTTGAGGACCAGAACAATCATAAGTATAGTGCAGATCATGAAAACCAAATAATAAAACCTCAAAAAATTGAAAATCTTGAGGAATCAAAAAAAATTCAACATAGTACAAACCTGCAGGAACAACACAGTGACAGGTTAGGAAAACAAGACAGAGAGGACAACAATGAAATAAATGATAAATCTGAAGACAGTTCTCTTTGGAGTTTGAGTTTTGATGGGTCTTGCTCTAAAATTGGTGTAGGAGCAGGCATATCGGTGCACAACACTGAAAACAATCATGCTGAGGGTCATTCCTATAGATTAAACTTCCAATGCACAAATAACATAGCAGAGTATGAAGCTCTCCTTTTAGGCCTGCATTTATTGAAGAAATTAGGGGCCAAAAGAATAACAGTTCACGGGGATTCAAAATTGATAATTAGGCAAGTAAATGGGGAATATACTGCTAAACATCCCAGACTTAGAGCCTATAGAGATGATGCCATGGACTTGTTAAAAAGATTTGCTGAATTCCAACTTACCTTTGTCCCAAGGAACCAAAACATTATTGCTAATGGATTAGCCTTTGCTGCTAGTACTTGTCTAACACCTTATGAAAGCAAGCAATGCACCACCCAAGTCAAATATAGACCAACTGTCCCGAATAATGAAAAATATTGGCAAGTTTTTGATGGAGATAAACAAATAGAAGACTTTTTACAGTCCAAAAATGAATTTGAAATACCAAACTCGGATTCAGAGTCTGAACAAGACTGTCTTACTGAAGAAAACCCACTTTTAGAAGAACAAAAGTCTCCTGAGATTGCTGAAATAAATCTGTTAACCCATCAACCCAAACATACAACAGAAAGTAGCACAGATTTAGAAAATGAAGACTTAGAAGTGTTGCAATCTAAAGATCAAAGCTTGCCAAAAGGACTAGTCCCATTAGAATAATTGTTTGACTTGAATGATGTTGCTAAAAAGCCAAAACTGGAACCTATTGAATCTGAAGTGGAAAAATGCAACATAGGCAGTGAGGAAAAACCCAAAATGATCAAATTATCCAAGACACTGCCAGCTCACATTAAACTGAACTACATTGAGTTATTTAAAGAATTTTCTGATGTATTTGCATGGAGTTATGAAGACCTTAAATCATATGATACAGAAATAATCCAGCATAAGATACCTCTCAAAGAAAACCAGAAGCCTTTTAAACAAAAATTGCGCAGAATCAACCTTGTTTAATTACCTCTGGTAGAGAAAGAAATTAGAAAAATGTATGATGCTGGAATTATAGTCCCTATTAGATACTCAAAGTGGGTGTCTAATCTTGTATTAGTTAGGAAGAAAATAGGAGAAATAAGGCTTTGCATTGACTTTAGAAACTTAAACAAAGCCTCATTAAAGGACAACTACCCCTTGCCCAAAATGTATCATATCTTACAAAGGGTAGTTGGTTCTAGAAGAATTTCTTTGCTAGATGGCTTCTCAGGTTACAATCAAATATTGGTACATCCTGATGATCAACTTAAAACAACCTTTACTACTCCTTGGGGTACCTTCATGTTTTTTAAAATGCCCTTTGGTTTAATGAATGCTGGTGCCACATTTCAGAGAGCCATGGATATAGCATTTTCAGAAGAAATATGTTACTTCATAGTGATTTTCTTAGATGACATCATTGTCTATTAAAAAACAGATGAAAAACACCTAATACACTTGAGAAAAGTCCTTGAGAAATGAAGAAAATATGGGTTGTCTTTGAATCCAAAGAAAACATTGTTTGGTCTCCAAGAAGGTAAAATTCTTGGACATATCTGAAGAGGGAATAAGGATAGACCCAAAGAGGATCGATGGTATATTGCAAATAAACTATCTTAGAAACATCAAGGAACTTCAATATTTCATTGGAAAGATTAATTTCTTGAGAAGGTTCATACCCAATCTAGCTGAAGTCCTTAGAATCATGACAAATATGCTTAAGAGAGAAGGAGGAGTTAAATGGACCTTAGAAGCAAAGAAATTATTTGAGCTGGTAAAGCAAGCACTTACCAAAACACCAGTTCTTATCAGTCCTGATTTTACAAAGGATTTCCTCATTTTTTCATTTTCATCAGAACACACAGTAGCTGCTGCCGTGTTACAGAAAAACTTGAAGGGACAAGAGCAGCCAATTGCATTTTTTAGTAAGGAATTAAGAGATGCACCTTTGAAGTACAATATCATGGAAAAACAAGCCTTTACCTTGGTCAAAGCCTTAAAGGACTTCAGAGTTTATATTTTACATTCCCACATCATAGCATTTGTGCCCCATTCAGTTGTAAAAGACATATTGACCCAAGATCCAGATGGCAAAAGAGGAAAGTGGATTGCTGTAATTTTAGAATATGACTTAGAAATCAAGCCCACTAAGCTCATAAAAGGTCAAGGATTAGCAAAACTTATGGCTGAATCCAACTTTCAAGCTCTTGATATAAACATGTTTAATGCATTAGATGAACAGGAGGAGTTGACAACTCCAATTATTGAAGATCATTTTCTGAATTCATCTTGGTATGCTGATATTTTGTATGTTTTTCTCAATCTTAATGCCCCTCCTGGTTTTTCTAAAACAAAGGCAAGATTCTTAAAGTTGAAAGCTATAAATTACTGCATTTTGGATAAATGTTTATATTGAAAAAATGCTAGTGGATTATTGCTTAAATGTTTGCCTGAGAATGATGCAGATAAGATCAAGCACGAGTTTCATGAAGGAGAATATGGAGGCCACCTCTACTGGAAGTCAACTACTAACAAAATCTTTAGATCTGGTTATTACTGGCCCACCCTCTTTCAATATGTCCACAAAATGATTACTGCCTGTCACAAATGCCAAATTTTTGAAGGCAAAAGAAAACTTCTTCCCTTACCTCTGCAACCAATCACTGTTGAAGCTCCTTTTCAGTAGTGGGGTCTAGATTTCATTGGGGTAATCCATCTTGCCTCATCTTCCCATCATAGATGGATCCTCACAGCAACAGACTATTTTACCAAATGGATAGAAGCCATTATCATTTCATTCCTTGAAAACTATATACTGTCTAGATTTGGCTATCCTAGAAAGATCATAAATGACAATGCTGCTGCATTTGGATCTCAAAAGATGGTGGAATTATGTCATAAATATTAGATTATATTGGGTCATTCTACAGCTTATTACGCTCAACGTAATGGGTTGGCAGAATCCTCAAATAAAAGTTTGGTAAAAATTATGAAGAAGTTGTTGGAAGATAACAAGAAATCATGGAACGGTAAGCTAGTACATGCTTTATCGGTAGACAAATTAATAGTTAAAAAATCAATTGGGATGTCTCCTTACCAGCTAGTTTGTGGAACTGATGTAATATTTCCAACCAGTTTAGGAGTGCTAGTGATGAAGCTGATCCAAGAAGTACAGTCTAAAGATGATGATATGACAAGGAGAATTCACCAGACTATACATCTACAACAAACCAGGGAGGAAGTCTACATCAGAGCACAACAACTACAAGAAAACATCAAGAGTTTGTTTGAAAAAAGAACCAAGGCAAGTGATTTTAAAATTGGTGATAAAGTATTAAAATGGGATTCAAGGAGAGAAGATAAGGGCAAACATGGAAAAATTGATAATTTATGGCAAGGCCCTTATCTTATTCAATCTTCCATTGGAAACAATGCATTCTTTCTACAAGAATTGGATGGAGCTGAATATTTTGCAGGTCCTGTCAATGGCAGGACTCTCAAACATTATTTTTGTTAACATATCATACTTTAGAGCTTTTTGATTTTCATTATATATAACACTGCTTTTTGAATTTGAAAAAAGAGAAAAATACAAAAACAATAGACAAGGAGAAAAAGAGGGCAAAAATAAAAGAAGAAAGGTACAACCCCATGCCAAAAAGAAAAGAAAAAACTAAAAGTGTGCAAGCTTAAATGCCACTACCAAAAAAGAGCACTACTATTTAGTCATACAGCCTAATCATGACTAGATAGATTTCAATTTACTACTGATAGGTTAGTGAATCAGATTTGCCAAATTGTTTAATCTTGGCTTATCAGTAGACTAGATTAGGATAGAAAGAAATGGCTCTGATCAGACCAAAACTTGAGCCAAAGAGAAGAAAAAGAACTGGTTCTAACATGTTGAAAACTTGAACCAGGTAAAGAAGAAGAACAACTCTAAAAAGATCAAAACCAGAATTGAAAGAAAGAAGGAAGGATATTCATAATTTTTAGATCTTAAGCCTTCACAATTTTGTTTTAAATTTCTGTAAATTTCAGTCTATGTGCAACTTGTTTTTTATACCATAGTCCTACAACAAATCAGACAACTTTATCCTGGTTTTTTTGTATTTAAATTTCTGTTTTAGAATATAGAGAATAAGATATGTTAGATAGTTTAATCTTGGCAGACAGTAGCTTAGGTAGAGAGTTAGTGAGTTCAACTATTTAATCTGAACTCATGGAAGAAATAAGGGTATATTTAAATTAGTTTTCTGTTTTCAATAAAAGAATAAAATGTTGATGTCAAAAGGTGTGCAATTTCAAGTGCACCTTATGAAGAAAAAATGTTAGGAAAGTAGGCTGTGTAGGTAGTTGTTTGGGGAAAAGAAGTTTGTTTGCTGATATAAAATATTGATCATCTTTTTAAGTAGCATAATCAAGGAAGAAAAGGTTGTCAAGGATAAGGCACAGGTCTACATTCCAAAGATAAGATTTTGAAGTTCTTAACACCTCCAAGGAGCTGCCATCCCCAAGTGGAGCCACTGTTAGCCATCAGTAAATTTTGTCACAGCAAATGATGGCTAAAATAGGTCTTGAGTCTTCAAAAGATTATTTTCATAGAAAATTACTCATTCTTGAAGCCTTCTGGTGTTTTCTAACTTGAGAATAATCTTCACTACTGTTTTCTTCAAAAAATCCTCAAGAAGCCTTGCTGTATAAAGGAGACTGTTTTCAGCCATTTTCTCCATCTTTTCACCTTCATAATTTCCTCCAAAATCCCTCCATATCACTCATTCTTCCCCTTTACATATCCCTCATTTTATTCTCTTTTATCCTCCATTCCCTTTGAAAGAACCCATTTTTACCCTCCATTTCATCAAAAATACCTTTCAAACCTACAAAAACCCCTTTTTTATGGTTTAAAGCATCCCTTTTTTCCTATTGGAACACTAAAAAACCCTAAAAAAACCCATTTTTGGGCCTATTCCGACCTTTTTTACACATAAGGCTTTAATCCCCCTTCCTTTTTTCCACCATAGAACCTTGCACCCTCGACCAAGCGTTAGCCCCCATCGTGCATCGCGCATTGGCATTCCAAATTCTTCTCTCTTTATCTTTTTATGTCGATTGGCTGATCTCCCTACGCAATCTCAACCGTTGATCGGGTTTGATCTGACAGCCAAGCGCTCAACTCTCTGCACCAATTCCTAGCCCTTTCTTTCTTTGGCTCCTGGTCCCTTACTCCTCCACAGGACCATGCCCTAGCACCTACCTTTAGCCCCCATCGGCATTGAAAATTCTCGGTTTTTCTTCATTTTATTTTCTTTTTCCTCCGCCAATGATCCAAAATCTGACTTGATCTGCACCATAGATCTACAAAGATCAACGACTGCCAGCGCTCCATCGCAGCCTCCTTATTTCATCGATTCCATCCTCTTTAGCCCCAAGATAGCAGATCTCCACTGTCTATCTCGAGATCCGACAGTTATCAAGCCCCCTTTCCTTCTTCATTTCCCGCTATCCCTAGCCCGTTATCTCTCCGATCCCAGTCCCTTTTTCTACATAGAACTGCACTTCCCCTTTTCCTCTAGCCCCCTCCCTTTATTTCTATTTTCTTATTTACTCCCCCCGCCTTACCATTCCACGAATCGATCCCCACCGTTGATCTTATTGATCCAAGGGCTATGCGCTCCCCATCCATCCCCTTTCCCTTTGCTCTTCCGATGCATCTCGACCGTTGAAACACCCAATCTAACGGTCATTATCGCTTTACCCTTCGTCTTGTTTTATAAACATACCCGCGCTACCAAAATAAATAGCCCACGTCACCATCGGTCCCACCCCCCACTATTTAACCACCCGTCCAATCTCTGTTTGCCACCTGGCCTCCACTACCTCCTTGCCTGAGAACCTTCCACCTGTCGCGCTGATCCTCCGCTTTTGGATCTACACCCCCAGATCCAATGGCACACATTCGATTTCACGTAGATTTTGGTGTCAGGATTTAACAACCCAGATCTATGTGAAATGGGCAGTATTGGGGTGGAAAGGTGTCACACCCTATATGGAATCACGTTCAAAACATGAAAAACCACTTACCGCCTAAATCGTGCGTGAAAACCATTCGTGGTTTCGCAAAACCATTTTTCCATTTTCGTGCTATAATTCAAAGTTAAACCATTTTCTTCTTGGTTCTATCATGAATTCTTACTTTTTGCGCATTATTCCTCCTTTCCGTTGCTCCTCCGCCTTCGCCTAACCTCTGATAGCAATCCACCCATCCCTTGCAGGTTTTATATAACAGTTTGTTTGTTTTATGTAGGTGCAATGGCTATCGAAGCTAAAGACCACCCCATAGCTAGACCAGTGGCATATACCCCCCAGGATGACGATCCTTGGGGTTTAAAATGAAAAAGGAGAGGTGCGTGGCTTTCAAGTCTTTTATCAGTGCCTCATAAGCACTGGTTAGTTAATAAAACCCTCTAGCACAGTAGGAAACCCCTGTAGACACAAAGATTGGGAATATTAATAAATATTAGCGAAGAAATCAAAGGATAAAGGTTAAAGAATAAATCAAGAAGATTACGAATAAAGTGCAGTAAAATACAATGGAATTAAAAGTTAATACAGTCACCAGAAAAAGACAAAAGCCCCGAAGATGAAATGAAGGCCTTAAAGTATAGTCAGAGGCCTAATACAATGTTTAAAGCAACAAAATAGATGGATCACCCAAAAGAATGCTTCAAATGCCAAATCACCGAAGCCGTTATTCCTCCAGATATCAAAATGTCACCTACGAGTTCATTTTCCTCAAAAGAATACAAATTGAATGCACAGTAAGAGGTATTTGCCAAAGAAAGCTCAGAAAGTAATTATAAGCCTACCAAAAGCCTCCAAAGTCAACAAAAGTGACTGAAGTAGATAAAAGTTAATGTAAAAATAAATTAGCAGAGTTATAATATCTGAAACCTTCTCCATAAGGCCTCCCAAAGGTCGAGAAGCATTTACTCTGTATTAATTGAACAATTAGACCTTCCTTTCACTCCACCTACTCAAATTTACCTATATATATCATATGAGGAGCCTAGTATTATTGTTGGTTGAATACTTATTGAATGTAAATAGCTATTGAGGCTGCTGAAGCTCTGTTTTGTAATTGAAGAAAGATAGGCTGAGAAGATAAGTTTGAAGCTGTAAAATACCTACTGGACTTGAAGATTGTAACTAGTTTGAACATCAAATATACAAGCTGATTTATGGGATCATGGTCTATGTCAATGGTGATGTTTTTCTTATTGTAATTGTTATTTTTTCCATGTTTTCCATACTGTCCACTTTCTCTGTTAAATAACAACAAATATAGATTAGGATTTATTGTAAAGTACCCTATTTCTCACTGATAAGTCTTTATCTTTATGTTTTATTCTAATTGTGTTTTGAGGATAATTCAATAGAGTGTGACTAGTGAATTATTGGTGAGCCCATGTTTCCTGAGTACAAATTGAGATATTTTCTTTGAAATTTCTTGAAAAGTCTGCTAATTAAAGTTGAATTAGAGAATTCTATGGTTAGCCTTGTCCTCTAGTTTATTGTAATGTTCCTTTTACGGGAATTTCTGCTATAGGGTCCCCAAGGACACTGTATAAGGAAGCTGATGCAAAAGTAAGCTGAAAGGGGTCTTGGATCCCTTTTTTAACACAATAAAAACCTCTCTTCCAGAAGTTGAGCCCAAAGAAATGACTCTAGCTGGGTTATTCAGATCTCCCCAAACTAGATCCCTCAAAGAATGCTTAAAGAGTGAGCTTATAGCAATATATGAACATAACCATTAAACTCTTCAAATCTGAATGAAACATAAGATGAAATATAATACAGCCATCATGTTCATTAAGATATCATCTACAATATACAAAAATATCTTGAGGGACAAGCCACTCAAGCTACCGGAAACAATCTCCAATGATCAAACTATGAAATACATGAGTTGCTGCAACTGCACAAAATGTCGAAGGGCAGTGAAAACGCTGTCTATATGAGAGTAGCTGATGCTATAGATAAATACACATGAAATATGGCTGAAATATAGAGGAAATTCTCTCGAATAGAAGAATGGGCTCCAATACAAGATTTCTAGCCAATCTAGGAGAGATTTCTAGAAATGCCGGAAAATGTACAACGTGACAAATAACTTGTCACTACAACTGAATAAAAATGAGAATGAGGCTATGGTAGATATAAAATACTCATGCCCTCATCTGATAATATTCTCAAGCAAAGGGTTGATCCCTTTCACTCAAAAACACTCTTCTTGCTAAGTACAAATGGCTCTCCCAGGAACTGCCTCTGAAAATAACGCAATTTATGCCCTAGACTGCACTGTGAGAGATGGTGAGTGTTTTTCCTAGTGCCAAAGATCTGAAATAAATCTTGGGAGTCTCCTCTGCTGCTCCTCTGAAGAATATGCAAGACCTCCACTGGAGAACAGGCCAAAGAATGACTTTATGACTTCCTATGTTGCTGCACCCAGCAACACAACATTTTCTGCTGCAGAAGTAATGTTGTAGCTGAAGCGATAAGCTTGGCCAAATGTCGGAATGAGGAAATTTATCTCAAACCATCTCCTTCCTGAGGATGAGGTAGGGATTCCCAACTACAAACACCCATGGGTGAAGAACACTACAACCCTGTTAAACAACCAGGGGATGCAAGTCTTTGTAGACCCAATGAAAATAATAAGCTAATGCATAATGAAAATGGGCTGCCATATCCTCCTTATAAATCAAATGAACTCTTCTCACCATGGGTCCCATTCACACTTGCCTCTAGCTCATGCAAGTGGAGCCTCCTCTAAAACTACGCTGTTCAAGTAGGTTCAATGTATCTAGACAGTTTTAGTTGACTTGGTCAAAATGACTAGATCAAGCATGATCCAATCCTGTTCACACCATGTGGTGCTCAATTCAGCTGCTTTATTATTCCTCCTTTCAAAAAAGGAGTGTTATTTATCCATATAAAAGGGGTTAAGGTGTCTCCTTACCCATTTTATTCAAAAAAATGAAAATATGCAAACTACAATGTTCCTTTTAGCTTGAGGCTAAATATTGGGAACATTACAGTCCTCCCCTCCCACATGTTTCTTGTCCTCAAGAAATTGCATAGAGAGAACAAAATTTCTCCCCCCTTTTCTCTTGTGGCCTCCTCATCAACAATCTCCACCACTACTCAAAGTTACCCGCAACAAATCTGTCCTCCAATGCTCTCTCCCAAGTATGCAAACTAGAATGGTGCACATCATGGAAAGATAGAAGGTGTAGGTGGAAACCTTCTTGCTGTGCTATGGCCTCCTCAAGGTAGGAGTGATGAAATGCATGGGAAAAATGCATCCCCAATGATGATCCTCTCATCCATGCTATCATCCAAATGAAATGATCCATCCTAAGTAGCTCAACAAAGCAGTCCTCAACCCCATATCTTTGCAATATGTTGGGGCTGAATGGAGAGTTTAGATTTTCCCATCCAAGTAATTTCTCCCTCCATTTATGATAAGTGTGAGGGGGTTGCTGATATTGGGCTGAAATGTCATGGCGTCTACAATTGGCCCAAACCTCCCCACAAAATGAATCAACCATGAAGTGCCTCCTCCAATAACGCATTCTCTCCCAATAGCTCCTCTTATATGAAGAGAAAAGTAGTGACATGGAAATCATGGTGTGCCCATTTTTCCTCATGAATCATACAACATGTGAAAAGGGGAGAATCATACTCCCAATGGGCATCTTCATCTCCAATCCCACTCTCCAAGCAAAGCCTCCCATGAGTATACAAACATTAGCAACATATGGAAGCAAAATACAATGAAAACAAGCTGCCACATGGCAACTGGAGAGTGAACCATAGTTCCATATGAGTAACCAGCGCAATGCACCTTTGGCCTGCATCAAAATAGAAATCAACAAGTGCTTTTATAGCCACTTTTTTTCTGCCACAAACATCTCATAAGATGAAAATATGAAAGTAAAAATTGGTGCCAATGGTGCACACCAAGAAGCATGTGGCTTCCCCCACAAACCATCATGAAAATAGCCACTCCCATTGCTGCAATGGGCCACAAGTACATCATAATAAGGAGCATAAGGATATGTGATCATCCTTAGCTCATCAAGCTGCTCATATAATGTAAAGAAGGGTAAGTCAAAATGAGAGTATATACCTCCTTTACCATGTACTTCGGTCCTTGAGCTGAAATGGCTCATCTGAATGCTCTCCCTCACCTCCAATGAGTAGGGAAATGGTTGTGCCAACCTCTCAAAAATCATCCTGGCTATGCATCTATCCTTATGCTGATATAGATCATGTTGAATTCCCTCCCAAATGAACTCCTATAGCATAGCAAAGTATGCATCAAAGTGCAAAGCTAGGAAGTCCTCATGTGTTGCATGTAATAGTTTCTCCTTGAGACTAGATGTCATAGTCAAGAAGATTATGCCATAAAAATAGATGACCATATCATCCACTATGTATTTTTCATCACCATCTGGGTCATCCAAAATCATGCATGCACCTAGATCCCGGGAGTACTCTACCAATCCTCCTCATAGACAGCACTGGTGATCTATAATGTGATGCTCCCCTCATGTTGTTTCCTGCTACTTTGACATCCCCCATGCCAAATTCATCCTCCAAAATGCTGCCATGCCCATCATGCAGCTACTCATGCTCAAATAGTAATGGTAATCCTGGGAATTTACCCTCGCATGAGAAGCTGTCATCCAAAAGGAATCTTACAATCCTGGTCAATGTAAGCATGAGTAACCTCCATCTACTCCCATGTGTGAAATAGTCTTCCCTCAAAGGAAGTATCCTCTTCCTCTCCAAATATATAGAGCAGTCAACCTGCGTCATGAAGATGCAATCCTCCATCCCTGCAGCAAACTCTGTCAGCGCAGTATAACTGGTGAGATTGGGTGATACTCAAAAATGAGAGAGTGTCTCCATCCTCCTTGGTTTATCCCAAACTCTCTGCACTGTGTTGGACTCCTCCAATGTCTCCACCTCTCTGGAATCCAAGATTTCTGAATTGAATGACAAGATGCCTCTCATCAACTCTAGATTAGGTGGCCTCCCAGGTGGAATTCCCCCATATAGTGAGACATCAATTTCAGAAGTGGACTGTATGTATGAGTGGACTGAGTTGTCCCTCTCTTCACTGCGCTGTACAGTCTCCTTCTCTAGTGCAAAGACCTTCTAGAATAGATAAGGGTGTATCAACCCTTGATTTTGATCCTTCTCTCCTTCCTCCATCTCACAATCCCTAATAACTGCTACGTATGATTTCAGAATTGTGTCTTGGCTTCCATATGTTGAAACATTTGGAACTCCTTGCAAAGATACAAGGGCTCCTCTAATAGGAACGATGGATCCCCTTTTTCCTCCATGTGGTGATGGATCTCCTCTCAACATGATAGCCTTGTTGGTTCTCCTATGCACATGCTCTTCATATAATAGGGATCTTGCCCTTGGCAAGCCATCATACATGTTTTCTTCCCCTTCGGAAGTGAAGAATGGAGTTGGTTTTATGGTTTCACCCATTACATGCAAAGTGTTTGAAGTTATGATACAGGATGATTCACATTGACTTGCATCAAAATCCATCATCAAACCCTTAGTGAATTCATCATATACATTTTCATGACAATATGAAACAGAATTTTCAAACCGACAATCATGAGCCATACCTCTGAGTTGCAGCGCTGCTCCTCCCATGGCCTCATTTTCTTCCTCCATCCTCCCAGTAGTGAAAGTGGGCAATAGACTGAGTTGTGGATCTGCATGTGAGGCTGAATGCTCACACCCAACATGATCACAACTAGGGCTTGCTTCATTCACAAACCCTCTCAAAAAATATTTCCAGTTTTCCCTTTCTTTCTCCTCAAGGTCTTCAATGATACCCTCCAGGGTCTGGAAAAGAAGAAGGGAAACCTCCTCTTCCATCATTCCTATTTTTTGGTTTTCTCTATACATATCTTCTTCTAAATTAGGAGCTTCTACTTCTACTAGCATATTATCTTAGGCTGCATAGAAGCACTGTAAAGTTCCCTTTTCAAGAATATCAAAATTCTATTCCAGAGATTGACTGCAGGGGCATTTACTGGATATGTCACCTTTGAAAAAAGGGATGAGATCCAGAGACTACCTAGCCATCTATAGACTCTATATATAGAGCTTGAAATATTCCTCCTCCAGGGATTCAACACTTTGGCTTGAAGCCACAAGCTGAGCCAAAGATCATGCTTTGATACCACTGTAATGTTATTTTTTTCGGGAATTTCTGCTATAGGGTCCTCAAGGACGTTGTATAAGGAATTTGATGCAAAAATAAGATGAAAGGGGTCTTGGATCCATTTTTTAACACAATAAAAACTTCTCTTCCAGAATTTGAGCTCAAAGAAATGACTCTAGCTAGGTTATTCAAATCTCCCCAAACTAGATCCCTCAAAGAATGCTCAAAGAGTGAGCTTACAGCAATATATGAACATAACCATTAAAATATGAAAATCTGAATGCAACATAAGATGAAATATAATATAGCCATCATGTTCATTAAGATATCAGCTACAATATACATAAATATCTTGAGGGACAAGCCACTCAAGCTACTGGAAACAATCTCCAATGATCAAACTATGAAATACATGAGTTGTTGCAACTACACAAAATGCCGAAGGGCAGTGAAAACGCTGTCTATATGAGAGTAGCTACTGATATAGATGCATATGCATGAAATATGGTTGAAATATATAAGAAATTACCTAGAATATAAGAATGGGCTCCAATACAAGATTTCTAGCCAATTTGGGAGAGATTGCTAGAAATGCCGGAAAATGTACAACGTGAAAAATAACTTGTCACTCCAACTAAATAAAAATGAGAATGAGGCTATGGTAGATATAAAATAATCATTCCCTCCTCTGATAATTTTCTCAAGCAAAGGGTTGATCCCTTTCACTCAAAAACACTCTTCTTGCTAAGCACAAATGGCTCTCCCAACAACTGCCTCTGACAATAACGCAGTTTCTGCCCTAGACTGCACTGTGAGAGATGGTGAGTGTTTGCATTGGTGCCAAAGATCTGAAATGAAGATCAAGAGTCTCCTCTACTACTTCTCTAAAGAATATGCAAGACCTCCACTGGAGAACAGTCCAAAGAATGACTCTATGAGTTCCTCTGTTGCTGCACCCAGCAACACAACTTTTTCTGCTGCAGAAATAACACTGTAGCTGAAGGGATAAGCTTGGCCAAATGCCAGAATGAGGAAATGTAGGTCAAAAAATCTCCTTCCTTGAGGATGAGGTAAGGATTCCCGACCAGGAACACCCTTGGGTGAAGAACACTACAACCCTGCTAAACAGCCCAGGGATGTAAGACTTTGCAGACCCAACGAAAATAGTAAGCTAATGCATAATGAAAATGGGATGCCATCTCCTCCCTATAAAGCAAATGAACTCTTATCACCATGGGTCCCATTCACACTTTCCTCTAGCTCATGCATGTGGATCCTCCACTAAAACTGCGATGTCCAGGTAGGTTCAATGTATCTAGATAGTTTTAGTTGACTTGGTCAAAATGACTAGATCAAGCATGATTCAATCCTGTTCACACCATGTGGTGCTCAATTCAGCTGATTTATTATTCCTCCTTTCACACAAGGAGTGTTATTTCTCCATATAAAAGGGGTTAAGGTGTCTCCTTACCCATTTTATTCAACAAAATGGAAATAGGCAAACTATAATGTTCCTTTTAGCTTGAGGCTAAAAATTGGTAACATTAAATTTATCTCCAACAGTTTCTTTGAAAATTTCCCTTAAGAGTATGCCGAAATCAGGATAGGTTCAAAGTTCTTATGTGATCTTAGGCTATTTTTTATGTTTGTCTTAAATGTTGTCCTTATGAATATGCTGAAAGAAGGCTAGGTTAAAAGTCCTTACTTGATCTTAAGCTATTCTTTTGTTTGTCTTAAATGTTTTCTTTTGAGAGTATGCTGAAATCAGGCTAGTTTAAAAGTCCTTACTTGATCTTAATCTTCCCTTTGTTTTCTTATCTATTTTCTTCTTTTCATCACACTTCTTGATGTCCCATACCATAAATCAACTTAAAGATATCCTTTGATATAGATGACTTGCCCCATGGACCATTCTTGAAACTTGTTGTGCAATTAAATCCTTTTGTGACTCCATAGCTTAATGGATTGATATTGTTTCTTACCTATCCTATCAGCTGAACCATTATTTCAACCTGCTCACACCTTTACCCTTCATAATACTTCCTTCATTTTGATGATATCCATCCCAACCAAAACAAAAAAAATCCTTGTACTTCATAACTAGCCTAATATCATATCATAAGCCTTAATATCATATATTTTGAAAACTTTATATAGAGAGATCCCTCTCTGAATCCAGGAGGGATAGATCCTAGGATTCCAAAGTGGTTTTGATGTAGGCTCTGCAGTGTTGGTTCTTTCCAATCTTGCAAACTACGAAGACCTAACAGTAGGTATAAACAGAAGGAGAGTGATAGTGGATCATAGCTTAGAAGTTGTGACATAGAGAACACGTGAAGAAATAATGGTGGGAGAATAACCTTTTATTAGAGGAAGCATGAAACAAGTAGAAGTAAACTGAGTAAGTGCAATAACCAAATGAGAGGAGGAGTGCTCTAGAAGGTTCTAAGGAGAGAACCAGAGAAAATACCAAAACATTTCTAGCTAGTGAAGAATGCTTGATGACATATTGAGTTGTAAGAAGAGGTGACTTGCTATAGGGGAGAACCTTGGTTGTAGTTAATTTTTTAGCATAGAGAAGCTCACAAACATAGAGAGAAGGATAGCCAAAGAGGGTCATTTCAAAGTTTTAGGTGAAAGCCATGGGAGAGGGAAATAATATGTCTAGGAGAATCACATAAAAAGGAACATGAGTGATGAGGAGTTCAACAGGGAACTCACTGAGATTAAAGTATAGTTGGATGTACTTATGGAAAAGCTACAAAAACACAAGGAAGACTAAAATTTTTGATGGATTTTTAAGAATAATGTTAAATGTTCGGTTAAGGAATTATTTTTGAGAAAGCTATGGAAGAATATGAAGCACATTATAGGACATGTTTGAAAGAAGGGGATCTCAAAGTAGTTGAGTATGTGGTAGAAAATGTGCACTATTATGAACCAGAGAAAGGGACATTGCTTGGAGAGATTGAGGGTGAAGTAGTGGATGAGATCCAAGATTATCATATTTTTCAAACTAATTATTTTTTTATGGATGCAGGTACGGAATATGGTGGACAGTTACCTACATGTTAATTTCTAAACATGTTCTATGCCATTTCATTTTAGGGCACACAATACTAAAGGAGATAGAACATACTAATAGATCGATGGAAGACAAGCCAAAACAGAGATAGTAAATGGTGGCGTTACGACGATCGGCAGGATGCTTCTACCAGAAAAGTCTCCAATAGGATATTTAGCCAAGCATGTCACACATAACCCCATAACAACCCAAAAAAAGAACACTCCATAAGTATGCATCACTAAGAACGCAACTCCATTGCCATCAAGAGAGAAGAAAATCCTCCACACAACGTGTGTATAATAAACTCCAAGTATCTTGAATATATAGGCATATTTGGGGGTGTGTGACAGGCTCTTTAAGAAATTTAACTCTATACTATATTCCAAGCCAACCTAGCACATAAGTGGAATAAATTCAAAGTACATGTTTTGCTCATCCTATCGAGATGATATTTAGATCAATCTTACACCTCTCTCAAAGAGGAATCCAATAAAAATATTGGGATCATCATCTGAGCAGCACAACCTAGAGTTTGGACCTAGTTGTCTAATTTTAACACTCCCTCTCAACTAGGGAGAACTCCATCCACCTGTGCAATCAAACATCATGGGTCATCCCACCGTAAATTTCTTTGCTGGCCTCTTTATTTCAGAACAGAAGTGGGTCAGTCACAAAGACATCAGACCCGGATGACAGATTCAACCCATAGGTCCGGAACCTCTATAGGACTCACAAAGAGTCTAATACCAACCCTAAGTTGGCTTACCTGACCATAAGTTGGTTGGAGGTCCTAAACCTCACTAGGACTCAAGAGAGTCATATACTAACCTAAAGTTAGTTTCACTGACCCGAAGTCAGTTGGAGGTCCGAAACCTCGCTAAACTTGATTCCAGATCAAGTGGTTGGACATGTACCATCCTAGACATAGAGAGTACGCCAATCTCCGATGCATCCATTGATTTTGCTATGGTCTTCATTCACATTTCCCACCTCATTGGCCAAATGAGAGGTACTTCCCATGAGTCTGAAACTCCATGGGTAGGATGCATACAGGGCACATATCAGAGAGAGGTAAACCATCTCAATATCATCATGGTGGGGTAGAAGCACACCAACTAGGTTTGGGAAGCCTAGCCCTGTGGTTGCTTATAGCACCAAAGCTATCCCAAAAACCCCCTTGGAGCTCCCAAAGCTCATCAGCCAACAAGACCCTCAGAAAAGGGTCGTTCCATGATTCCAAGATTCTCACGAAAGGTTAGGAACATGACCTTCCCTAAGGGCATTGTGAGAATGTCCGCGACCTTCTCATCAGTTCCTATATGATCGAGGCTTATGTCACCTCGCTGTACCATATCCCGAATAAAGTGGTACCAACCATCAACATGCTTAGATCAATCGTGGAACCCGGGATTCTATGAAAAATGAATCCCCCTCTGGTTATCAAAAACGATAACGGTGGCATCTAACACATGCTCGAACAACTCATTGAAGAGATTTTGCAACAAAGTGACTTCACAATGGGCCATACATGCTACAATGTACTCGACCTCAGCAGTACCCAAGGCTACCGACTTTTGTTTCCTGCCCGAAGAAGATCTACTTATGAAGTAGCATCCAAATGTGCTCTTACGATCCACCACACTGCCATCCCAATTGACATCAGTATATCTAAGGAGTGTCATGCTCCCGGAAATGTATCTTAACCCATGGTCTATTGTGCCATAGAGATATCTCAAGAGTTTCTTGGCAACAACCCAGTGAATGTTATGATTAAGCATGTGTTGACTCAAAGTGTTTACTGCACAACATACGTTCGGACGAGCATTCAATAAGAAAATCAGAGCCCCAATGAGTTGATGATACTCAGTAGGATTTTATAACACGGGCCCAGCAGTGCTGCCATTGAACTTCTTAACTTTGAGCTTTATCAGAGTCGACACGGACTTACAATCCACCATATTAGATCTTACCAGAAGCTTCACAATGCATTTTCCTTAAGAAAGGAAAATCTCACCAGGTCTCTGTGAGACCTCCAGGTCTAGGAAGTAGTGCACCAGTCCTAGGTCCTTCCTTTAAAATTCAGCAGTGAGCTCCCTCTTGCACTAATGAATGAGAGAGTCAACACCTGTCAGGAAGAGGTCATCCACATACAACACCAGAATAAGAGGCTTCTTTTTATCAACTTTTGAAGTAATTAACATTAATACGAGTGAAACCCAACTTCATCAGGTAGCTATCTATCCTCTCGTACCAAGCTCTGGGTGCTTGCTTCAGCCCATAGAGGGCTTTATTCAACCTGTAGACATGGGTATCCTGATTACCCATGTGAAAGTTTTCTTGATCTTTTTGAGTGTTTTCTTTGGTTGAATGATCATTTCTTTTTTCTTTTGATTCTTCTCCTTGTTGCTCCGAGCATATATTACATTGCTTGTTTGGGGCACTTTGAAAACTTTCTTTTGGTTTGGAAGATTGCAACATTAGTTTGAGTGCTTTCTTGTGCTTGTTTTGCATTGATTGAGTCATTCAATTTCGATTGTTATATTCGAAATACTCAGGAAAATGTTAATTTTGTTTTTAATGTAATTAGTGCATTGTGTGCTTCATTTCATTGGAAAAAAAAAAAAAAAAATCCCAAAATTAAAAGTCACTAAGGAATGGAAAGATCAGTGGTATCATAACTCTATGCACATGACCAATTGTAACTCCACGTAGTTGGTTGCCAAATCACACTTGCCCACTCAGCATATTACATCAACGTACATATGGTTTGATGTGTTTGGTATTTGATTGGAGGAAATCGTGGAGGTGTATGGAGGTTTCTCTACATACACCTCTTCCTTTATCACACCATGCAAAAAGGTGGTCTTTTCATCCATCTGATGAAGATTTCGTCCTTGTGTAGCAAAAAGAGAAATAATATATTATAGGTGAAATAATAATCAGTGCCTTCCTAGAGAAGACTCAGGCAACACAACTTCCCATCATATCCATGCTTGGTCTTATATCGAGGTGACAAAAAATTTGTTCTGTGGCCTAGGAACCATATCCTAGACATCATCCTCGCATCCTTCCAGGCTTGATGCCTTACAACTTCTTTAAATGATCTAGGCTCATATTGTACTTATGGAATCTAGATACCCTTGGTACTTATATGGCTTCTTGGATTTCTTTCGGAATTTCCCCCTCTAAAGCCATATGTCTTTGAGCCATGAGGATCTTCTTTCGTTCAGCAATGATATTAGCTCAGGAGAATATAAAGTTGAGTTCTCCCTCTTAATGCTAGCTTCTCTTGGGAGAGAAGACATTTATTTCAAATGAGGGCATCCCAAACACCAGCTTGGAAAAGGAGTCTTATTCTCCCAGAGTCAAAGCGATTCAAGACCCAAACAATGTGACTGAAGACTGCAAAAAACTTCTCAGATCACACTTCCAGGTTTGTTATTACGCTCCAATGTAAGACTAATACAGATTACCGCTATGATGAAATTCATAAACATGGGTGACTATCTATGTCACTGTCATGATGGAGTGGCATAGAATGATAGATTTAGCTCCTCAAGATTGCAGCTATAGAACTGTCATCACTGTCATATCCCTGATTATGATGTTGCCATAATTTTATCGTACCCATCACTATCTTCTTCATCATAGTCATACTGCCATATAATATTTGAATATTTCAAATTTCATGGTCATACATATTCTGCCATATGTCACTATCAAACAGGGATAATATATCCTGATTCCTCTTCTCATGATCTTGCACTGCTTCTTATTTCCCAGATCTTTCCATTTGTCATTCTTTTTGGTCATTTTAGAAGACTGCTCCTAAGGCTACCAACATTGGCCTAACTCTATGACACCTATCAAAAAATTAGAAGAAGAGAAAAATGTGATTTGAAATTGAAAATTGAAGGTTTCTTGTAAAATTTTGAAAGATAGTTTATGTCTTGTGGGAAATGGATCGATATTGAAAAAGAACATAAGCATAGTAAATTTAGTTAAGTTTTTCATATTTTAATAGTGAAAAATAGACAACATGCAACGTCACAAAACAACAATTTGATGATGGAGTTCACCCATCCTGGGCTACATCTCGAGGTACTACTTCCAATGTTGGCCCTTTCAATTATATGCTCAAATTTCAAATTACATCAACATACAATGCTCAAATCACAAAAATAACACTGCCATTATGTTCTGAACACCTAAAACCCCTATATAGGCTCTTCTTCAGCTAAATGTCCAAGTTAGTCCTCCTTCTTCATTTCCCTACTAATTGTCTTGCAAAATTGACCCTTTGTCAAAATTGGAAATGAATTCTATCTTTGGTGGTCTTGCACAGCCAAAAATCCACAGAGAAGTGGCGTATGCCTGGCGAAAAATGTGATAATTTTTTAATGGTTAAATTGACACCTACAACCTTCTTTTTCACTTCTAGGTTGGTCATGTGGCACTTATATGGCGGTGGGTAGGGTGAAACATACCTTAGCCCTCTCATTGGTTCTGTAGGTAGTTATATTAACAAACATGGGGTTGGGACTGGGGCCAACTCCCCTTCCTTTTCGCCTTGATGCTTGGTCATAATAATGTCCATGCAACCCAAGGTTGGGCCAATTGGAAGAGCTGGCCAGCCCACCCATCCCCCTAAATTCCAAACTTGTTATGCCAAAAATATGTGTGATCCACATTAAAAAACAATAGCTAGCTTGGTGGTTAAATCAAACAGTTAGTTTATGGAGGTTGCGGGGTCGAACCTTGTCATGGTCGGTCTGTTGCACAAAAGAAATTTAGCCAATGAAACTCAACCATGTGATGACATCCCATAGGGCCCCATGGCAGCCTTTCATTTGGTCATGTGGTGGCATGTATTTGGCCCAACCACAATCACCTCAACTAATAAAACTTTGCCACTAGTCTTGTCCTGATTTGGCCTTTGACAACTGTACTGCACAGTCACCTAGTGACGTTAGTGCCACATCATCATACAGTCTTCCCAGTGAGCTACCCAGTCAACCATACAAGTTTAATTTCTAGTTGTTTATCTAAAACTTCAGAATGGGATACCTTTATCATACAGGTTCATATTGAGGTGATTTAAGCATCGTTGGAATCAGAATGATGAGATCTACAATTTGGTGTTTGTTTTAGGAGAATTTGAGAAATTTGATTTTTTATCATATTTTTGAGCCTCTGGATAATTCCTCCCCACTAGAAGCTTTTGGACCACAAAAATTCTGATTTTACTTAACAAGTAAGTGAGGTTACAACTCCCTCACTTTCCTAATCTCAATCCACCTTGCTTTACTTCGATTAGTACCTTTGAGTCCCACTCGAAGATACTTCACATTGCCTCTGTGTGAATTCTTGATTCTCCTGTCTGTTGGGAATCACGATTGCCATTAGACCAAAACCCGAAGGTGTTAGTCAACGATCGCATCGCCAGAGATAAGGATCCACGAAAGGCAGTTAGTCCATGTCACGAAACACACCGGAAGCGTTGGTTTATCCAATGTCCAACAATCTCCCCTCTAACGCGATCTGGGTGTTTATTGAACTCGTGACCTACGCTCTGATACCACCTGTTGGAAATCATGATTGCCGTTAGGCCAAAACCCGTAGGTGTTAGTCAATGATCGCATCGCCAAAGATAAGGATCCACCAAATTCAGTTAGTCCATGTCGTGAAACACACCGGGAGCGTTGGTTTATCCAATGTCCAACACTGTCAATAATTGAGTCTTCATGCAACTCAAATTTTTTTTTTTTATGGGTGGTTCATGGATGCTAGGTGGCCGCTACACCTAGGGGAAAATCCAAGCAAATAAACAATAAGGGATCTACCCGTTGGCACAAAAAACATGGCCTAACCCCAAGGGCGTCGAGGAGATTTGACCTTGTGACCTCCCAACTAGAAAAGTACTTAGCAACGAGAAATCAACCAATTGAGATATCCCTTGGGGCTGCAACTCATTTAAATATTCAGGAGATAAATCTACTATAGATATAATAATTTTAACATTATGTTGATGATCATCAATCATTGGAGGCTCATAAAATCTCTAGTTTTCCACATTCACAACAAAATAAATTTGCATGTAAGGTGGAAAATCTAATCAGAAAGCATTGTTACCAATATTCTCCAAAATTTTGAAAGGACCATATCTGATTGGATTGATATTTTTACCTTCACCTTGAATTATTTCCTTACTGATATACAACCAAACTTAATCTCCCACTCGGAAATCATGATCAACTCGATGCTTGTCTGTCTTTCTTTGTACTTGGCTTTTATTTTCTCTAGTTGTTCTTGTACTCTTTGATGCACTAGCTTAATTTTTTCAATGAAATGCTTAGGTTTTTCCACATCACTATGTCCATCTACTGAAATATCTTTACCAAAGATGAAATCCAAAGGAGAATTTGGTAAATAAACCAAACATACTTCAAATGGAGATACTTGTGTCGAATAATGTTTGGCTTGATTGTAGGCATGTATGATGCAATGCAAATGGTCATCCCAAAGTTCAAGATGCTTACCACAATATCCTCGAAGGAGATGCACCATTGCTCTATTCACTAATTTTGTCTTCCTGCTAGTTTTTGGATGAAATTTTGTGCTCTTCTTCAACTTTTTTAACATGAGTTCCAATAATTGTGACCAAAAATTCCCAAGAAATCAAGAATCTAGATAAAAAATAATAGAAGTGGGTAGCCAAAAGTGAACCCATACATTTTGGAAGAACATCCTTGTGATTTGTTCAATTGTAAATTTTTTCTTACATGGCATCAACACACACATTTTTTTGAAACAATCAACAACAACATATAGATAAACATGAACTTTCCTAGACATTGGTGCCCCCCCTAAAAAATCCATAGAAATAATTTCCCCAGGACAAGAAGGAATTATAATTCGAGTGTAAAAACCCAATTTCCTATTAGTAGGCTTACTAGTAGCACATGTGGAACAACCTTTTACATATTTTGAAACAATTTCATTCATGTGAGGCAAATAGCATTACCTCTGAATTTGAGCAATTTTTTTCTTACACCAAACTGACCAGCAATAAGAGAAGTATGGGATTCCCTTATGACATTGAATCCTTCTCCCTATCTAACACATAAATTTCCAAGATGATACAAAAACGTTTTATGAACATGATAATCCAACTCTTCAACATGATTTCCTTGACTCGAAGTTGCATAAAAATATTTAAAATTGTCATCTTGAGAATATTTTTTATATAACTTTCACGCATGATTGGGTTATGCTTAAGAATAATATATGCATTAACAATAGGACTTGATAACATATTTGAAAATTTGTTGTATATACCTTTCTTATACTTGATTACCAAATGAAATTTTTGTGGGAATCCCATCAACCTGTAATGTCTAGCTTGTTATATATTAGTTTGTGATTGTAAATCTTTAAAAGGTTCATGGTTAGTATGAATAATAATTTCTTTACCATTTAAATAATTCTTTCATTTCTTCACACTTTGTACCAAAGCATACAAATCTTTATCATAATTTGGACATTTAATTACGGCATTAGTAAAGGTTTTAAAATGATAATAAATATGCTTACCATGTTGCATTAAAACTACTCTCATAGCATAATCACTTGCATCATTTTGAATCTCAAATGGATGCTTGATCTGGAAGTGTTAGAACTAGTGTTGTAATGATTTTTTCTTCCAATGTGTCGATGGCTTTTGATCTGAATATGGGCAAACTAGTTACTGTTGTGCTAGCTCCCTCATCAATATTAAAAATGTGTGCTTAGGATCATCTCATGTTAACCATTTGTGAAAGGGTTTATGTGTGTAGTTTCATGTGGTTTTGATGATCAAATTTTGAGTTTAATTAAATTTTAAAAAATCATATAAAGAAAATGAAATGTAGAAACATAACTCAGAGCCATCACATAACACAATGGATGATAATGGAGTTCACCCCTGCTGGGCCACATCTCTATGGGCCTGTTTTAAATAGCTAGGCCCTCTTGGGATTAAGAGTCAAATGTCAAATTACAAGCATATGTGATGCTCCAATGGATTTTTTGACTACTCCATTGGCTTCCAAAGACGTGAAAACCCCAAAAATGACTATTCAATATGTGAATTTGGCTTAAAAATAATCTATGATTGACATCCCATCTTGGAGGCCATGGACTTGTTTAATCTCCAATGTGACAAAATCAACTTCAGATGTGCTCCAATGCCTCTAAAAAAAATACCACTATTTTCAAAACATAAAATACATCTAAAAATGATTGTTCATTCACTCCATTTGGCATTTAGCTGATTTGGGCATGGCCTTCCTTCCTGGTGGCCTTAGGCTTCAAAAATTTTCAAGTGACCAAAAACACCTATATATATTTTCTCCTCTGCCTCTGCAAGTTGTTCCAATGGATTCATGGCATGCCAATTTTCTAGTAATGACTATTCCTGAGCCAAAATTGGTCGAACATTTCTCAAGATAGGCCTCATTAAATTTTCCCCTAGATTTTCCCTCTAAATCTATAGAACTGCGAGTTAGCTCTGACAAATCTGGAAGTGGTGCCGGATTTGGAGGTAGCTACAAAATTACGCTAACTTAATCTCAGCTTAATTAAATATTAACTATAGATTAACATGAAATAAGCACAATAAGTTTGGCACTTTTGCTGAGGTCATGTGGCATGGTCGCATGAGGAGGAGGGCTGGCCCCCTCCTTCCCACCATCAGACATCACATAATTGTTCAAATTAAATTTCTCCACCAACATTAACAAGGATCATAGTAGGGATCATTGGTATGAGTGCGAAAGTGGTATGGGGGAGGTCATGGGGTCGAGCCTCGACCTCGTCACACAATACACATTTTTTGGCAACGTTTAAAACCAACGTTATATACGCTCTAACCATATAGTGCCTTGGACTTTGGCTATGTATTTAACACTCCCACCATATGAATACGAGCCTCCAAACCTTTTACATTATCCAAAAATTTGGTTTGGATATATTTAAAATGTGTCACCAGTATATTAATATGCCCATATATTATAACATTGCCACCAATATATATATATATATATATAGTCGGACCTTAGGTTAAATAAAATGCAGAATTAATATAACCTTTGAACCAAACTTGACTTTGGGATAATATATCATGTCAACTTGTTTCTTCAAAAATCGAGATCGTATGAAGAAGTTATGGTCTGTTGATCGTCATTCAGAACATGAAAAATGTTTAAAAAATTGTAGAATAGGTATAGGGTGATGACATGTCAGCCCAGTCAGCATGCAGAGAATCTTCTTTAATTTTTGTCTAATGGGATAGTGACAAGTGTCACAATTGGATTCGACAGTTTGGTTTGTTAAGGTGAAATTCGCCCAAAGTCCTCCAAGGTTGAGTTTGGGTTCATGCGGATTTTTATGTGTTGGAATTAATTCCTTTTGTATACAAAAGGAATTAATTCCAACACATAAAAATCCGCATGAACCCAAACTCAACCTTGGAGGACTTTGGGCGAATTTCACCTTAACAAACCAAACTGTCGAATCCAATTGTGACACTTGTCACTATCCCATTAGACAAAAATTAAAGAAGATTCTCTGCATGCTGACTGGGCTGACATGTCATCACCCTATACCTATTCTACAATTTTTTAAACATTTTTCATGTTCTGAATGACGATCAACAGACCATAACTTCTTCATACGATCTAAATTTTTGAAGAAACAAGTTGAATTGGATTCCTGGTGATGGTTCGGTCATTGTAGTTCTAGTTTGGTGCAATTCTGAGCACTCTCACTTTTGAGAAAATTTTTGCCCTTGATCCAAATTCCGATCACACCTTCCCATTGACATGGTTTTGGACCCACAAAAGTTGGTTATCTCATGAGAGCTGAATACTCTTCTGTTTTCTTAAGTTCTATCATCCTTATTCTACTTGGAAAATTCACCATGACAACTAGTTCGGTTCACTAACATGCATTGTCTTGCAAATGTCTTAGCTCTTCAATTAATGTTCTCCTTTTGCTGTTGACCCAATTCAACACTTGCTAGCTTCTTATTGATATATCACTTTTGTTGTACCAAATCGATTCCTCATTTCCTGGAAAACTAAATGATTGCCTTTCGACTGAGAATATTGTTCCTCCTTTGCACAAACATGCATTCGATGCAAGCTTCTCCTTGGAAACCACTTTTCCAACTTAAAACCATCCAAGTAAACTACAACAATGAGTTCTAACATAAGTAATAACAAGGAAAGAAATGGCCATTCTTTTTCCTCAACGATTCCAAATTCAACATTTGGAAGAATGCATTCTCCATCTCCTTCTCTTCTAGGCATCAACACATAAAATGGTATACAATGGTTGCTAACTTTTTTCCTGACATCTTGTCACAAACATAAGAAGGACGACATATCTAAATATGTTGTGTTTGTATCTAAAAAACACATCATGCAAGAAATATAACTTGACGACATATATTTGTACTCCTTCAGATAAAATAAAATCACATCATGTGAACATCACCATGTACTCTCACATCTTGGTGTCAAAACTTATTGACCAAACACAAGTCTACAAAACGTGCCTCTTCAAATGACTAACTCTCAAGTCAAGCACAAGCATGTGTAATAACTTGAAGATTATTTTCCCAAAACAAAATGAATTCCACATTTCATGAAGCACTTCGTCAACATCTCCTTTTCATATTAGGAGACAAAATCAACTCTTCCAAGTCGATATGACAATCATGTAACACACAATCGATCAACAAAATTCGACACTCATGCATGTGCAAATGATCAACACTCTCAAGTTGACAACATACATGTTGAACAAAGCAATCAACCAAGACAAGTCAATTACTCATGCATGTTCAAGCATAATGAAACCATCAAAATTCCACTGTTCATACACACAAAATCTCATTCATGTATACAATTCTTCAGCTCTCTCACAAGTACAATCATATGTACAAGAAATCCATTCATATGTACATGTACTTAAAGCTGAAATGAACACATGTTTGCTACAATAAAGTGAGTCAACATACTCCACTTTCAATCACCTTCTTGGCGTAAACATGCAACATGCATTCCATTGTGAAAGAAATGCATCAACATCAAAATACATGCAAAGCCTTAATTGGATATAAAATCTAACTATCTCTTACCAAACCATTTCAATGGTGCTTCTTTGAGCTGCATATCATCATCACATGAATCATCTTGACCCACATCAATTATGGAATCTTCTTTTCCATTCTTTCCATTCTCTTTCTCCACCTTCTTTAAATATCATGGATGACTTGTTGGATACAAATTCCAACACTTTTCTACAAGATGACCTTTCTTATGGCAATGAGTGAAAAAAAATTGCATATTCTTTTCAACATGGCTTGCTTTATCCTTGGCTTTCCGCCTCATTTTATTTGAAATTATCCTGTGCATGGCTATCTTCTTCCAACATATTGAAACATTATGGTTATCCAAAACACAAAAGGAACATGCAAATTTTCTCCAAATCTTATGTGAGAATTTGCCATGTTTATCATAATTAAAATCAACTTGATTAAAAGCATATTTATACCTAGAACATTCACCTTTGTCGCCTTCTTAAGGAGGTGAATTTGATGAAGTAGTGTCTCTCTTCGGAATACCAACAATTGCTTCAATGGTTTTAGAGCTTTCAACATCCCCTTGTTCATCATTCTCATTAGCCGCATGCTTATGAGCACCTTCTTGAAAAGTGGGTGTAAAACTTTTGCATTCCTCATGAACACAATATTCACATTGAGCTTGAGGTGATGAACATGAAATGAAATTCCTTCTTGGAACACCTTCATGTACCTCCTTATCTTTATATCTTTCTCCATCATGTTGTCCATAACCAAGACCCAAATACTTAGGCCTTTCCTCAACAAAAATTGTTTCAACTATGCCTTGTGCATGTTTTCCCAATCATTTACATTCATAGCCCATATTCATCAATAATTTTGAACCTATTCATCTAGTGTGTCTTTTAAAAGCACCTAAACATTCATATTGAGAGGAAATTGAAGATAAACTTGAATTTCATATGTATTTTTGAAGCACATGCTTGGCTAAGGATTCCTTGGCATCATAGAGTTTATTCTCCATATCATGCATCCTTTCTACATTCTCATTTGAAATTTGGAGCTGAGTCTCCATCTCGTGCATCTTTTCAAAAAGCTCTTTCTTCTCCTCCTTCATGGAAATGAACTGCTCTTGAAGTTTAAGGCTCTCCCTCTTATATTCATACTTCTCTTGCATCTTATCAATCATGATGTAGAGTTTTTGTAACACTCTTTATCAAAGATTTTTTCTAAGGAAGATTGACTAGAAACATCACTTCATGAAGCTTCCATCATACATGCAATGCATACAAAGCTTATTTGATGTGATTTGAGATCTGAGTTCTCAATCTTGACTTCTTCTTCACACACATAAACTTGCACACGGTTAAATTCTACTTGCACAAATTTAAAAAAAAAATAGATATAGAAAAAATAGCTAACCTTGGATTAAATGAGCTAAACCTTAGCTTTGATACCAACTTGATCTGAATATGAGAAAACTAGTTATTGCTATGCTTGCTTCCTCATCAATATTAAAAATGTGTGATTAGGATTGTCTCATGTTAACCATTTTTTAAGGAGTTTATGTGTGTAGTTTTATGTGTTTTTGATGATCAAATTATGAGTTACTTAACTTTTTAAAACTCATATACAGTAAATGAAATACAGAAACATAACTCACAGCAATTACATAACACAATGGATTATAATGGAGTTCACCCTTCCTGGGCTACATCTCCATGGACCCGTTTTAACTAGCTAGGCCCTCTTCGGATTAAGAATCAAATATCTGATTACAAGAATCTATTTTTATGGCTGCTCCTTTGGCTTCAGAAGACATGAATACTCAAAAAATGACTATTCAATATCTGAATTTGGCTTACAATTGATCCAGCTTGACCTCCCATCTTGGTGGCCATGGGCTTGTTTAATCTCCAAAGTGACAAAAGCACCATTAGATGTGCTCCAACACCTCTGCAAAATGTACCACTATGTTCCTAATATCAAATACATCTAAAAATGACTGTTCATTCACTCCATTTGGCCTTTCGTTGATCCGGGCATGGCCATCCTTCCTGGTGGCCCTCGGCTTCAAAATTATTCAAGTGACCAAAAACACCTGTAGATTTGTTCCTCTTCCTCTGCAAGTTGTTCCAATGGATTCATAGCATGTCAATTTTCTAGGAATTACTATTCTTGAGCCAAATTTGGTCGAAAATTGCTCAATATAGGCCTCATTCAATTTTCCCCTAGATTCTGCCTCTAAATATGGAGACCTTCCAGTTAGTTCCAACAAATCTAGAGGTGGCACCGGATTTGGAGGTGGCTGCCAAAATTCCACCAAATTAATCTCAGCTTAATTAAATCTTAACTGCAGATTAACGCACACTAAGCACAATTAGTTCGACGCTTTTGCTGAGGTCATGTGGCATGGTTGCATGAGGAGGAGGGTTGGCCCCCTCCTTCCCGCCATCAGACATCGCATAACTATTCAAATCAATGTTCTCCACCAATCTTAACAAGAATCATAGTCGGGCTCATTGGTATGAATGTAGGAGTGGTATGGGAGAGGTCATCGGGTCGAGCCCCAACCTCGCCCCACAATACACATTTTTTTGGCAACGTTTAAAACCAACGTAATATACACTCCAACCGTTTAGTGCCTTGTACTATGGCTATGTAAGTAATGCCCCCACCATATGAATACACTCCAAACCTTTGTCATTATCCAAAACTTTGGATATATTTAAAATGTGCCACCAATATATTAATATGCCCATATATTATAACATTGCCACCAATATATATATAGTCGAACCATAGGTTAAATAAAATGAGGAATTAATATAACCTTTGAACTGAACTTGACTTTGGGTTAATATATCATGTGCAGAAATTTTATAATAAAGTTTGGATTAAACATTAAATATTAATACATATAAAATATAATATAATATATGATATTCACAATATATATATATATATATATATATATATATATATATATATATATATATAATCCATCCTTAATACAAAAGAAATTAATTCCAACACAAACATTAGGAGAATTTTGAGGCCTAAAATGGCCCCCCTAAAGAAATAATAAAATAATAGCTAAACCAATAAAATAATATTTATGAATTTTCAATTCACTTTTTTACACCGCAATTCATGTAACCATAGTTAAATTCAATTCAAAAGTTGTACCAAAATAAAATTAATAAAAAATATTGTATTGATGTGACTATAAATAAGAATGAGCCTTTTAAGAAAAAGGTCATTATCATTGAACAACTAATGCATTTGTCCTTTGTACTTAAATAACTTAAAATAAAATATAAATATAAATGTGTAAATTCTTAATTATGTTATATACTATTAATTAAAATTTATATTATTTAAATTGTATAATAACATGTAATTAATATACTATATAAAATTAATATAATATAATATAATATAATAAATGTATAGGGATAGGCATTGTTTCTTTCAAGAAATATGAAATGACAATAATATATTTTTATTCAAAAAGTGTGAGATGAAATTTATTATGAGTACTTTACTTTGACTTTAAAAGTACTTAGAGCACTACCATGGTTACTATGAACTTTTATCTACCATTGAGAATGTGACAAGTAAGTACCTTTAATTCAAGCAATGTCACCTCAACCATTAGGGATGATGTCATCCCTTAAAATGTGATTGGTTCTCATAAAGTGAATTTTGATTGTACATTTTTCTTAGGAGGCCCATTTTAAACCTTAGAATTCCCCTAATGAATCATCATTAACCCAAATTCAACCTTGGAGGACATTGCACAAATTTCACCTTCACAAACCAAAATGGCGAATCCAATTGTGACACTTGTCATAGTCCCATTGGACAAAAACTGAAGAATATTCTCTGCATGATGACTGGGCTACCATGTCATCGCCTTGTACCTATTATGCAATTTTTTATAAAAAAATTCATGTTCTGAACGACAATTAGCAAACCATAACTTCTTCATACGAACTCGTTTTTCGACGCAATGAGTTGTGTTGGATTCCTGGCGACGGGCGGGTCATAGTTGTTTTGGTTTTGTGAAATTATGAGCACTTTCATTTTTGAGCAATTTTTTTCCCCTAGTCCAAATTTCGATCCAATTTCTTATTCTTTCCTCCCCACCAAAAGAATTGTTTCACACTTGTCAAAGCATGACATAATGGTGTTGTAATGAGTGAGAATTTAGAGACAATTTTTATCCAATATTGGGCTACTCCCAAAAATATCCTAACTTCTGTAAAATTGTTGGGTTTAGGCGAGTTCACAATAACATCAAATTTTGGGGGATCAATCATCAATTCACTCCCTCCCACAATATTTCCCAAATAAACCAAACAGGTTTCCCAAAATTCACACTTATACATATTCAAATAAAAATTATCATTTTTCAAGACATCTAAAGCTTGCTTCACATGCTTGACATGCTCTTTGTGAGTCTTACTGAAAATCATGATATCATCTACGTAGACTATGACAAAATCATCGAGGAATGGTTTGAACACATCATTCGTAACTCTCATGAATGTTTTCGGTGCATTGCAAAGGCCAAATGACATAACCAACAATTCAAACAAAGCTTGTTTTGTCTTGAAATAAGTTTTCCAAATATCATCTTTAGTAATCCTTATTTGATGATAACCTCTTCTCAAATCCAACTTATTAAAATAAACAACTACCTTTAACTGAACTAGAAAATCCACAATGCAAGGAAGAGGATAGCGATTCTTTATTGTGAGTTTGTTCAAAGCTCTAAAATACACACACATGCACCATCTACCATCTTCGTTTGGAACCAAACCAATAGGAGATCCACAAGCAGATGTGTTAGGCCTTTTGACCCCTTTTCAAGTAGCTCTTGAAGTTTCTTCTTGATTTATGCATTCTCCAAAACTGACATTTTGTACATGCCAATATTTGGAAGTGGTGCATCCTGTTGCAAGTGAATCTCATGTTGGATTCCTCTTTTAGGAGGAAACCATGTAGGTTCGTGAAGCATATTGTCATAAGTATTAACAAATTTAACCAATTCATGCTTGAGCTTTGAATCACATCTTGTGAAAACTTCAAACTTAGTAGTATCTTTAGCTTTAATCATCATCAACACAAAAAACATAGTTATCAATCAAAAGAAAACTATTACCTCTAAACGAGAAATCTAGCCCAAAAAAGCTCAAAAACATGAAAAAACAACCCAAAAACAAAAAGTGTGTCTTCTAGAATGCACTGTTTTTTTTTTGGGTCAAATTTCAACACTTTTTTAAATTATGCTAAAAACCAAATTTTATCTTGAAAGAAGGATTGAAAAAACACCCTAGAAACAAATAGTGTTGATGGTGGAATAACATCGCTAATTTTTTTGTGCGCAAAAACAACTTGAAAACAAAAAGTGTTGATGTTGGAATAACGTCGCCAATTTTTTGTGTGCAAAAAGCAGTCTGAAAACGAAAAGTGTTGTTGCTGGAATAACGTCGTCAATATTTTGTGTGCAAAAAACACCTTGAAAACGATAAGTGTTAATGTTGGAGTAATGACTTTTTCTTTTCGAGGTAAATTGTCAACAATTTTTAATAATGACATTAAAGATAAAATATCATGACTCTGAAAAACCTTAAAATTTCAACGATAAACATGAAATTAAAGATAAAATATCAAAACTCTTAAAACTGCAAAAAAAATTATGCATGGTATTAAAGATAATCTATTATTGTCTCTCTCAAAAGCCTTGAAAACCCAAGGATGACATTCAAGATAAAATATCACTTGTAAAAATAAAAATTAAATAAAAATTAAATAAATAAATAAACACAAAAAATTTCAAACAAAAATAAAAAGGGGAAATTTAAAAAAAGCACACAATTTAAAGAAAAAAGTTAAAAATTAACCCAAAACAAAAAGACAAATATATATATATATATATATATATATATATATATATATATATATATATATATATATATATATATATATATATATATATTAGTTATAAAAAAATAATAATAAAATAAAAAACCACATAATTAAAAAAATGATAAAATAAAATAATTAAAATGAGAAATTTAAATATGAGGGGTTTCTGCAGTGCATTATTTTAGAAATTTAAAATTAAAAAAACAATAATAATAAAATAAAAAATAATTTAGATTTAGAAATTTAAATTTAAAAATCAAATAAAAATAAAAATTTTAAAACAAGATAAAAAATAAAATAAAATAAAAACTGAGAATAAAATTTAAATTTAAAAAACAATGCATATAAATCTATGAAAAATACATTTTTAAATAAAAAAATTAACAAAAATTCATCTTTTTTTTAAATTAAAAAATAAGAATAAAAATAATAAATTCAAATTTAAAAACAGTAAAAATTTAAAAAAATTAAAGAAATTGAAAAAAAATGAAACAAATAAATTAAAAAATATTATATTTATTTAAAAAAATAAAAATCCAAATAAATTTAAAAATAAATTATTTAATTAAAAAAATAAAAAATTAAAAAAAATAAATAAATTAAAAAAAGTAAACAAATAAAATTTAATAAAAAAATAATTAGAATCACTATTGCCGCCTTGGGGGCCGCGGGCTTGGCCAACGGATGGCGGAGAGCTGACAGCGCTCCGTCGCCCTTCGGTCGAGCCTTGCGGCCCCTAGGGCAATGACAATGGTGATACTTGAATTGACCCTTATTGCCCTGGGGCCATCGGGCTCTGCTGACAAGTGGTGGAGAGCTGCCCAGAATCGACCCCGACGACCCCCAAGGCGGCGGCAGTGGGCGGCGATGATTCCTAGAATCGACCCTCGCCGCCCTAGGGGCCGCGGGGCTCAGTTGACGACTTGCAGAGAGCTTTCCGTGAGGCTTGACCGATAGGCGGCAGAGAGATGCCAGGTGATACATTCGGAACTTTGGGCCAAGGTATCAAATATCATTTCTCTTAACATAATATAAAAATCAATAGGAAATTCTGGATAGTAGGAAATTATAGCAGTTCTATCTGTAGGATTGATGGCCACAATAATATTATTGTATACTTGGTTGAATCTCTTGGAAAAAAATTTCACAGCTTCATTCTCTTTCTTTCTAAGGGACACATGGATCAATAAGCACAGATGGAGTTGTTTTCTTAGCTAGTTAGGATGCCTTTATTTTTGCCTCTGCATGATCAACCTCAATGGGTGGAATGGGGTCAACAACAACTATAGGCTCTGTGTATGGATATGAAACTGGGAGTATATGCATTCAGCACATTAGAATCGAATCACATATATGGCCCACCACTCTCATCACCGTTCCTTGCTATAGTGAGGTGAGCCATAATGAAAAAAAAATGTGCTATAGTATAGGGCATGTTATGGTCCCTCGAGTCTCTCGATTAAGTGGGCAACAACGATAAGAGATATATTCCTAGCAATTAGTGCTTGTTTATGGTCTCAGTGATCATGCTATATGTTGTTTCCCTATTCCTTTATGTAGAATTGAAGAGGTTTCAGTTCTGAGAAGAAGATGTGTACTGGAAAAAAAGTCAACTGAGAAAGTCAAAAAAAATTATATACCTTGTTGGGTCCTTCAGCTGTTGGACAGTATGCCGCCATTAGTTTTTCTGTGAAGGAAATTGATATAGCAAGGTTTGCAACAATGTGAAGTCTATATACACTTGAGAAAACGAGTGTTTCCATAGCCCATGTAATTTAGCACATGGATTGATACGTGTTATATGCAGTAGCTAGCTGCCTCATAAACTAGTAAATATGAGGTTGAAAATTATTGCTTCATATATTTTCTTTAATTACTATGTAATATAGGGATCTTAATCATGTGGTTAATGCTAGGGTGTTATGTTGCTGCTAGTACAATGATAGCATAGCATTAGATTATTTACACTCCCTCGAGATAGGTTATATTAGTTTTGTTTCTTTTTTTAGTGAGAATAGTTGTTAGGAACCTTAGTTATATTTTAGTTGCAATTGCACACCCACACACCTTGCCCATATATAAAGGGGGAAATCACATAATGGTAACACGACCACAATCCCTTTTGGGTTATTCATTTAAAATGAGAGAGGGGTCATAGGTTCTATGCAGCAGGCAAGCTCGCTCTCTTTCTTTTTTAAAAGGAATTCTGACGTTATTTCTCACATCATGTTCAATGTCATTGCAAGCAAGTAGGATTAAGATTGAACATTCAATAAAACCATTAATTCAAATTTTCATTTCAAGCCTTTCCTTGGTATAGAATCGCTATTGACAAATCAGTGTTGACAGACTTCACATATGAATAATCAATGTTTTAGGAGCTTAGCAAACAGAATCCACAACTAACGAGGTTGATACAAGATCATAAAGCTGAGTTTCTTAAAACAATTTCAATAGGATTCCTTGATACAACTTTTTTTATCTATAATGTTCTTAATAAATGTTATTTATCATAAACATGTACATGCCATATTTAGCCATTATTCTTGTCAGTCAACCTACTCCAAAGATATAAATGTCTTTTTGTAGGTGACTCTAAGAAGAAGGATGTGAAAATTATTCTATCAGGTGGTTAAGTTAAATTGAATCCTAGTACGAATGACTGATTGATTACAAACAGGTTATTAAATCTAAAAATATGTTGGGCATCCACGCAAATTCCACGAAGTACTGCTTGTGTTCATATGGGATATTCTTTATTCATGTAGCCAAACAACCTCACAAAAATGAATATTCTCCAAAAAAACTGAACTTTCTCTCATTAGAGGAAATTTTAGCCTAAAAGTGCCCATGGAAATTTCATGTAATTTCAAAGTCATAATATGTAAACCAATCAAAGTCATTTAAATTTAAAAAGAGTTACATGTGAATATTTTGGAGGGAAAACAAGGAAAATTACTTTCTTTAATTGTCTTTTTGGCTTATCTCCTTATAGGTTTACTCAAATTTCAAATGTAGATACTCATTGGATACGGAATTAAATTCCCCATTCAACGATTACCCATCATGCATACTTTTGATAAGATCCACATTGATAAAAATTGAATATACATTAAGAAAGCGTGTTCAATGCAATTTTTTAATGTATCTTCAATTTTTATCGATGTGGGTCTTCTCAAAACTATGCAGGGTTAGTAATCATTGGATGTGAAATCAAATTATGCATCCGACGAGTGTCTTCTCTTAAAATTTGAGTAAACATACAAGGAGATCACACAACATACAGTTAAAAAAAGTAGTTTCATTATTTTCTAGCCAAAATTCATAGCTCTTATTTTATTATTTTAACTATTAATTTATTATTCTTCCTTAGGAGGCCACTTTTAGGCTGACTTTTCCTCTAATGACTCAGGTAGATAGACAACATCATAAAAACTGAATGTTCTCCACAAAAACTGAATGTTCTCCATGAAATAATGTTCTTTGAGTAACAGAACTATAGCAAAGTGTGCCAAAAAAACAACTGCTGGCATCCATATATCAAAGAATGTATTGATAACTCTACAAAGTATTATAAAACTAAAAAAAGAACAACTGCTACAACCCTAGCAACAGAAAAGAGAGAATATATGTATTCATAGCCTTGCTTACTGCACTAACTACTATTTGGATTTCAAATTTATAGGTTGCTTGTGATGGGTCTATTAGTATTGTTTTAGAATTGAATTTGTTCCCTCTCAATATAGAAAGAGTACTTTGATATAATTTTAGCTGGTGAGATAGCTCATTTCTGAACATTAGCAACCACGACATTGAAACTATTGATCAACATACTACATGGCACAATATCTGGAAGGAATCCACTTTCCACTAATTTTCATATATTCAAAGTGTCTTAAGTATTTTGTTGAGCGAAGAGAATGATAAAGTTTGTGTGACATTGGTGCAATGTTAAAACTGTGGAGAAATGTTACAGTACAATTTAAATTTCTACAACTCTTTATTCAACATTCGACGGGATTTGATTGGATGTTTTTGGCTCTGCTAGGGTTCGCCACAGTTAGGGTTTCATCGCCTCTGCTACGGCGCTGCCGCTTCTCAGAGCGTTCTGCATCCGCTGCTCGTACCCTCAGTCCTGATCACAACCACATACTCTGAAGAGCATCTGATAGATCTGTCTCAGGGGGAGGCCCACAGAGCCTCCCCCACGGCCACGACTAAGGTCACTCAGAACCAGTCAGCAGAAGCTCCAAAATCGTCCTCTGCGCAAGCACAAGCCACGTCTGCGAAAAATGGTACCAAGAACCAGGCAACTATGCCGAACATGCAAAGTGAAACGCAGAAAGCACAAACAGGAAAAGAACCAGAAACAACAAATACCGCCACCCTCCTAAAGGCGACCTCTGCGACCTGTAAGCCAATAGCGGCAGATCGACCAAAAATAGACCTTCCAAGCCATAGAATCAATGCCTAGATCCAATTTATGAAATACCACGCACTGATCGGCAAATTTGTGGGCTTCTGGCCTACGGAAAAGGCACTACATGGCTGGATCAAATCAAAATGGAAGCCAAAAGGACAAATCACACTGCAGCTAGGACCCAAAGGCTTCTTCACAACCATCTTCACCTGCCTGGAGGATAAATCGCGCATCATGGATGGGGGCCCATATTTTTTCAACTCCTTAGGGCTCTACCTTGGGGACTGGACAGAGCGCTTCAATCCGGATAAAGAGGACCTTAACTTGGCACCGGTCTGGATCAGGCTTTACTCGCTACCTCTGGAATATTGGGATGAGGAATCATTAAGAGACATCGGCAATGGCCTGGGAGAATTTGTCAAAATAGCGGAGGAGACCAAGCTAAAACGTTACACCTCATATGCTCGACTGTGCGTCTTCATGCATCTTGCGCAAGCCCTCCCTGACTCGGTAAGTCTCTATCACGATGACTTTGAATGGGTTCAATCCATAGATTACGAGCATGTTCCCTTCAGATGCCGAAAATGTCATGCTCATGGACATATTTTCAAAGATTTCCCCCTCAATTCTTCCCCCAGTAAGCCCTCCGAAGCATCCCCTGGCACTAATGCAGATGGCTTCACCAAGGTCCACTCCCATAGATGCCACAACAAAAAGCCCTCTGCTAGTTCGACCAAAGCCACTCCTCAATCCCAAGATTTCCCATCCATGAGTAACAGCTTTGAAGTCCTGACCCAACCTTCCGCCCCTGAAAAAAACGGATCGACGGCTATCCCTACTCCCATGATCATCACGCCTCCAGTGTCTAACATTCCTGCCTCTCTGAACCCGTCTGTGCTGCCACCAGAGGCTTTCCTCCTTCCTGCCAAACCATCCCCTGTCTCTGCCTTAGGAGATGCCTCCTCCCTGCATATGGAGTTAGACTCCTCTGAAACGCCCATCAGTCTGTTGGAGGAAGGTCCGGAAGGGGTCGACATCGACGAGCTTGACATCTACACTCTGGAACAAGCTTGCGAGAAACAAGACTTTGACACCATCTCGTAAAAACAGATAGAAAATCTGGCGGTTGCCTTAACCAAAGCACAGCAGCATCAAAAAGCTCTTGGAATCCAAGTTGGAAGCCCGTGGGACAGCAAGAAACTCATCAAGGACTCAAAAAAGCGAGGACGGAAAACTGATCTACAAAGGACCATCCTCATCGGAGAAATGCTAGTAGACTCTGGTAGGTACCCCAAGCTTACCAGGTTTTTTCAACCTAAGGAAGACAGTTTCCAATGAAGCACATCTCTTGGAACATAAGGGGTCTAAATAGCCCCACCAAGTTCAGAATGCTCAAAAACTTGATACAAATGGAAAAGTCGCAGGTCATTTTTCTGCAAGAGACCAAATGCACTAGCACTACTCTTGGCCCCATACTCACGAGAGCATGGCCATGCTGTAACTCTATAGCTTTTGATGCTTCAGGATTCTCAGGCGGACTTGCTATTGCCTGGGACCCTCAGGCAATCTCAATCAGCGATGCTCACGCTGCCCACAATCTGATTCAAGCTACATTCCACATTCTGGGAACAAATCTGCATGGTCACTTCACAAAAGTATACTTCCCCCAGGACATACAAAGGAAAATTGCTCTTCTCAGCACTATAGAAGCGCTGAACTCCAGCAGAAACCACCCCCTTTGGATACTAGGAGGTGACTTCAACATGATTACAAATATTGAGGAAAAAAGAGGTGGCCGGGCCAAACTTGAAGGAGACAGCACCCACTTCAAAGAATTCATTCAACACAATTGGCTAATCGACATCCCCTTTGCCAACGACATTCACACCTGGAGCAAAAAACTAGCTGGCCCTCAACAAATAGCTTCCAAATTGGATCGTTTCTTACTCTTCGACAACGCAATACACATTGGGGGCGATTTCCAAACCTCTATCCTGCCTTTTGCTGGATCCGATCACTGGCCCATCTCATTACAATGGTCTAGACTTGGAAACACCTCCAAAAGGCCTTTTCGCTTTGAATCCTTCTGGCTCACACATCCAGGTTTTAAGGACATGGTCAGCTCAGCCTGGAACGCCTTTATCCCACCACCAGGATCCAAGATGTATCAATTCCAGCATCATCTTAAGGACCTCATGACTCACATCAAGCGATGGAATCACTCCACCTTTTGGAACATCTTTCAGCATCAAAAGTAGCTCAAAAAAGAAATGGAGGAGCTACAGACTCACATCATCCAAGAGGGACGCACTGAGGAGATGATCTCAAAAGAGAAAAACCTTCTTAAGCAGCTGGAGGACCAGCGACAGCAGGAAAAGATTCTTTGGAAGCAGAAATCTCGCATTCGTTGGCTAAAGGAGGGTGAGCAGAACATAAAATTCTTTCATCACTCCACCATCCAGCGCAGGATGCACAATAACATCAACTTCCTCCAGACCCAAGTAGGAGAACGTCTAGAAGAACACCAGGCAATTGAAGCTGAACTCACAACTCACTTCAAAACGGTTCTGCAAGAAGATAGACCGGACAGGCAGACAGCGATCAACAAGATCCTTCCTCACATCCCCAAACTCATCTCGGAAGAGCACAATCAACTCCTCCTGAGGCCGGTTTCGCTCTTGGAGGTTGAACAAGCTGTTGCTCAGAAAAAAGAAGGCAAGGCTCCAGGACCGGATGGATTCACAGCCTGCTTCTTCCACCACTTCTGGGATCTGATAAAATATGAGGTCTGGAAATTAGTAGAGGAGTCCAGAACCATGCACTGGCTCCTTCCGTCTCTCAACGCCACCTTCATAGCCCTCATCCCCAAAGTCAACCATGCTGCCTCTCTGGAAAAATTCAGACCCATAGCCCTCTGCAACGTCATCTACAAAATCATCTCCAAGGTCATGGCCAATCGGCTCAAGCCACTCTTACCTCTTCTCATCTCCTCCGAGCAAAATGGGTATGTTGAGGGCCGAAAAATCCTAGATGGCATCATACTTACCCACGAGATTATTCACTCCTTAAATCAGATTAAAAAGCTTGGAATGCTTCTGAAGATCGATCTGTCTAAAGCCTTTGACAAACTCAGCTGGAATTACATCCGCCAGGTACTCTCCGCCTTTGGCTTTAACCCCTCTTGGATTCATTGGGTCATGAGTCTCATTTCCTCCTCCTTCTTTTCCATCCTTGTCAATGGTTTTCCCTCGCATCCTTTCTCTCCCTCTCGTGGTATCCGTCAGGGCGACCCTCTATCCCCCTTCCTCTTTGTTCTAATGGCTGAAGGTCTTGGACGATACATCAAGCAAGCCATGCATCAGAAGCAGATTCAAGGCATCTCTGTTCATGGCTCTTCACCCATCACGCATCAGCAATTTGTGGACGACAACATGCTCTTTGGGCATCCCTCTGCCCAAGAAGCCTCGTCCCTCAAAGCCATTCTCGACACCTTTGCTGAAGCTTTGGGTACCTCTGTCAACACCATGAAGTCCCAAATATTTTTCTTCAACACAGTGCCTTACACTCAAGCTCGAATCGCTCGTATCTTGGGCTTCACCATAGCCAAACTTCCAGCTAACTATCTCGGCGCCCCCCTCATAGACTCTGCCTTGAAGCACTCATCCTGGAAACAACTGCTTGACAAACTTGAAACCAGACTCTCCTCTTGGATGTTTCGCTCTCTCAACCTGCCCAGTCGGCTTATTCTTGTCAAAGTTGTCCTTCAATCCATGCCCCTCTACCTTTTCTCTGTCCTGGCTGCACCCAAGTGGGTCCTCAAGAAAATCAAGGCTCTTCAACGCAACTTTCTCTGGGAAGCCTCTGGTCATAATCATAAATGGGCTCTAGTCAAATGGGCCACTATCTGCACCCCTAAGCATGTTGGCGGCTTGGGTCTTCGTGATCCCTATCACAGCAACGCCATCATGGGTGAAAAAGTATGGTGGAATTGGCTGTCTAAACCTCACAGCCCACGGGCGAGGCTTTGGATGACAAATACGCCAATCACAGACCCACCTCTGAGCTCATCCGACTCACCATGGTCGACTCGGGTTCATTGATCTGGAACGCAGCGAAGCAACACCGACAACTGATCCAAGAACACAGTTTCTGGGAAGTTCACAACGGTCAAGTTGCTCGCTTCTAGACAGACGCCTGGCAGCAAAGACCCCGCCTGTTGACATCCACTGATCCTCAGCTCCAACTGCGGGAGATCCACTCCATTGAAGATCCGGTCTACCATTTCTGGGAGGAGGTCCCCATCCAAGGATTCCGCCAATGGAAATCAGCAGCCACCTGCTTGAATCAACAACATCATCCTGTTCAGGCGTAGCTAGAGAAGGAGCTAAACAGCAAGAAGTTAAGATACTCGGAGTAGCCAGATATCATTCGGTGGGGTTACACCACCAAGGGCACGTTCACAACTCAGGAAGCTTATTCGCTTCTCATTCATACCCAGGATCCCATAGACCCCATTTGGAAGGGGCTCTGGCTACCTCATCTTTGGCCTTAAATTTCCACTTTCTTGTGCCTC
The DNA here is from genome assembly GCA_034641835.2 of Pinus albicaulis. Classification (NCBI taxonomy): domain Eukaryota; kingdom Viridiplantae; phylum Streptophyta; class Pinopsida; order Pinales; family Pinaceae; genus Pinus; species Pinus albicaulis. The sequence continues at coordinate 510,394 of JAXQQM020072833.1, forward strand.
CTTAGCCATCGCAAAATTCTCACCTGGGACAACCTTCTCAAAAGAGGGTTCACTGGCCCTTCACGCTGCCCAAACTGCGCCAATCAGGAGGAAAACATCCACCATCTCATGATCACGTGCCCTCTGGCAGCCTCGCTTTGGGATAGTATCAGTCTCAAATGCAGAAGAGATGGCAGGAACAGAGCAGACCTGAATGCCCTTATACGCAACTGGCCAACAACCCCCTACAACTGTGCTCTCCTCAACGCCCTGTGGCTGATCATTCCAGGCCTCACGCTCTGGAACATCTGGAAAGAACGGAATAGGCGAGTCTTCAAAGGCCAAAGCACTCCCTTCGATTTCCTTTGGAGCAATCTCTGCAGGAACCTTCAAGAAACTTTAAGTCTTCGGAATTGGCATCAAGATGACTTCCCCTCTCAACCTTCAGAAAAAAGCATTTGGGAAAGCTGGCAACTTACTCTTCCGCAAATGAACACCTCAGGAAATCATTCAAAGCATCATTCTCCTACGAACCACAATTGAGACCACCCCCCTGAGGGCTCCCTAAAGCTCAATTTCGATGGGGCATCCAAAGGGAACCCCGGGGAGGCTGGATTTGGGGGTATCTTCAGGGACCACCATGGGAGACCTCTGCTCATTTACTATGGAACTATAGGATGGGACACCAACAAATCGGCAGAGCTTGAAGGACTATGGCAAGGGCTACAACTTGCACAGCGCAACAACTTCTTTCCTCTAGAAATCGAGGGTGATTCTCATATCCTCATCAACATAGCGCAGAAACTACTCCAAGGCTCTCCCCCTTCACGAGTTTCTGACAGCTGGAGATTGATGGCTAGACTAGAACTCATGGCTAACTGGATGCAACAAAACAAAGCCATCGTTCTAAAGCATGTTAAAAGATCGGGTAACAAGGTCACGGATCTACTGGCCAACAAAGGAGTTACCAGCACTCAAATCCTCTTTGCTGGACCTCTCTCCAATCTCAATGACAGCAAACTCCTACAGGAATGCACTCAGTTGGTGCATAAGGACAACACCACCCCGGATGCGAATGTATACAGTTGATATGGGGAAGATCGGTGGTCAGGCTGGCGCGTGGCAAGGCCACATGGCCGCCGGCCACCTGCATTCAAGTCGCCCCGGATGCATTTATAACATTGTCCATCACCCAACTTGGCATTCAAGCCGGTGGGGAAGACGAGGCCGCCTCCATAAATCGACGTCGTCCTCCAGCTACAGATGCATTCTCTCCTTCTCGATGCTTCACTGTTGGGCTCTGCAATTTATTTGGCTCGTCACAATGCATAGTTTCATCGCTCCGCTCGGCTCTGGCTGTCCTCCGGAGGCCAAGCTTTCCAGTTCTCGCACTGCACTGGGTTGGAGGTGTAATCTCTCCTGCTGCATGGAGTTCATTCCTGGTTTTCATCACTCTCAAAGCCCATTTTTCCCCTTGCTTCTTGCAGGTCTGCCTCAGCCTTTCCCGCCTGTCACTCTGCAATTCTCTCCAACTCGTCTGCGTTCTCCAAGTGAGAAAATGCCTCGGCTTCGGCACAGGCTCAGATGCCGCAGAGGCAGCACTCGAGCCAGGCCCGCCTCTAGGCGTCGCTCCACCTCCAGCCATTCGAATTCCTCGGCTTCTGACTCCCCCCATAGCGCTTCTCCTCGAGCCTCTAACAGGCGCAGAACATTGCATGGCCCCTCCTCGCTTGTCCATCACCCGCCCTCTCCTCCGCGCGATGCAATTGTCCCTCTGCTTCCCAATGACCCTCGCAGCGCTGATTCTGCCCACCTGGTCAACCCTTCCACGGATTTGTTTCACTTCCCCTGCCTCACTTCCCAGCCTATGGTGGTGGCGACGATCACTGTAACGTTCAAGGAACTCCCTCAATTCGGTTCAATGACCTTGCCTCCTGCGCATCCGGGAATTCATCTCCGCACCCCTGGGTCTGACCAGGCTATCCAAACTGGTGCGCAGAACCGCACATAAGGCGCTGAGGGAGGCACGCATGGCGGTGGCAGTTCCAGTTTCAAAGGCACGCCAATGGAGAAGCACGAAGCAGGCGCGACAGCGAATCCCACTCAGGACGATGATGATTATGGCTATGGATGCAGAATCGAAGAAGAACCCCCCTCCGACGATTATGGTATCTAGGATTCTCAGTTATTTTGTGTCTTTCAAGTCAGTTTTTTTGTCTGGATGGAGTCTTCAGAATTCCTGGCCTGCGGGCTTGACAAAACACTATTACAGTCCTATGTCTATGTTTAATGCTGGTTCATACTGCTACAATTTTCAGGTTTTTTGCTTAATGCTGGTTTCCTCCTCAGAGGCAGCAATTAAACTTTTATCGCGCTAGTTTCCCCCTGTGGGAAGCGCTTTTTTTGATATTATGCTGAACTCGTCACGCCTATGAAGGCACACCTCTGTATGTACCATATTTTTTTTCCAGTAATAGAATCTAGTCTTATTTAGAAAAAAAAAAAAAAACATTCGACAGGATTTCAACAACCTAAATTCTTGTAGCATGCCTCAGATCTAAACTTTTACTCATAGGTTGGCTTGATGACTTGCTAGCTCATCGTTCAACTAGTTACATAATAGTTGAATGACTTGTTCACTCACTTACTGATAGTATTATAAGTTATTTCTAAGGCATAACTAAGGCATAGCTAGTTTGCACGTTAATTTTCTCTTTGGTGATCTTCCCGCTAGTTATAGAATAGTTGATTCTCTTTACTCATCTGCACACTAGTTATAGAATAGCTTATTGGCTTAGATGATTCGCTTATTCACTCATTTACTGGCAATATTATTTCTAAGGCATAGCTAGTTTTGGTGTTAATTTTCTTTCCACTCAGTGGCAGGGACTTGTTGGTTTGCAACATTCCTTGTTTAATTATCTTTTCATTTTTCAGTTCACGTTGCTTACTTCCCATTATACATGGTTATAAATAACATTTTATGAATACTAAAATATAAAATAAAGAAATTTTAATAAAATGGGTTAGTATTAAAAAATAACTGGTTTTACTAATTAATTTAGTTGGGTAATTTGTTGTCAATGTAAATTATTTTTTGAATGATATTTTTAGATATTGTTATTCTCACTATTTTTAGAAAATTTATGTAAATCTTAGAAGCATTTGATCTTAGATAATTCTAGATTTTTTTTTAACTATCAAAAAATTATTTAAGGTGGAGAGTGTGCAATGGGAAAAGTGTATTTCCAATCAGTTTCATTCGCTCCTAGGTATTTGTAATTATTTTCATTGACGATGAAGATGATGATAAATGTCAACTAAGACCTATATGGTCTATTTCACCTTAAGACAGTAAGAAATTAATTATAATGCTTTACCATTTTATTTTTATGCTAAAAAATAAGTGATAGAAGAACTCTCAGATCACCATAATGTTGATGAGTTAAAACATCAAGAACATTGGTAAGTGTGACAACTGTTTTGAAAATTATATCGAATGTAAGTATAAGACGAAAAAATTAATAAAAGTTTTCCTTCATCTTCAACCTTGCTAGTATTGTGCAGGTCACAAACTCTTCCATCCCATGTTGTTTTGGGGATTGACCAACGTCCAATGTCACCCTTGTTATCACTCCAATAATTCCTAGGGTTGCTATGATTTTTGTTTTAAAGAACATTAGAGGTAACCAAAAACCTCATTTTAAGCTTAGGATATAGACTTCCTAATGCTCAGAGAGGGATCTCTCTTTATGATTTAACTTTGTTGTTTTTAATTGATTTTAGCCCAGTTACGTAAGATTGATTGGATTTTGATTTTGGTTTGGTTTGATGGTGGAAATAATGATTCAGATGGATAGATGCATGTTTTCCATTGGGCTAATGGAGTTAATTTATCAAGCAACAAGGCATAATCAAGTTCTAAAGGAAGTGTTCACAGGGCAAGGTATTTGAGTAAATTCAGATCTTTAAGGCTGGATGGTGAAATGGTTTCAATCGGGATTAAGGAGAAATTAAAAGTTCCTAAAATCGAGTAATGAAGGAAATGAGAGAGGTCAATCGAAACTAGTGAGCAATGAAGAATTCCCTAATCTAGATATCATAAGAAAACATGAAAATGAATAAAAGTTCAAGACAAAGTTTATTTAAACAAGTTTTGAAATAAAATTCCTGTTATATCATTTAGATTCAGAAAACATGCAAGTATGTGAAAAAATTCTGAAAATAACAAAGAAAAATTGAAAGCTTCATTGAAGTGGCTCGACACATGAATCCTGTAATATAATGCCTTTATTGCTTGTCCAGCTTGCTGACTTGAAAATGGTACAATAAACCCTCAGGTTCTAGATCAATACAAATATAGAAATTTTCAGTAATCCACACTCAATAATTCGAATTATGAAGTATTTATACAAAAACTATTACAAAATATCTTAAAACTGACTTAGGAATTATTCAAGGAAAAACAAATATCTTCATGCAAGAAGATAGAGAGACCTAGGAGACTAATTTCTAGTTGTCCCTTTTTTATTTGGATTTGTTGTTTTCTTGTTGATATTTTTCTTCTCTCTCTTTTGTTGTTGCTCAACGTTGGTTGCATCTTTACTCTTCAGTGGCTTCTATGTTGTCTTTTCTCTTTAACCCTATTTTTCGTCTCTGTATTGACTTTAAACTAGTCTTTCATTGTTAACTACCTACTCTGATACTCTTTAACCTGTTACTTCTTTACATTTAACCATTCACTTTAATACTGTTACTTTTTTACTTTGACTACTCAATTTTAACCTTTGACTTGAACTGCTCTTTTACATGTTTTTTTCTTTCAAATTAAATCACATAACTTTTCCCAAGCTTCTGCATCCGGTAATTTAATTTTTATCATTCCTCTAAAAGTTTCATCTGCTTCTGTTTACTTTGCAAATGTAGGATTCTTGATAAATAGATGATTTACCTCATGCTGGAGGTAAAAGAGATTATCAAAACTCTGATATAGCACTTTTCCTGTAGGCATTCCTTTTATGGAGGAATTTTTGGCATGTTCCTTTGCCACTTCTCTGATTTTCTTATCATAATCCTCATGTTTCATCAATCTGTCATTTATAACCAAAGGATTAGGAAGTAATTTTTTCCTTAAAACATCAAATTTAACCATGAATATGGTTATTGAAAGATCCATGTTTTGACACTTGTCTTCCAATTGTACCATTAAGTTTCTCTTCGAAATAACCTTTCTCACTTCAAGGATTGTTTCAGTCCTATCACTTATACCAATTTCTTCCAATTCCTGCTTATTCTTGGAATTAAGAAACTTAATGATTTCAGTGGCCTCTTCTCGCTTTTTACCAAGTTCTTCCTTAACTTTCTGAATGGCTTCAATTGCTACCTTGATCAAATCCTTTTTCTCATATATAACTTGAATAGATGACCAAATATCATTAATAGAGTTGATGATATTGGCCCACAATTTTTTCTTAGCTTGGGAAAGTGGTTCTTTCAATGTCAGTTCTTTCTCTAACTTATGTACTTTCTTAGTCAATCTGTTTAACTTCTGTGTTTCATTCTTATGCATGATTTGAACTAAATTCTTCTCATCCTCCAGACTTTTTATTTTTTCTTTAATTCTATTTATTTCATTTGTCTGTATGGACATATCTTGCATTGCTTTAACCAGTTTACCTGCTTCATCACTAGTATGAGCTGTTGTTGTAGATGATTCTGTTGTTGATGTAGTGGGAAGTGTTGTAGCTACAGGAACTATTGTGGCCACTGAAGCTGTTAAGTAGAAGGAACTGCTATAGTGACTATGGGAATGGCAGTGACACGGATTGCTTCCATGATGTTCTTTTTATCCTACACTAACTTAACCATCTCATTCTCCATCTCTATCAGTTGAGCTGTAAACTGAATGATGAGATTCATTATTTCATATTTTTGGCCTTCATTCTCTAAAACTTATTTTTCTTGTGGATGTTCTGTAGGAGGCAACTTTAGTTGTTTCTTTAATGCAACAATGTCTGCATTCTTTTCCTTAATGAGTTCTTCTTCAACTTTGATTTTCTTGGGATCATAACCAACCTCTATAATCGATTCTTCCAGTGATTTGATTCTTTCTCCCTTGTATTGTGAGGAAGCCTTTTCTATCTTTAACTATCCTTTAATGTTTTCTAGAGTAGTTTTCAATTTCTGGACAATCATAGCTTTATTGGTCATTGTAGAATATAAAATTTCACCAGCTTGCTTATGAAATTCTATTTGGTATATAGGATGTAGATATATGGCTTGAACTCTATATGATGTTTTCTTATAGTCAGTTGATGACTTTAGATTCTTTACTGTGGGCTGCAAGAAGGTCATCTGCATCTTCTTAATCTTGTAGTCAAATGCTGAAAGAAACTTGTTTTGGTCACTAGGTGTCTGCTTCTAGTATTGGGAATGTTAGGGTCCCGTGATTTGGTTGATTGGCAAGCCAAATGACAGTGTAACATCAAACTAATATTTTGAGCCCAGGGAGCTAGCCTTCCTGGACTCAGAGAGGGCTCTCTCTATTTGTGTGTTTGCTTATTGTGTTATTGATTTTAGGCTAGTTATGAAGTAGGTTTTTGGTTTTGGTTCTAAGGTTGTGAGGGATGAATTGATCAAAGACTAAGATAGGTAAAAAGATGTCAGATCAACTACGCTATGGGGTCGAAAAGGTCAAGAAGGCTTTCAGGTGGTGATACAAGGTTGTTGAAGGGCCGATTTGAGCGAGGTAAAATGGATCTTTAGGAAAAATGGAGTGAGATGGACATTAAACTTGTGAAGAACAAAGGATTTCAAACATAAATAGTTTAATAGATGACATAAACATGGTAGTGCAAACCATTAATCATGAGAAATGTAACTGTAAACTAATCAATGCATAGAAATAAACATTCAAGCCATGCATAGAGAGATATGACTCTCTAACTTTAGGAAATGGCTATCAGACTTTGGGGAAATACATTTAAGACAAACAAACAACTTGAATCACTATGAAGGAATTCCTAAACATAGTATTTCAAGCTATTGGGCACTTTGAAAACAAGATTGCATAGTTTTAGGCAAAGGGCAAGATCAGTACAAGACCTCCTTGGTTCAATAAATGACAATCTAATCAATCAAAGAGAGGTTTCATAGGTGGAGCTATGGCTAGCCATGAGTAAGCAGGGCATAACATGAATCATACTTAGCATGCATAAAACCATAAATGAAACAAGAAAACAATATTCTTAAGTTATTAAAGAGCAATCAAGGATTCTTTGATGTGAGTAGGAATTAAGAAAACATGGAAGCTATAAAGAAACAGGAAACTTGAGGTGCCTCTAAGGGCATGTCTCAAGTCTATTCTCTATTGTATTATAGCAAGAAAGAACATGGAATTATAAATGAAAACTAAGAAAAAAAATGGAGAGAGAGACACTATACCATTCTGCCAAGTCATGGAATCCAACAACAATCCTATTTCATCATCCAAAAGCACTCAAGAAACTCTTCAAATACATGAGACAAGTGTTTCTTCCAAAGCTTGTATAACCATATATTGCTTCTATTCATCAATTTCAGCCTTGTTTACAATGAAAGCCTTTGGAATATATAGGCCAAAGTGAGGAAAACATCTTAGTTCAACTTGCAACATCATTGGCCTATTCAAAATATCTGATTTTGTCCTTGAGGCTTTGCAAAGCCCAAGGCACAAAATATCTAAGAAAATATCTCAAAAATTCTAAAAAAGGGAAATATATTGACTTTTCATAACTAATCATGTACAAAAATAACTAAACTCACATGAGGAAAAATCACTTTTGACAAGTTCAATTTTTACAAAAATACTCAAGAAATACATTAGCAGAAAGTCCCCTGACTTGCCGACAACTTTTGGAGGCCTTCCTGATGTAGAAACAAGGCCCAGGATGGCTCGTTGGAAAGATATGAATGTCTATTTTCTGAAAATGTCTATTTTTCTCCAAAATGACCACTAGAAGTCCTCCAAAAATAAGCGTGTGTGTAAAAACCCAAAAAAAAATAAGCCTTGCTGATAAACGGGGCAGAGTGTAGGAAATGCGAGTGTTTTTCGCCATTATGGGGGAGAAAATGATCTTCAATTTATCTGAAAATCGACGAGTATGTGACCCTGAAATTATGGCATCCAATGATAAAATTTTCATCCTTTGAACATGCCCCACACTGAAATGGTGATGCCCGTGAATTTTAGCCAAAAACCCAAAAAATGACAAAAAAACCAAAATTTGTCGAATTTCGCCCAAATTTGGCGGGCATGACCCCCACGGTTGCTCAAAAACATGTGGTGAAGATGAGGCCAAAATTTGGAGCTTTGAGGTGTATTTCCTCAATTTTGGTGCTGGGTGCTTCCCTTTAGCCTCCTTGAGTTTTTCTTGAGCGACCTTCAATTTCCGCCGGGAAAATTGATTGAGCTTTTTATAATGTCCCATCATCCTCTGTTGAAGGTCCAAGTCTCTATTTTCATTCTCCAATTTTTTCTCCAAGTGATCATTAACTCTCAAGCCATGCTTCCCGATTGTTCTCTATCTCTTGTTCGGACAATGTAGTGAGAGGGGTAGATTGGAGAAGGGCATCTTCTTCTTCCTTTTGTTTCTCAAGGGCCTTTTTGAGCCCCATGGTTCTTGGCCTTTTTTGCCTGGGTTGATCTTCATCTTCGCTCTCATCAAACTCACCCATGAGTTCTTCCAATCTCACTTGTGCTTTGGAGACCTCCTTTTTGTATTTGATGGCCCATGTCTCATATACTGCCATATGGACACTCATTTGTTTGTTTTGAATTTCCAAAAAGTGATTGAAATTTCTAGCCGTGTCAAGATCAGTCGTCAAAGCATCAATTTGTTTTTCTCTATTGATCAAGAGATTTTATAGGATCCGGGCTTCATTGTCACTATCATCACTTTGGATTTGGATGATGTCGAATTCCCTTTCCTTTTCATGACTTCTTTCTTCTTTCTCCTTTCCTTTGCTTTGGGTGGCTCTTTTAGTCTTCCTCCTCTTGGGAAATTCAACAATGGGCTTCTTGGGAAATTTTCCCTTGCTTCGGAGGGCCCTAGTCACATTTGGAGTTACAAATATAGGCACCCTTTTCCTTGATGTTCAGGGCTTGGTCACTTTTGGTGAGGAGAGCATGGCCCCTTGCCTAGGAGAGGCAGCTAGCACATGCTCCGTTGGCTCTTTACCCTTGCTAATTTGCTCAACATTCTTGCCACTGTCTTGGATTTCTCCATGGATGCCTTGATTTTCCTTTTTCATTTCTGTTTGAGGGCTGTCCCCCTCACTGTGTTGCACCTGATTATCATGCTACCCTTCTTCTTGATGAGGTTGTTGTTCTTTTTCATGAAGCTATTGTTCATCATCATGAGGTTGTTGTTCATCATTATGAGGTTGGCTCTGTTCATCATGTTGCACCTGTTCATCATGCCCTTCTTCATCATGAGGTTGCTCACCATCACTATGTTGCGCTTGTTCAACATCATGCCCTTCTTCCCCTTGTTGTTTTGTCTCACTTTTCTGCCTTGTTTCATCATGTTGTTGTTCATCATCATAATGTTGTTCCTTATCCTGCCCTTCTTCCCCTTGCTGTTTTGTCTCACTTTGATGCTGCTCATCATCATCTTCCTCCTCTTGCTCATGCTCTTCTTCCTCATCATGCTCTTTTTCTTGTTCAATGGGAAATTTGAGCTTCTTGGGAATAGGCTTGCTTGAAGAAGGCGAAGGATGGTGAGTGGAAGGTGAAGGAGATGTATGCAATGAAGGGAAAGTGGCAAAATCCTGATGTGTGATGAAATTATCCCAATAGACTTCCTTCTTCTCAAGTTGATAAAGAATGATAACCTTGATGAGGGAGTGATGGAAGAGGCAGGCTGTCTGCTGAGAAGGAGGCTTTTTCTGAACAGTGGAGGCCATTTTCTCAATACTTCTATGTAGGAATAAAGAGAGATTTAACAATTTGGCCCTCGTGAAATGCATGAGAAATCGGATATGATAGGCATAGACTCGGGAGAATCTTCCCTTAGAAGTGAAGTATTTCATGATTATCTTCATGAGAGGGGCGTAACTAGCCAATAGATAGGAGAAGGGAAAAATGGATGAACATGAATCTCTATGCTCATGCTTCAGTAAAGGCTTGTATTATTCTGAGTCCGGGTGGCTTTGTTTAAACGACTTCTCCCCGACATAATGTATTTTGGTGGCCTTGGAAATGGACCTTGGAGAGAATTTGAAATCTAGGTCTGCCAGCTAAAAATGCTTCTCTTGAAACCTCAAAGCACAAATATGCGTCAAAGGGGAATAACTCTTCACCTCTTGCACTCTTTGACAAAAATATAGACACCCAACCTCATGGAAGTTAAACAAAACTGATGGATGGGCATTCACTTCTTCAGTGGAAACAGGCTCAAATCTCTTGTGAAGGCCACTCCTACTATCTTGCTTGGGAGGCATCTTGTTTTGAATGTTATTTGCAAAACCAAGCTATCTCAAATGGATTTTGGAATGTTTTTCTCAACCACACCTCTATCCTCTTTGTCAGTCATTGTTTGACCAAGACAAACTGCTTCAAATTTTTGTGAAATGGTTCTTTAACACCAACTTTATGCTCTTTCTAAATCACTGATTTGTCCTCTTTTATGCAAATCAACAAATAGTTATCAAAATAAAAAGCACACAGTCAAATTGTTACTGTGTTTGGGCAAGGTATTTTGAAAGGAGGTATCTGTGGCTTTTTTTTAGAACAGAGGTCTCCTTGTGTTTTAACAGAAGCAAGACACCCTTCCCCAAACAAAACTCTTCTTGTATTCATTGTTTTTACAGAGGTAGACAAAACACCCTCAACTGACTTTGAAAAATGTCTCACCACACATTGTTTTATGTGACAATGGAGGCAACACTAGTTTTCTATTTCATAACATAGAGAAAACAATTCATAATGATCAAACTTCCACCTTATAAACATTGTTTCTTTCTCCCCTTTGTAGGCAAAGTCTAATTTTGTCTCACTGTGGGTTATCACCATGTTTGAAGGCAGCTATGGTTCTTCAGAACTAACTAAACACACCTTAGCCTATTTTAAAATATGTTCATAACAAATTATGTTTTATGCAACAAGGGAGGCAACACTAGTTCTCACTGTTTTACCATTCAAAGAGGACACTTTTGAAGTGATAAAGTATTTCAGATTATGACCACTGTTTTTAAATTAGGCTCACTATTTTCACCTTGAGACTTCAAACAAAATCTGCTTTTGTTTTTCGTGTGGGCTATCACTGTTTCTCAAGTGTAGTAAGGGTCCTTTAAGATGGTTAAAAAATTCACCCAACACTGTAAAAATGTGTAATAGCCATAGCAACAAAACACTCTGAGTTTGCTAAAAAATACTACCCTCTAATCATTGTCTCTCTCTTGGCATTCTATATGAAAAACTGCCTTTTCAAAACCACTGCTTAAAACATTGTTTAAACTGAGTTGAGGCCCCCTAAGCACAAGGAAGGTGTCTCCAGCTTTGACAGGGACTTTGTCTCCTTAACCCTGACTTATCTCACAGTTTTTTATATGATGAAATTATTTTTAGAACAACTTTATTTTTGTAGAAAAAACATAGCAAACCTCTCTTTCAAAATTCGAAAATTACCAAGAGGAGAAGTGGAATACCTTGAAGAAATGCTTAGAAACCTTGTTTAATTGATTAGGCAGCTTCAAAGGTGTTTTTGGAGGTGTTAGGAGGCGCGACACGTTTTCTGGAAAGAACGTCGCGCAACAAAAGGCAGTCGGGTCGGCCTTCAGGCAGTTGTGACCAACGTCTATAGGCGCGTCGCACGACAGTGTAACCTCTATGTATTTTTGCTCCTGAACGTGCCGTGCAATTTTCCAGGTGCACCACGCAGGCTTAAAAGCCTGAAAACTTTGCAAATTTGCTTGAAATGCCTCTTCAGTCCAGTGAGAAGCTAGGGGAGATGTCACTTGAATTTTGAATTGCACAATGGAAACTTTGCCAATGGTCAATAACTTTTTTGTAGTCGAAAAAGCCAATTATCCTTTGAATTTTGTTTCGTGAGGGTTTTGGAAACCTTTTGAAAGGCCTTTGTTATAACGAAAATTAACTGACTTTCAAAATGTCAAAGAGGCCCATATCCAACTAATGTTGATAATAAATGGCTCTGGGGGTTGCCTGAAAGTTTTCATAGATATGACTTTCCCCTAAAATCATCTCAAGGCTAAACTCTTTTCCATTGTTTGCCTATTAAGGGAGGAAACTTGTTTCCTTTGTTCATATCTGTTTTTAAGAGGAAAAACCCGCTCAAAACCATATACTGACTGTAGATGCACCCTTCAAATGACATTTCTTTTTTACTGTGGGAAGCTTAGTTGCATTTACCTGGGTTTGACAAACATATGTTCATTAAAAAGGATATCTTCTAAAGGCTTCTCCTACAATTATATGAAACAGCTACGTATCTTCATATGTTTCATAAAAAGTCTTTTGTTTGTGACAGTATCATGCTTCATTTCTTTGAATATTGTCCCTAAAATTGAAACCCTTTCCATATCCTTTCTTCACTTTTACGAACCTATGTGTCTATTTGCAAAGCCTTCCTCAGAAATCAGGCTTAGGTTACCTTCTTGTCCATTTTGATGAGTTTTTTGAAAAAGACCTTCATGAACAGGAAGAACAAAATTTCTTTGAGTATCAACATCACTCTTTGGCTTATGTTTTACCCAGCTTCCCACTTATAAACCTTGAATGGATTTCCACTAATTTCAACTCTGTTTTTTGAAGGAAAACAATGCCTAGATTTCATGCCTATTGATCAAGGAGAAAATCTAGAAACTTTTGATGAAATTTCATACCTTAGCAGGGCTTGTTCATATGTCCTTAGATTTCCTTTGAAGGAAAACTTTGATAGAAGAAAAATCAAACCTCTTGGATTATCATAGTACCACTGCTTTCCTTCTGTTTTGAACACCATTTTTCTATCCATAAGCCTTCAGTTTCTTTCCTACTGCACTTAAAACCATGCCTCTGTTCCTGGCCCTCTGCTTATTAGATGAAGGAGGCCTTTATCACAGTGCCAAGCCCTCTACTTGTAAAATGAAGGAGGTTTTCTCAGTCTTTCAACCCTCTGCTCATGTATGGAGGAGGTTTTCTCAGTGATGCCATTTCATCAACTTTCCAACAGTGTTATCTTTCCTTTTACTCCCTATTCATACTTAAGCAAATGAAAATGACAAATTGATAATAAGCCATGATGGGAATTTTTCTAAGACATGTAATTTTTCTTTTCAAATACCTTTTTGCATCTTTAGAAAATTAGAGGCATCCTGGCCAGTATCTGCAGAGCATTTCTTGTTGTTCATAAGTCACTAACCCTTGACTGTGTTTGCAGGGGCTTACTGAAATAACTCTCTGTCCTGTAGCTGCATTACATGCTCAAAAACACATGATGAGCAACTGTCTTCTCATGTTGAGTTTAATACTGTCTTCTAGAACACCAATATACTTCTTCTCTTTGAAAGAGAAATTGAAACACTACAAGTCTACCTAACATCAATTTAACATGTGGCATATGTATTGCTGAGACATCAAGGCTTGTTAGTGGCGTGACCTAAGGGTATAGTCAAGCTTTATTTGCAGAAATAGGAAGGTTATCTAGGACTGGTTGATATTAGATAGAGTTTCTTTGGCTTTAGGATAGTTTGCCAAGGGAGAAATGCCTAAAGCGCCACTACCTAACTTAGGGGAGACTTTTTGGACAGATTTGGATTATTATCTTTAGAGCTGATGGACAAGCTTGTATGGCTGAGGCTAGATAGGGTTTTGAAAATGAGGTTTTATCTCATCATGGGCTGATTGGAAAGGTTAGGAGGGAAAAATGTTTATGGGTGTTTTCCAGCTGGAAAATTTGACAAATTTGAGATCAGCTGCTAGAAAACTTGCCTTTAAAAACTAGTCATCATCAATAGGTGAAAAATACTGATGACTAATAGTGGCTCCATTTGGGGAGGGCAACTCCTTTTTAGGAGGTGTCCAGAATTTCAGATCTCGGTTCTTTGAAGACCAGTGCATTTATCCATTGGCGCAAATTTCTTTCTTCCTTGATGATATTTCTGAAAATTGACAGCATGATTAGCATCAATGATATTTCTACCTACCCCACTACATTTCCTAACATTTTTTCTTCTTTTGGGTGCATTTGGACTAGCAACCCTTTGACACAGTATTTTTGAAAAATGACACTATCTAGTTCTACACTTATATCTGCTGGGAGTTCAGATTAAGTTGATGAACTCCTTTGTTTCTCTACTTATGCTAGATGGACTGTCAAGGTTAAGCTGTTTGACAGGATTTTATTCTCTAATCTAAAACACAAAATTGAAAAATGATCAAATCAGGATTAGACAGTCTGATTTTTCATATACTTGTGGCATGAAAGACAAGCTGCACACAAATATTATTTTTCATAAAATGAAATCTAGAAAAACAAGGCTTGGATACACAATTTGTTTTTCATCCTTGCTTTCCTCTTTGGTTCTGTTTTGAGCATGTGGAACCAGTATCTTTTCCTAATCTACTCTCATTGATAAGTCAAGCTTACACAATGTTGACTATCTTTTCCTCTCACTAACTTATCAAAAAATAAATTTAAAACATGCTCAGTTATGATTAGGCTAGATAACTGAACAAGACATTTGAGCACTAGTAGCGGCATTTAGACTTGTGCGCTTTCCGAATGACTATTTTTTGAACATGGGGCTTTCTTTCTATTTTTCAAACCGCCCTCTTTTATATTTTTCTATTGTTTTTGAAATTTATGTTTTTGATATATTTTTCAAACAATGGTATATGCAATGATTGAAAAAGTTTTAACTCAGAAATCTTGGAAATGGTGAAACTTAAGCATCTTATCTTCATAAGGATCTCCTGCCACTCTTGGTCCACTCAGCTCTTGAAAAGAAAAATTTGGAAAATTTTCTCTTTCAAGCATGACATAAGGATTCATGCATGAATCTTTAAACAACCCTGTATCTTCTCGATGTACCTCTTTATACCTCTGATTTCCACTCCTTCTTTTGTTGTGCATCTTTTTGAAATAGTGCAGATATTCTTTGTCATTTTTGAAGTATATGATGACATCATCTAGGTATGTCAGAATACAAAAATTCAGAACTAGAAACATGGCTTTTAGGAGCATATTTTTGATATCCGGTGGTTTTGCAATTTTGGGTTTGAAAATGGAACTACTTCTAGCATACTTGAAAAATTCTTTGAGTTGTCTGCTTTGCAAAGGAATTATTTGGCTATAACCTGAAACATCATCTTGTAAAGACATATGATTAAAAGAACTTATCATTGGTATATCATGGTCTTGGGTAGGAAGGATAAAATTTCTGTCACAAAGGTATGTATTAGTGTTTATAAAATCAAAACAGATCCTATGACCAACTATTTTATCTTTGACTATTACTGTTTGTGTCATATTTTTGTATTTTCTTTTGTCGAAGTTTTTTCTAGGAGTGATGATAGTGGCATAGTGTTTCTCACTATTTTCTCTATATGAAGTAGTATTTTGAACAAGATTGCAAAATCTAGCAATTCTAAGTCTTTGGTGGAGTGACAAAATGTTAGCCAGTTCAAGTAACTTAGGTATATTTGGACTATAGTCATCATATCCTTTCATAAGAAGTTTATCAGGAATTTTTTCTGGATTTTGAGCTGTTATGGATACATTCAAGGTTTCGTTTGAAGGGGTAGAGTTATGTACTAGTAAATCTTTAAGGTATGGTAAGAACATTAAGCTCCCCTGCCCTTGATTTCCAAAGAGGTTTGTGATATGTAAGTCTTCTAATGCCTCTACTCTGAAAAAGTCTCTTGATGTTAGTGATGATGTTTGCCTAAGGTTTGAGCAATTTTCTTCATAGTACATAATGGTTTGTGCTTCTTTCTCTATCCCTGTTTCAAAAGGAACAAACTCTCTTTCCTCAAGACATAGCTGCTCATGATCATGATAATTTTGAGTGTCTAGTTCATCATAGAGAACTTGGGGCAGCTGATGTGGTGGGTCTAAGTTTGTTTCAAATCCTTCTAACTTTTCTTCAATGTCCTCATCAGTGTGTAAAATGAAAGAGTTCAGATCAGAATGCAAGGAGTACATCGGGATGTTATCTGGCCTTTCTTGGCTGCTGATCATATATTTCATGTGTGACTCCCGATAGAGTATTCTAGTTTGGTCAAACACAGGAATAGTGGTGTAGGACATATCAAGTTGAATATTCCCTTGAATCTTAGCTCCCCAAGATCTGGATAAAAGCATTCCATACTTGGGAGGGATGTCTGCTACCACTATATCCATGATCAAGTGTTTTGCAGGTACTTGGGCCAAACTGAAACAAATATCTTTGATCAATCCTAGACATTTGACTCTACTTGAATCAAATGAATATAAGTCTTTATATGGTTTTGTGATTTCTAGGCCTAATCTTTCCATCACAACCTTCGGCATGAGATTATGCGAGGCCTCGGAATCTAGCATGGCATTGTGTAAGATTTGGTCATGGATATTCAGACTGATGTAAAAGGGAAGAGTGGTTCCTTCTTGGAATTTCACTTCTATTTTTGGACCAAACAACACTTCAGGAGTGTCATCAGCTAGATTAAGGGTGTTTGCATCATTTCCTATATTCAGGACCTTTAACACTTGAGATTTATAAGAGCTTTGGGTGATAAGTTCAGTGAGGGGCATGGTAGTTTTTATTTTGGCGATTTCTTTCTCAAAACTGAAAGGTGCTTGAAGTTTAGACAGGTTTGCTTCAGTTTTTTCAGCCATGACTTTCTCTATGTTTTGAGTTTGCTGACTTTGTTTGGGGATTTTGTTTGACACAACCATCTCGGGAATATTTGTGGACGTACTAGGAGCGTCTGAGCCAAGACTTGTTTGAATAGATTTATCTTTATTTTGGTCAGTTTTCTTGACCATGATTTTGTTGTTGTCCACTGCGTTTTTAAGGATGGTATCAGGGGTTCTAGCAGTGTCTGAGCTACATTTCTTGGAGTTGTCCTGGTTTTTTCTGCTTCTAAGGTCATACTACTTGTGATATTCTACTATGGCATTCTAAAAATCTATGGCAGGATCTTCTGGATCTTCATAGTTGGTTTCATCTTGATTCAGAGAGAAGAACACTTGTTCTTCTTCTGTGAGGTAAACCTCACTCTCATTATCAGAGCCTATGAGGTTCAAATGATTTTCATCAATGGGTTCTATATCCCTATCATCTTCTTCCACATAATTTTCATTAAAGGGTGGCCTAATTTTTTGGTCACTTTCCCTTGGTTTGTTTTGAGGTTGTTCCCTCCTAAAATTTTGGTTCTGGTTTCTATTTGGAGGGTTTGGATGGTTTTCCCTAAGAGGTGTCCTTTTACTCATCTTTTCCCACATTTTTGCCATTGATTTAACCAAGTCATCTATTCTAGGATCTAAGGGAGGGGCTGAAGTGGAGACCTCATCCCGGTATGTGACTTTCCTTTTTGATTTGGTCCTAGCTCTTTTTTCTGCTATGTTGGCTTCTGTGCTTATGGCAACTTTTTTGCATTTCCTCTAAGGTAGGGGGGTCCTTGTCTCTTAGTTGATAAGTCATGTTTGGGTCGAAACCTTTGGGGAAATTTTCCAAGGCTGAGCCAAGTGGAGGTTTGAAGTGAGGTGGGAGGGCGTTATAAACACTGTTGAACCTAGTGCAGTATCCCTGGACACTTTCCCCATTTTCCCATTTTAGATTGTTATACTCTGACAGGATTTGAATGGGGTTCTTTCGGATTTCCCACTTGTTTATGAAGGTTTGGTAGAGTTCTAGGAGATCATGGATTATATTTGGAGCTAAGCTCTTAAACCATTTTTTGGGTTCTCCACCCAGGCTTTGGGCAAACATCCTCATTCTGATGGTCCCGTCTTCTATTTCCATGTATTCAAAGGCATCGCTAATTATATCTACATGTCGTTGAGTTCTGGTAGTCTCAACTCCAATAAAGTGAAAGATTTTGGATTGATAGTCATTTTTTAAAGGGGCCAAAGGGTGTGGTAACACCAAGGGTGCATACCAGGCTGCCATGGCAGGAGCTAATGGATTATGTACAAAATGAGGGCTTGTAGGATGAGCTGAGGTGGTTTGAACAATAGTGGTTTGGATGCGTGTGGCTGATGTATTTGTACTAGTGATCTGATTTTGAGCAGATCTGGGATGGTAGGAGCCAAAGTGATGGAGAAGCTGAAATTCGGGAGGTGTGGTAGGCGAGGCTTCTCTACTAGGACTCTGTGGCAGATCTAGGGACTCAAGATTGTCAAAGTCTATCTTACTTTGTGACTGGATTCTAAAAAGGGTTTTTGTTGATTTTAAGTCAAATGGGGAATCCTGTAAGGTCGTGAGGTGTTCAGGTACTGATCTTACTTTATGGATGGACCTATCAGTATCTAAATTGCTAGTTTTGGAAGCTTGCCACAAAATCTTCTCTGGGTCATCTACTATGATAGGGGGATTTGGGTCTGGATGAGATCTGGTGTTGATTCTTTGTGAAGCTAGATTTTGAATCCAGAGTTTAGAGAGGATGGAATTTGTGATTGTTTTGGATGGATGGCCTCTCTAGGGTTTTAATAATGTGAAGGATGGTCAAAACAAAAATATGGACTAATGGAGTCGCCAGGTGGATTTCTATGAGAACTATGGTCCACCACCAACACTATCAAAGATGCTTTCGCGAAAAAGTTTTATAGCAAACTTTGAGATGAAAAATTGAAAAGAAGAGTGATTTACTTTGTTTGAACAATTTTCTAGGCTATCTGGACAAGCTGATGGCTCTATTTGCAAGATTAATTCTGTTTATCTCCTATGTTTAGATGAAGTTTTCTGAATCGCTAAGTTATACTTAGTTTGTCACTGATTACAGAGTTTTCACAATAAGTTTTAAGTTTTGGAAAGGATGAGTCAACAGAAAAGGTATGGTTTATGAATTTTTTGGTATTTTTTATGGATTTTTTAGGCCTACTGGAGGCTAGTGGAGTTGCCAGGTGGAAATTGGTTGTTTTTTGTAAATATGTAGCTATGGTCCACCACCAATAACCAGGGAAAAGCCAATCTGGGAATGTTTTGGGGTTTTCTAAGTTTTTATGTAGCCTATGAGGTTTGGAAGAGTTTCCTATAACTAAATCATCACTTTGCTAAGATGGTGAAAGAGTTAGCTTCTACTCTTCAAACAATGCTTAAGATTTCTAAGTTTGATTGAGACTTCAGGAGTTACTAAGGAGTACTTAGATTGTCACTAACTCGGAAGGTCCCACCGTGATCACCACTATGTTAGTGAGCGGTGGGATAAGTCAATCAGATAGTATTCTTAAGGCTACTGGAATTCTTAGGGAATCTAAGTTTGTTTATCGCTCAGAGTCCCACTGTGATCGCCATTATGTTAGTGTGGCGATGTGGTGGCTCAATCAGATAGTAGCCTAGAGTTTAGTGAAGTAATAAGGCCTACTGGAGGCTAGTGGAGTCGCCAGGTGGATTTTTAGTTGTTTTGAGGTATATGTCTATGGTCCACTACCAATACTGTCAAAAACCAATCTAAGGAAGTTTTTTGGGGGTTTCCTAGTTTTTGTGTGCAGCCTAGTTTGTAAGAGTGTTCTAAACCTGATTCATCACTTTGCTAGGGTGGTGAAACAAAAATATTTTACTCGAAATGATTCTATGGACTGCTGGTTTGAGTTTAATGTTGAAGGACTAAAGATTCTATAAGAGTTTGCTAGACTGTCATGTACTCATATTCCCACTGTGATCACCATTATGTTAGGGTGGCAATGAGGTGGCTAAATTGGATAGTAGCCTAGAGTTTAGTAAAGTAGTAAGGCCTACTGGAGGCTAGTGGAGTCGCCAGGTGGCTTTTTAATTGTTTTGAGGTATGTGTATGGTCCACCACCAATACTGACAAAAACCAATCTAAGGGATTTTTTGGGGTTTTTATGAGTTTTTATGTAATCCTAAGGTTTGTAAGAGTGTCCTACAGCTGAGTCATCATTGTTCTAGGATCGCGAGACAACCAGATTCTACTCTTCTAAGTTTGACTGAGATTTTGAGAGTTACTAAGGAGTACTTAGATTGTCGCTAACTCAGAATGTCCCAGCGTGATCACCATTATGTTAGTGAGCGGTGGGATAAGTCAATCAGATAGTATTCTTAAGGTTGCTGAAATGCTTAGGGAATCTAAGTTTGTTTATCACTCAGAGTCCCACCGTGATTGCGATTATGTTAGGTTCCCGTGATTTCGCTAATTGGCAAGCCAAATGACAATGTAACATCAAACCAATCTTTGGAGCCAAGGACCTAGCCTTCCTGGACTGAGAGAGGGTTCTCTCTATTTGTGTAAGGGATATCTGTGTGTTTTCTTATTGTGTTATTGATTTTAGGCTAGTTATGAAGTAGGTTTTTGGTTTTGGTTTTTAGGTTGTGAGGGATGAACTGATAAAAGACTAAGATAGGTAAAAATATGTCAGATCAATTGGGCTATGGGGTCAAAAAGGTCAAGAAGGCTTTCAGGTGGTGATACAAGGTTGTTGAAGGGCCAATTTGAGCGAGGTAAAATGGATATTTGAGCAAAAGGGAGTGAGATGGACATTAAACTTGTGAAGAAAAAAGGATTTCAAACATAAATAGTTTAATAGCTGACATAAACATGGTAGGGTAAACCATTAATCATTAGAAATGTAATTGTAAACTGATCAATGCATAGAAATAAACATTCAAACAATGCATAGAGATATATGACTCTCTAACTTTAGGAAATGGCTATCAGACTTTGGGGAAATACATTTAAGACAAACAAACAACTTGAATCACTATGAAGGAATGCCTAAACATAGTATTTCAAGCTATTGGGCACTTTGAAAACAAGATTGCATAGTTTTAGGCAAAGGGCAAGATCAGTACAAGACCTCCTTGGTTCAATAAATGACAATCTAATCAATCAAAGAGAGGTTTCATAGGTGGAGCTATGGCTAGCCATGAGTAAGCAGGGCATACCATGAATCATACTTAGCATGCATAAAACCATAAATGAAACAAGAAAACAATATTCTTAAGTTATTAAAGAGCAATCAAGGATTCTTTGATGTGAGTAGGAATGAAGAAAACATGGAAGCTATAAAGAAACAGGAAACTTGAGGTGCCTCTAAGGGCATGTCTCAAGTCTATTCTCTACTGTCTTATAGCAAGCAAGAACATGGAATTATAAATGAAAACTAAGAAACAAAATGGAGAGAGAGACACTATACCATTCTACCAAGTCATGGAATCCAACAACAATCCTATTTCATCATCCAAAAGCACTCAAGAAACTCTTCAAATACATGAGACAAGTGTTTCTTCCAAAGCTTGTATAACCATATATTGCTTCTATTCATCAATTTCAGCCTTGTTTACAATGAAAGCCTTTGGAATATATAGGCCAAAGTGAGGAAAACCTCTTAGTTCAACTTGCAACATCATTGGCCTATTCAAAATATCTGATTTTGTAATTGAGGCTTTGCAAAGCCCAAGGCACAAAATATCTAAGAAAATATCTCAAAAATTCTAAAAAAGGGAAATATATTGACTTTTCATAACTAATAATGTACAAAAATAACTAAACTCACATGAGGAAAAATCACTTTTGACAAGTTCAATTTTTACAAAAATACTCAAGAAATACATTAGCAGAAAGTCCCCTGACTTGCCGACAACTTTTGGAGGCCTTCCTGATGTAGAAACAAGGCCCAGGATGGCTCGTTGGAAAGATATGAATGTCTATTTTCTGAAAATGTCTATTTTTCTCCAAACTAACCACCAGAAGTCCTCCAAAAATAGGCGTGTGTGTAAAAACCCAAAAAAAAATAAGCCTTGCTGATAAACGGGGCAAAGTGTAGAAAATGCGAGTGTTTTTCGCCATTATGGGGGAGAAAATGATCTTCAATTGATCTGAAAATCGACGAGTATGTGACCCTGAAATTATGGCATCCAATGATAACATTTTCATCCTTTGAACATGCCCCACACTGAAATGGTGATGCCCGTGAGTTTTAGCCAAAAACCCAAAAAATGACAAAAAAACCAAAATTTGTCGAATTTCGCCCAAATTTGGCGGGCATGACCCTCACGGTTGTTCAAAAACATGTGGTGAAGATGAGGCCAAAATTTGGAGCTTTGAGGTGTCTTTCCTCAATTTTGGTGCCGGGTGCTTCCCTTTAGCCTCCTTGAGTTTTTCTTGAGCGACCTTCAATTTCCGCCGGGAAAATTGATTGAGCTTTTTATAATGTCCCATCATCCTCCGTTGAAGGTCCAAGTCTCTATTTTCATTCTCCAATTTTTTCTCCAAGTGATCATTAACTCTCTCAAGCCATGCTTCCCGATTGTTCTCTATCTCTTGTTCGGACAATGTAGTGAGAGGGGTAGATTGGAGAAGGGCATCTTCTTCTTCCTTTTGTTTCTCAAGGGCCTTTTTGAGCCCCATGGTTCTTGGCCTTTTTTCCCTGGGCTGATCTTCATCTTCGCTCTCATCAAACTCACCCATGTGTTCTTCCAATCTCACTTGTGCTTTGGAGACCTCCTTTTTGTATTTGATGGCCCGTGTCTCATATACCGCCATATGGACACTCATTTGTTTGTTTTGAATTTGCAAAAAGTGATTGAAATTTCTAGCCCTCTCAAGATCAGTCGTCAAAGCATCAATTTGTTTTTCTCTATTGATCAAGAGATTTTATAGGATCCGGGCTTCATTGTCACTATCATCACTTTGGATTTGGATGATGTCAAATTCCCTTTCCTTTTCATGACTTCTTTCTTCTTTCTCCTTTCCTTTGCTTTGGGTGGCTCTTTTAGTCTTCCTCCTCTTGGGAAATTCGACAATGGGCTTCTTGGGCAATTTTCCCTTGCTTCGGAGGGCCCTAGTCACATTTGGAGTTACAACTCTAGGTACCATTTTCCTTGATGTCCAGGGCTTGGTCACTTTTGTTGAGGAGAGCATGGCCCCTTGCCTAGGAGAGGCAGCTAGCACTTGCTCCATTGGCTCTTTACCCTTGCTAATTTGCTCAACATTCTTGCCACTGTCTTGGATTTCTCCATGGATGCCTTAACTGTCCTTTTGCATTTCTGTTTGAGGGTTGTCCTCCTCACTGTGTTGCACCTGTTTATAATGTCGCCCTTATTCTTGATGAGGTTGTTGTTATTTTTCATGAAGTTGTTGTTCATCATCATTAGGCTGTTGTTCATCATTATGAGGCTGCCTCTGTACATCATGTTGCACTTGTTCATCATGCCCTTCTTCATCATGAGGCTGCTCACCATCACTGTGTTGTGCTTGTTCAACATCATGCTCCTCTTCATCATGCCCTTCTTCCCCTTGTTGTTCTATATCACTTTGCTGCCTTGTTTCATCATGTTGTTCTTCATCATCATCATGTTGTTCCTTATCCTGCCCTTCTTTCCCTTACTGTTCTGTCTCACTTTACTGCTACTCATCATCATCTTCCCCCTCTTGCTCATGCTCTTCTTCCTCATCAAGCTCTTTTGCTTGTTCAATGTGAAATTTGAGCTTCTTGGGAATAGGCTTGCTTGAAGAAGGCGAAGGATGGTGAGTGGAAGGTGAAGGGGATGTATGCAATGAAGGGACAGTGGCGAAATCTGGATGTGTGATGAAATTATCCCAAGAGACTTCCTTCTTCTCAAGCTGATGAAGAATCATAACCTTGATGAGGGAGTGATGGAAGAGGCAGGCTGTCTGCTGAGAAGGAGGCTTTTTCTGAATAGTGGAGGCCATTTTCTCAATACTTCTATGTAGGAAGTAAGCGAGATTTAGTAATTTGGCCCTCGTGAAATGCATGAGCAATCAGATATGATATGCATAGACTTGGAAGAATCTTCCCTCGCAAGTGAAGTATTTCATGATTATCTTCATGAGGGGGGCATAACTAGCCAATAGATATGAGAAGGGAAAAATAGATGAACATGAATCTCTATGCTCGGGCTTTAGAAAAGGCTTGTATTCTTCTAAGTCCAGGTGGCTTTGTTTAAACCACTTCTCCTCGACATAAGGGATTTTGGTGGCCTTGTAAATGGACCTTGGAGAGAATTTGAAATCTAGGCCTGCCAGCTGAAATGCTTCTCTTGAAACTTCAAAGCACAAATATGTGTCAAAGGGGAATAACTCTTCACCTCTTTCACTCTTTTACAAAAATCTAGACACCCAACCTCATGGAAGTTAAACAAAACTTATGGATGGGCATTCACTTCTTCAGTGGAAACAGGCTCAAATCTCTTGTGAGGGCCACTCCTACTGTCTTACCTGGGAGACATGTTGTTTTGAATGTTATTTGAAAAACCAACCTATCTCAAATGGATTTTGGAATGTTTTTCTCAACCACACCTCTATCCTCGTTGTCAGTCACTGTTTGACCAAGACAAACTGCTTCAAATGTTTGTGAAATGGTTCTTTAACACCAACTTTTTGCTCTTTCTAAATCACTGATTTGTCCTCTTTTATGCCAATCAACAAATAATTATCAAAATAAAAAGCACACAGTCAAATTTTTACTGTGTTTGGGCAAGGTATTTTGAAAGGAGGTATATGTGGCTTTTTGTTAGAACAGAGGTCTCCTTGTGTTTTGACAGAAGGAAGACACCCTTCCCCAAA
The DNA here is from genome assembly GCA_034641835.2 of Pinus albicaulis. Taxonomy (NCBI): domain Eukaryota; kingdom Viridiplantae; phylum Streptophyta; class Pinopsida; order Pinales; family Pinaceae; genus Pinus; species Pinus albicaulis. Next base: position 535,103 of record JAXQQM020072833.1, read on the forward strand.
CAAAAATCTTCTTGTATTTACTGTTTTTACAGAGGTAGACAAAACATCCTCAACTGAATTTGCAAAATATCTCACCACACACTGTTTTATGGGACAATGGAGGCAACACTATTTTTCTATTTCATAACACAGAGAAAACAATTCATAATGATCAAAATTCCACCTTATAAACAGTGTTTCTTTCTCCCCTTTTTAGGCAAATTATTCTTTTGTCTCACTGTGGGTTATCACCGTGTTTGAAGGTAGATAGGGTTCTTCAAAACTGAATAAACACACCTTAGCCTATTTTAAAAGATTTTGTTTGCTAATTTAGGAATATTACATATACTTGGGCAAATTTGATTCCCAAAGGCGAATATGATCAGCATGGTCCATGAATTTATCATGGCTCCAGCTGTGGAGCTCAAGGAGGTTGAAATCAGTGACAGGGTCACTGATTTTGAAGTCTTTCTCTGCAAGGGGGGTATGTTCAACATCAATAACAGGAGCTTGCAGGGGATTGACTGTCACAATGCCTTTGGAAGCCATAGTTTTATTTATTTTTATCAATTGATTACTCTCTCAATTAAGAAATAGTCTCAGGCCCTTAGAAATATTGTAAAAATATGATTTGGGTATGCAGAAAGTGTTTTGGAGGCGACTATGGCTTTCTTTTGGTCTGCAAAGCTATTAAACTGATTCAGTTAACTTATTAATTTCTTTTTAGCTTTAATAAATTTCCTCGGCACTGAATAATACCTGGAAAATTAAGCTTCCAGTTTGCAGAGAAGCTCCCAGAGGTAACAGGGGCTCTCCTAGTATCTATAGAGCTTTAGGCTGAGTTTGCACAATTTCTGGTGGTAAATACTTGAATTCTGGTGTGAAATCCCTTGAAAATAGGTCGACAGAGTTGTTTTAGCTTGAAAATAGGTCGGTAGAGGCTTCCTTTGTGCAAATCTAAATAGAATGGTGAAAAATGTTGGAAAGGGTGGTTTTATGTTTTAACCAACAATGATTAAATTATATTGTGCGGGGTTAAATTCAAACGGAGGGGTAGTATTCATAATAGGTGTAAAGAATAGTTTGGATGGTTTTTGCATGATGAAAAAATAAATGGTTTTTGGCTTGAGGATGTGATGGAGTGTGGTGTTTCCATGTAGCAAAGGAGCGGGGTTGCGAAACTGCTAATTTCACAACCCTCCCATAGTGTAACTGTCGGGCAATAGGGGTGTGAAAACTACCATTGGCCATCAGATTTGATGAATTGTGATCGAATGGATGGGAAAATGGGATGGATTTGATAGGTGGGACCCAGGATGAGTCATGCGATGAGGTATGTATATTCAAAGGGATATGTAAAGTGGGACCGAGGTGTTAGTCTCCTATACCAATAGGTGTCATATTTCATGATTGTCTTGATTGAACTATGGAATATGTTCAAACCTTTTTCTTGAGCAAAGGTGTTCCATATTCTTGAAAAGCCGAAAAAATCAAAAAATTTAAAAAATGTAAAGAGGGTATACCCTAAAAGAAAAAATCAAAGGGTAAGAAAAATAAAATGGTCAAAAAAAATGAAATAAATGAACCCCAAGCAAAAAAATAGACCAAGGAAAGTGTGCAAATCCAAATGCCACTACTATTTCATTTTTTGTAATAAAGCAATTGTGTGCGGCTTGTCAAACCTTTGCCACAATTCATGAATAATTCAAACTGTTTAAACTTGGCTTACTCATATTTCAATTTCATGTTATAGATTAGAGAATAAATATCTGACCAAACGAGTTTAATCTTGGCGAGATAAGTAGATAGGTAGAATGAATAAAAAGGAGCTCAACGGTTTAATCCGAGCCCTTGGATGTAATAAGGGTAGAAATAGATAGAGTTATCATGTAAAAAGAAAAGATTGAAAAGGGTTTGCAAGTCTAAATGCACCCTAATAAAGAAGAGAAAATGGTAGTGTTAAGTAGATAGGGTAGGTAGATGGTGCTGCAAAGTGTTATCCGATGAATGATCTTGCTACATGTTTTTGATCATTCACTTTCATCACAAGTACTAAAGCGGGGAAATACACTCGGAAAATCACAGACAAACAAAGTCAAATTCATTAACCTCCCTCATCATTTTTCCCCCTCAAGAGTTTTTACTAATTTCCCCCAAAAGTACTAAGGTATTTGGAGATCAAAAGGGCTCAAGGCATTTCCTTGACTTACGGAGGGACCGGACCCTCGGCCTAATGATCAAAAAGACCTAAGCACTTGAGATAATTCATCAATGTTATCTTCAATATTTAACTTTTTCTAAGTAAAATCCTATTTTACTTAGGAAAGCTGATGCAAAAATTCCATAAAAATTCCTCAAAATAACTTGTTATTCTAAGTTTAAGTGTTGAAGATAAAATGTTGCAATTTACTTCACAAATTATCACTTTCTTAGATGTACAAAAATGTTTTGATTTTCCTTGTCCTTTGCCATATTAACATTTAACTCTATTATATTAAGTCCCTAGTGAAATACCCTTTCCTAAGTATATAATTCCCTTTTTTTATAAATATCCCAAAAACCCATTTATTATAATGTTTACCAAAGTATTATATCCCCGCACATTGAAAATAAAAACCCCGCTTTACAAGCCCTTTGGTTAAAATATAACGTTATACATTAATCCCGCCCCTATGGTGAATTAGTTGTATTAATTAATTTACCATATAATAAAAATATATATGGAAAAATCAAACTTTGAATATACAATATGTATGTTTAAAGCGAAATAAAATTTCGGAGAAGTCTTGTGCCATCGTGGATTGCTCACACTGGCCTTACACCTAACCAACCCCGCCGCAACCCATTTCTTACACATTCGGGATTAATTAGTCATCGGGACTAGTTAATAACCTCTTATCCGCTTGTTAAATATCCCCCACGAGCGATTAAATAACATTTAAAAAGTGTTTAAAAAGTCCGACGGCCCACATGAAAACCCCACGCCTATCTCCCCATCGCCCTCGACAGCTGGATCGGCCTCCCGCGGATCAACGGCCATCGTTGATCCCATTGCCCATCCCGTGTAAGTTTTTTAACCACCGGGGGATGGGTGGTTTTGAATAGTCAAACCATCCACGTGGCAAGAAACCCTGTGGAATCGTCGCCCCTCCGATAAAAAACCATCTTCGACCAAAAGCGGTGCGGGAATACCAATTACCGCTTACCGCTTACTGCCGCTTACGTCACCCCAGTACGTCGATGACGTCATCACCTCGAAAAAATAAAAAATACTTTTAACTTGCAAATAAAGCCATTTTTCATGTTTTTTCAGTTATTTTCATTATTTTGAGAATGACAGGTGCTCACATGCGATTTTAAAAATTTCCACTTGTAATTGATCATTTCGCCCCAAAATTCTGCTGCGCCCAGTGTTGAAGAAACAGATCCATGCCATTACATTCACCGTTAAAGATCCAGCTTCCTTCTAAAAACAGGTATTTATCCTTTATGCCCCGACTTTGCAAGTAAAACTCGAGTTTCCTTTGTTTTTTATTTGATAAAAAGTGGTTAAAAATCATCACGAGTCCTCCCCTGGAGATTTTAAACCCGTGAAATTGCTCCCGAACCTCGCAAATTGTTCCAATTTCCTTCATTTCAAGAATCCACTCGACCCAGTGAAGAAAACCAAAAACCTCCATTTTGAATCCACAAGAACCAAAATGGAGGCCCCTAGACTAACTCTTAATATCACTCCATTGAATGCTCCTCACTAGTGAATTGGACTATTTACCTTTGATAGATGAAGATTTCCAAATTAAAGACCCGCATTTTGATGAAAGTCCCCCTGTTGAGCTATTGTCGCTGCGCAGACGAATACTCAAAGGGGAAAGATCTTATAGGGTTGTGGGAATCCAATCTCCCAAGTTATCTCATTCCTTCGAGTCCTTATTTTCCCTGAAATCATTCATTACTGTCATTCAAACTATGATCCCACACGAGAGGGGCTGTATTAGCTCTGATCAAAGTGTTTTGTTTCCCATCACTCCCCAGAGCTATCAATGCCATGTTACACTTTGAACCCTGAGACCAAGAATTAGCACCATTGTCCATGGAAGGACTGATTGAGAAAACTAGGCAATTAACCCCGGAAAAGCTAAAATTCATGTGTCAAACTTTCATGTTACCCGAGCATCGGCCCAAAAGAGTCTCCTCCCTATGGTTTTTGCTATTTCAATACATTGGGAAGGCTCATTGTAAATATAATATCTTTTGCCTTAGGATTCAACACCGGTGAGTATGTGGATGAGATAACCTTGGCTTTGCTATCCATTTTTACTCCCGGGCAGCCTCTCCCGAGATCAAATATGACTTTGCTTCCTTCATAGCCAACAAGATCCATGATCAATTCTTAAGGCTAGATACTGAAAAAGTTTTTAAGTACTCCTCAGTTATCTATCATCTTATGATCTATTATCGATCAGACGAGTTCCCTTTCCCCGTACGAGAAACTTGATGCCAAGGGAAATCCAAGGTCAGTCATATTTTGGTCCCCCCATCATTCATTTTTCCTCCCGATTCTCCCTACTCCTACTCGGAATTCATTGACCGGGTTTGTATATCCTGCAACAATTTTGTTAATAGGAATTCCTCCCCCAGAGACTTAGTAATGAAATTAGAAAGACCTTGCAACTCGTCAAAGAGTTATAAAGTTGGGGATTGGTATTTGTATCAAAACCATACGATCATCGAGGATTTATGGATGTGAATTACGTCCATTCGAAGTTACCCGAGATATGTGCCCATGAGGATTTTTGCCTTGGAATACTTGAGCGGATGAACAATTCAGATGTGATCCATTTTTGTAATGTAAAGAAGAAAGCTCGGTTAAGGATCAAAAGCCAATTAGGTCCTTTCATCTGCAATTCTAGGGAGAGCGTGAGAGAGAAGCGAGAAAATCTATTAGACAAAAAGTTCCGAGACATCTTTCCGTTGGGTTCCTTATGACCCAGATTGGTTTTATTTGTGAAAAGAGATTAAAGAATAAATCATCCCCTTATATACACCACAAGATTCCTGATCTAGAAAAGTATGCCAATCAAGATGAATGGATTGAAGGAACACTTGTTGAGGAAGAAAGTGAAACCGACAAATTGAATAAAATGATGAAAGATGTTGAGAAAAACTTTGACCTAGAATCTTATGGTCAAGTGCGGGTACCCTACATTGGCACTTCCTCGGTGGCAACTCTCGACGAAGCATTACGGGAAAGCGGTTCACCGGTTGCAACGAGAATCAAAGGGTAAAGGAAAGGAACCTGTAATCCAGGTTATTGAAACTTTGGTTATGGCAGAGAAACCACAAACTTCCAAAACACTCGAACAATCACATGTTTCTCCCACACGGTACATCATCCACGAGTTCCAGAGTTGCGGACTCCATCAAATGTGGAAATAGGGAAGAAAAGGTTTGTTTCGGACACCACTTCTCCAAAAGAAACCTCACGAGTACATCGGGTCAAGAAACAGAAACCAAATCCACCTCCAGATGTGGAAATTATAGATGAAGTATTTGATGATGGAAGGGAAGATAGTCGACAAACGCGCACGACAAGTGAAACAAACATAAGCCGAGAAAGGGAAAGCTTTACAAAAGAAATTAAGCACTGAAGTATCTTCTTTCGCACAGCCACAAAGACAGACACCATGGAGATATTAAAAGAACCTTCATTAATATTAAAACAAAGAATGATCCATTGAAAATGAAGGTATATGATCAGTATATGAAGATGGCTCCCCATAATCAAGAAAGGCTAATGTCAACATTTGACCTTTCACAAGGTAAAATGCTTTGATGAGCCACTTCAAAACAAAGGTGCCAAAGCCTACTTCGAGCGACAGATTACATCGGAACAAATTTTGAAGTTTTAGCAAAGGATATTCATCCCCCTGGACCGGATAGAGCTACACGGATAAAATGTGGGAAATGGTCTATTCTACTCTCACCAACAAGGCCATGGCGGCTATAACGTCTGCAGGGATTCTTTGAATAACACTACTCGCACAATTGAAAATTGAGAAGGCCTCCTCACGGGCCAAAGATAATAGAATAAAGTCGTTAGAAGAGATAATCATTGGTTTGGGTCACAATCCCAAAGACATTAAAGGTATTGAGGCATTGATAAAGAAGAAAGAAGATGATATAGTCGCACTCGAAAAACAAACTAAAACTACCGACCTTGAGGCACCCTCGGACCCAAGAAGTTATAAAAGGGAATTCACAGGGAAGAAACGATGGAGTTGCTCCTAAATATGGTCGAGCGACTAAATGAAATAGAGAAAGCATTGGAAAAAGCATTGCAAGAACGAGGAAACTATCAGTGCAGACATCAACAACGGGTACTACAACGACAGAGACGACAGATACTGACCATCCCGGGTAAATACTTCGGTTTGAATTCGATGAATTAATAAAGCGAGATGGAAAGTCTACAACTCGAGGGGTCACGAGAACTCCAAGAAACAAAATTGCAATTAACAAAATTGGAGGAAAAAATATGACACATCTAAAAAAGGCAGTACACCGATAACACCGAGAGAGATAAAAAGATTGGAAAAATTGGTTGAGGCTTTGGAAAAGGATCTTTCTTTGGAAAAAGCCTCTAAAGGAAATAAATGACATTCTTTGGGGTAACATCATAGAGTTAATAAAGGTTATATGGCCCTCCATTCAAGCTATCTTTGAACAAAATGAGTTTGGTTAAAATAGCCCAAGAAGAAATAAACGAGGCCCGAAATGAATTAAGAGGCGAGCTCGAGCGAGCCAATCAACTCATTCAATTTTTGAATTCCAGAACAAAGCAACAGCTTGCATTGTTAGGAATTGATGACGAGAGACGTGCGCAGCTTTTGGAAGCAAAGAGAGTTTTCACCAAGAGGACTTTCATGCAAAATTTAGAAAGGAAGTGCACGAGACATTTTGGTTGATATCAACATTTTCGAGAGAGAAATTTCAAGCTTTGTGGATAGTGGGTTACCAAGTCCCATGCTCACGGAAGATCAAATAGTAGACTTGGAAACCTATGAGAAGAGAATAAAGGCTCATGCTAAAAATACGGTTGTTGGTTCTACTAGCTCATCGAATCGACATTACCAAGCTCGGGGAAAAGTATTTATGATAAAGTGAAGAATTTATTTCATCTGGAACATGAAATAAAGTATCTATTTCCGAATGAGCCCACCTTTTATAAACTTACTCTGAAAGCGAGATGAAACTTTATGAAGCTCATAAGAAATATGATACCGGATGATCAATGGTGGAAAGAAATGTTGGAAATTCTATGAAAGTTGTTTTTCGGGATGAGAATTTATCTTTACTATCAAGTAAATGGTAAAAAACAGAAAACGGATGAAAGAGTATCGAGTGAAAAGGTTAAAGAGTATCCCAGTGAGAATAAAGAGTGTTCAACAATCCAAAGAAATACTGCAAAGGACATCACAGAGCCCGATTTTAGCACTTACCTCCAAGACATCCACGGAAAAAGGAACAAGCACATCAGCAGTTACCCATTATTCTATCCACGAGACCATTTGTCTCTTGTTTGTTTGTAAATAATGCTTTAAGTCATCCTAGGTTATTGGCTAAGATAGTGTAATATTGTTTAAGATTATTTTGTGTATAAATAAACCCTCAAAGAGAGTATTGAGGGTGGATTCTATTACTCTCTTTGTAACATTGAGATTTTCGGAATAAAAGCATTTTGGAGAAATTTTTCGTAGCTTCTTTGGATGATGATTTAAAGCACTCGGACTTGTTGCGGGATTCATGTGTTGGACTACGATTCAATAAGTTTTTCTACCCTTTTTGTCCGAAAATTTTATATTAGTTTATAATACCATCATATCCATTTCCGAATAATTTACATAAAGGATTGAAACAGAATTTGCTTAACTCGTACTCTGTTTTCAAATGTTATTATTCTTAATGTTTTCTTCTAAATTAGTTATAAGCATGAATTCTTAAATGCTCTTGCTTTGCTAATTTAAACACTCGTTGATTACTATAATAAAGAATTCTTCATTGCTCTTTGTTTGTAGTCATCTCATTTCTTTCTTTTGAACATGGTGAAAGATTCTTAGCTGCCTTTCATCCCTTCAAAATCATCCCATCCACTTTAAATTTTAAGGATTGTTCTCTGTCTAGCTATCTTGCCCTCGTAATACCATCTTGTGCTTAGAATAGAAATCGAGTAAAGCCATACTTTGACTCCATAGCCCAATGGACTGAAAGCTCTCAACCTTGCCCTTAGTTTGTGGATTCCACCATTTTCCCAAAACAAAATTTGAATCTATAACTAGCCTAAAACCTTCCAAGAACAAAGATAAATCATAAAAGAGAGCCCTCTCCGGATGCAGATTGGCTAGATTCTGCATCTAAAAGGTTGGTTTGTGGTTACCTCGGGATATACTTTCCTCTTACACAACTTCTAGGAAAACCTCGAGTGATAACATAGTGGCGACTCAGTTGGGGATCCGAATCATTTTATTGATACTATTGTTTGATTTATAAGCTATGGACATGAGTCGAAGATCAGCGGGTAGCCTTTGAAATTGCTTTTGCTCTGCAATTGCAAAAGTAAATAAAAGCCGCTTTCGATCTATCTCACGATTTAGCTTATACATTGAACCTTAGTTTCAAATGTTTAATCAGACTCTCTAGTTTAATAAATCTTTGAGAAAATTTTAATTAAAAATCTTAAATTTCTTTAAGAGTTTGTAGAAGTTGTTTTGAAAATTCACAAAAAATTTAGTTTCCCTGAAGAACTAACTTTCTCTTGAGATTGTTTTACGAGTTTAGATCTGATCTATGATGGTGGAAAGGGATCAAACACACAAAGGTTAAAATCATCCACCCTGGCGACTCCAAAATCAATTTCACTACTAAGACTCCTTTGGAGGAATGAACTCTGGAAGAACAATATGGAAAGATCGGGCTTTCAACTTGATTGTTATCCAAGACATTATGTTCTTTCTAAATTGATAGAGTTTTCCAATGTATATTTTATTTTTAGAGAAGAACTTAGAGTAGTTTTTAATTTATCTCTTTGAAAATTGTAAATATAAAATCTCCATGCACATTTGAGCATCATTCTTCCGACTCTTTTGATATCATTTTCCAATCAAGACACTCGTAGATCGAGAGATCCCAGAGCTTCAAGTTTCGAGAGAAATTCCACAACCAAATAATCCATAGTCCAAAGCATTAATAATGATACTTTGGATGACAGTGGTTTGTGGAAAATCTTTCATTTGATGAAATTTTAAATGAATTCAAGGATGAGTTATCAAAAACTTCAGTTTGATGAGGATTTTCTAAGAGCTTTCTTTGTTATTTTTAAATCAAGAAAATGTTCTCCTCAAGTTAAAAAAATGGCTTCTTGATATAATTTTCAGAAAATTATGAAAATGAAATCAAACTTTTGCATTCTCAAATTCACCATACAATTTCAGAAATCCTAAAGAATTCTTTGAAAATCTTCCTTCTCAAAGCAAGAGGAAATTGTACTATCTTTTTGACTTGCATATTGAAGATGATTATTCTTTCAAACACAAGACTGAAGAAATAAGTTCATGGTCTAGTATTCATAATTCAATTGAACAATTAGTCATTGAAGGCCTAGAAGTAAATAACATACATCATGTTTTTATTGATCCTATATCAGATTATATGGAGAATCTTTTGAGCCCAAATATACAAACATGTTTTCTCTATAAGGATCAAATACATCAAAAGTGGCCTTTACACATCATATCATTTATTATAAAGGCACATGATCATAATATACTTTCAATTTTGATCACAAGCAATCAAGTTATCCATTTATTGTTACAACTACTTGATTGGCTTCATTGGCATTTTTGTATTACCTGATTCAATAAGATTTTTAGTAGATTAGAGTAGGCAAATGAGTGCTAAATAAGCTTATAATTTTGAGTATTTTTTTTAGTTTTCAATTTTCAGATAGTTTTTTCATTAAGTTGGTTTGAAAATTTTTGTGTGTTGTTTTTAGTTTCGGATCAGATTTGCAGTTGCGTAGAAAAAGGACTATATTCAATTCAAGATTTTCAACCACGACAAATGCATGTTTGGGATTGGAACAAGGCGGTAAAAATTCTAGCGGGCCACAAAGTTTTAAGTTTTGATTGGATGGTGACTTCTTGGAGTTGAAGCCGAAGTGAAGGCCCTAAACTTCTAAAAAAGTTTCACTATCATATGTACAATAAAGCTACCCGAGAAGAAGGAAGATTACATGGTTCGATTGAAGACATTTTGAGGCATCGACATCGTTGTTCTTGACTTTTCACGAGGAAAAGCCATCCCCAAGTGGAGCCGTGTTAGTCTCCTATACCAATAGGTGTCATATTTCATGATTGTCTTGATTGAACTATGGAATATGTTCAAACCTTTTTCTTGAGCAAAGGTGTTCCATATTCTTGAAAAAGCCGAAAAAATCAAAAAAATTTAAAAAATGTAAAGAGGGTATACCCTAAAAAGAAAAAATCAAAGGGTAAGAAAAATAAAATGGTCAAAAAAATGAAAGAAATGAACCCCAAGCAAAAAAATAGACCAAGGAAAGTGTGAAAATCCAAATGCCACTACTATTTCATTTTTGTAATAAAGCAATTGTGTGCGACTTGTCAAACCTTTGCCACAATTCATGAATAATTCAAACGGTTTAAACTTGGCTTACTCATATTTCAATTTCATGTTATAGATTAGAGAATAAATATCCGACCAAACGGTTTAATCTTGGCAGATAAGTAGATAGGTAGAATGAATAAAAGGAGCTCAGCAGTTTAATCACGAGCCCTTGGATGTAATAAGGGTAGAAATAGATAGAGTTATCATGTAAAAAGAAAAGATTGAAAAGGGTTTGCAAGTCTAAATGCACCCTAATAAAGAAGAGAAAATGGTAGTGTTAAGTAGATAGGGTAGGTAGATGGTGCTGCAAAGTGTTATCTCGATGAATGATGTCTGCTACATGTTTTTGATCATTCACTTTCATCACAAGTACTAAAGCGAGAAATACACTTGGAAAATCACAGACAAACAAAGTCAAATTCATTAACCTCCCTCATCATTTTCCCCCTCAAGAGTTTTACTAATTTCCCCCAAAAGTACTAAGGTATTTGGAGATCAAAAGGGCTCAAGGCATTTCCTTGACTTCTAGAGGGACCGGACCCTCGGCCTAATGATCAAAAAAGACCTAAGCACTTGAGATAATTCATCATTGTTATCTTCAATCTTTAATCTTTTTCCTAAGTAAAATCATATTTTACTTAGGAAAGCGATACTAAAATTCCATAAAAATTCCTCAAAATAACTTGTTATTCTAAGTTTAAGTGTTGAAGATAAAATGTTGCAATTTACTTCACAAATTATCACTTTCTTAGATGTACAAAAATGTTTTGATTTTCCTTGTCCTTTGCCATATTAACATTTAACTCTACTATATTAAATCCCTAGTGAAATACCCTTTCCTAAGTATATAATTCCCTTTTTATAAATATCCCAAAAACCCATTTATTATAATGTTTACCAAAGTATTATATCCCCGCACATTGAAAATAAAAACGCTTTACAAGCCCTTTGGTTAAAATATAACGTTATACATTAATCCCGCTATGGTGAATTAGTTGTATTAATTAATTTACCATATAATAAAAATATAATATGGAAAAATCAAACTTTTTGAATATACAATATGTATGTTTAAAACGAAATAAAATTTCGGAGAAGTCTTGCGCCACCGTGGATTGCTCACTTGGCCTTACACCTAACCAACCGCCGCAACCCATTTCTTACACATTCGGGATTAATTAGTCATCGGGACTAGTTAATAACCTCTTATCCAGCTTGTTAAATATCCCCCGGAGCGATTAAATAACATTTAAAAAAGTGTTTGAAAGTCAGAACGGGCCCACATGAAACCCCGCCCTATCTCCCCATCGCCGGCTAGTTGGATCAGCCTCATGGATCGACAGCCGACGTTGATCCACATTGCCCATCCCGTGTAAGTTTTTTTAACCACGCGATGGGTGGTTTTGAATAGTCAAACCATCCACGTGACGAAACCCGTGGAATCGCGCCCCTCAGATAAAACCATCTTCGACCAAAAGCGGTGCGGGAATACCAGTGCAGCTTACCGCTTCTGCTGTCGATCACGTCCGTGCGTCGATGACGTCATCACCTCGAAAAAATAAAAAATACTTTTAACTTGCGAATAAAGCCATTTTTCGTGTTTTTTCGGTTATTTTCATTATTATGAGAATGGCAGTGCTCAGCCGCGATTTTCAAAATTTCCTTGTAATTGATCATTTCGCCCCAAAGTCTAGCTGCGCTCTCGTGTTGAAGAAACGAGTCTGCCATTACATTGTACGTTAACGATCCGGCTCCTTCTAAAAAACGGTATTTATCCTTTACTCCCCGGCTGCAAGTAAAACTCGATTTCCTTTGTTTTTTTCGTCGAAAAAGTGGTTAAAAATCATCACGAGTCCTCCCTGGAGATTTTAAACTGTGAAATTGCTCCCAGAACCGCCAAATTGTTCCAATTTCCTTCATTTCAAGAATCCTTGCGACAGTGAAGAAAACCAAAAACCTCCATTTTGAATCCACAAGAACCAAAATGGAGGCCAAGTAGACTCTTAATATCACTCCATTGAATGCTCCTCACCAGTGAATTGGAATATTTACCTTTGATAGATGAAGATTTCCAAATTAAAGACACGCATTTTGATGAAAGTCCCCTTTGTTGAGCTATTGTCGTTGCCCGAGAGACGAATACTCAAAAGGGGCAAGATCTTATAGGGTCGTGGGAATCCAATCTCCCAAGGTATCTCATTCCTTCGTCCTTATTTTCCACGAAATCATTCATTACGCGTCATTCAAACTATGATCCACGGAGAGTTTGTATTAGCTCCCGATCAAAGTGTTTTGTTTCCCATCACTCCCCGAGCTATCAATGCCATGTTACACTTTGAACCGGACCAAGAATTAGCACCATTGTCCATGGAAGGACCGATTGAGAAAACTAGGCAATTAACCGTGAGCTAAAATTCATGTGTCAAACTTTCATGTTACCCGAGCATCGACCAAAAAGAGTCTCCTCCCTATGGTTTTTCGCTATTTCAATACATTGGGAAGGCTCATTGTAAATATAATATCTTTTGTCTTAGGATTCAACACCGATGAGTATGTGGATGAGATAACCTTGGCTTTGCTATCCATTTTTACTCCCGGGCAACCTCCGAGATCAAATATGACTTTGCTTCCTTCATAGCCAACAAGATCCATGATCAATTCTTAAGGCTAGATACTCGAAAAAGTTTTTAAGTACTCCTCCATTATCTATCATCTTATGATCTATTATCGTCAGACGAGTTCCCTTTCCGCGTACGAAACTTGATGCCAAGGAAATCCCGGAGTCGATCATATTTTGGTCCCCCATCATTCATTTTCCTCCGATTCTCCCTACTCCTACTCGAATTCATTGACCCGGTTGTATATCCCGCAACAATTTTGACTAGCAGGAATTCCTCCCAGAGACTCGGTAATGAAATTAGAAAGACCTTGCAGCATCGTCAAAGGAGTTATAAAGTTGGGGATTGGTATTTGTATCAAAAACCATACGAGTCATCGGGATTTATGGATGTGAATTACGTCCATTCGAGGTTACCCGGATATGTGCCCATGAGGATTTTTTCCTTGGAATACTTGGACGAGATGAACAATTCAGATGTGATCCATTTTTGTAATGTAAAGAAGAAAGCTTAGTTAAGGATCAAAAAGCCAATTAGGTCCTTTCATACGCAATTCTAGGGAGGCTGAGAGAGAAACGAGAAAATCTATTAGACAAAAAAGTTCCGGACATCTTTCCGTTGGGTTCCTTATGACCGAGTTGGTTTTATTTGTGAAAAGAGATTAAAGAATAAATCATCCCCTTTATATACACCACAAGATTCTGATCTAGAAAAGTATGCCAATCAAGATGAATGGATTGAAGGAACACTTGTTGAGGAAGAAAGTGAAAGCCCGACAAATTGAATAAAATGATGAAAGATGTTGAGAAAAACTTTGACCTAGAATCTTATGGTCAAGTGCGGGTACCCTGCATTGGCACTTCCTCGACGGCAACTCTCACAGCAAGCATTACGAGAAGCGGTTCACCGGTTGCCATGGGAATCGAAAGTGGTAAAGGAAAAGGAACTGTAATCCGGGTTAGTGAAACTTTGGTTACGTGCGGAGAAACCACAAACTTCCAAAACACAGACAATCACGAGGTTTCTCCCCACACAGTATGGCATCCACGAGGTTCGAGTTGCTGAGACTCCATCAAATGTGGAAATAGGGAAGAAAATGTTGGTTTAGACACCACTTCTCCAAAAGAAACCTCACGGTACATCGAGTCAGAAAGCAGAAACCAAATCCACCTCCCGAGGATGTGGAAATTATAGATGAAGTATTTGATGATGGAAGGGAAGATAGTCAAGTAATGCAGCACGACGAAGTGAAACAAACATAAGCCCGAGAAAGGGAAAGCTTTCTACAAAAGAAATTAAGCAACTGAGTTATCTGCTTTCGAGCCGCGAGACGGACCAGGAGATATTAAAAGAACCTTCATTAATATTAAAACAAAGAATGATCCATTGAAAATGAAGGTATATGATCGGTATATGAATATGGCTCCCCATAATCAAGAAAGGCTAATGTCGGCATTTGACCTTTCACGAGGTAAAATCTTTCGATGAGCCACTTCAAAACAAAGGTGCCAAAGCCTACTTCGCGACAGTTACACGTCGAACAAATTTTGAAGTTTTTAGCAAAGGATATTCATCCCTGGACCGGATAGAGCTACCTGACAAACGGAAATGGTCTATTCTACTCTCACCAACAAGGCCATGGCGACTATAACGGCTGCGAGATTCTTTGAATAACACTCTTTGCACAATTGAAAATTGAGAAGGCCTCCTCACGAGGCCAAAGATAATAGAATAAAGTCGTTAGAAGAGATAATCATTGGTTTGGGTCACAATCCCAAAGACATTAAAGGTATTGAGGCATTGATAAAGAAGAAAGAAGATGATATAGTCGCACCGAGAAACGACCTAAAACTGACCAAATTTCTGAAGGCACCCTCGGACCCAAGAAGTTATAAAAGGGAGATTCGACGGGAAGAAACGATGGAGTTTCTCCTAAATATGAGCGAGCGACTGGCTGAAACAGAAAGCATTGGAGCATTGCAAGAACGAGAAACTATCGATGGTGCATCAACAACGGGTACTACAACAAGAAAGGACAGCGAGATACGGCCATCCCGAGGTAAATACTTCGTTTTGAATTCCGATGAATTAATAAAGCGAGATGGAAATTCTACAACCCAGGGTCACTGAACTCCAAGAAACAAAATTGCAATTAACAAAATTGGAGGAAAAATATGACACATCTAAAAAAGACCAGTGCGCTAATAACACGCAGAAGATAAAAAAGATTGGAAAAAATTGGTTGAGGCTTTGGAAAAGGATCTTTCTTTTGGAAAAGCCTCTAAAGGAAATAAATGACATTCTTTGGGGGTAACATCATAGAGTTAATAAAGGTTATATGGCCCTCCATTCAAGCTATCTTTGAACAAAATGAGCTCGGTTAAAATAGCCCAAGAAGAAATAAACGGACCAGAAATGAATTAAGAGGCAGAGGCTCTGAGCGGGCCAATCGGCTCATTCAATTTTTGAATTCCGCAACAAAGCTGCTGACTTTGCATTGTTAGGAGTGATGACGGGACATGCTTGCGAGCTTTTGGAAGCAAAGAGAGTTTTCACCAAGAGGACTTTCATGCAAAATTTAGAAAGGAAGTGCACTGGAACATTTTGGTTGATATCCAAGCATTTTCGCAGAGAAATTTCAAGCTTTGTCTGGATAGTGGGTTGCAAGTCCGCGCTCGCGAGAAGATCAAATATTAGACTTGGAAACCTATGAGAAGAGAGCCATAGAGGCTCATGCTAAAAATATTGTACCGTTGGTTCTACTAGCTCATCAGTAATGGACATTACCATTTCGGGAAAAGTATTTATGATAAAGTGAAGAATTTGTTTCATCCGGGAACATGAACAAAGTATCTGTTCCGAATGAGCCCACCTTTATAAACTTACTGGAAACGAGCATGAAACTTTAAGGAAGCTCGGAAGAACTATGATACCGAGATGATCAATGGTGGGAAAGAAATGTTGGAAATTCTATGAAAGTTGATTTTTCAGGAGATGAGAATTTATCTTTACTATCAAGTAAATGGTAAAAATAGGAAAAACGAGATGAAAGAGTATCGGTAGAAAAGGTTAAAGAGTCATCCAGTGAGAATAAAGAGAGTGTTCAACAATCCAAAGAAATACCGCAAAGGACTGAGACGGTAGCCCGATTTTAGCACTTACCTCCAGCGACATCCACTGAAAAAGGAACAAAGACACCATCAGCGATTCACCTATTATTCTATCCACGAGGACCATTTGTCTCTTGTTTGTTTGTAAATAATGCTTTAAAGTCGACCTCTAGGTTATCAGGCTAAGATAGCTGTAAAGATTGTTTAAGATTATTTTGTGTATAAATAAACCCTCAAAGAGAGTGTGAGGGTGGATTCACAACTGCCTCCGCCGTAACATTGAGATTTTCGGAATAAAAAAGCATTTTGGAGAAAGTCGGCTTACCGGATGAGCGATTTAAAGCACTTTGGACTTGTCGTTACGGGATTCATGTGTTGGACTACGGCTTCAGTAAGTTTTTCTACCCTTTTGTCGCAGAAATTTTATATTAGTTTATAATACCATCATATTCCATTTCTCGAATAATTTACATAAAGGATTGAAACGAATTTGCTTAAGCGCCTCTGTTTTCAAATGTTATTATTCTTAATGTTTTCTTCTAAATTAGTTATAAGCATGAATTCTTAAAGTGCTCTTGCTTTGCTAATTTCCAAACACTGCTGTTGATTACTATAATAAAGAATTTCTTCATTGCTCTTTGTTTGTAGTCATCTCATTTCTTTCTTGCGAACATGGTGAAAGATTCTTAGTCGCCTTTCATCCCTTCAAAAGTCATCCCATCCACTTTAAATTTTAAGGATTGTTCTCTCGTCTAGGCTATCTTGCCCCGTAATACCATCTCGTGCTTAGAATAGAACCGAGAAAGCCATCCTTTGACTCCATAGCCCCAGTGGATTCCAAAGCTCTCAACCTATGCACCTGTAGTTTGTGGATTCCACCATTTTCCCAAAACAAACTTTGAATCTATAACTAGCCTAAAACCTTCCAAGAACAAAGATAAATCATAAAGAGAGAGAGCCCTCTGCTGGATGCGGATTGGCTAGGTCTCGCATCTAAAAGGTTGGTTTGTGGTTACCTCGGGTATACTTTCCTCTTACACAACTTCTAGGAAAACCTGAGTGATAACACGAGGAATATTATAAAGCGGGGTTAGCATGGTTTATAAGTGGGTCAGGGCTTTATAATGGTTAGGATTAATGAAAGTGGGCTCGGGATGATATATAAACCATAAGTTAAAGTAATGTACAGGGGTTAATAGAATATCTTGCGTGGATATATATACACAGTGTTTTTTAACGGAACTTCATATGTTCTAAAAATAGAAAGCATTAGGGAAATATATATGTGAATTAGCATAATAAAGTTAAATATTAAGTTAAAATAAAATGCGGGCCATGTAAAAAATGATATCGGGATGGGGATTTCGCTGGTGGGACCCGATATATTTAAATCAAAACTTTTGGGTGAGTGGGCATCGTGGGTGTATTTTCATCAAAATGGGATTTATAAATGGAATTTTACCTTTCCGATGAAAATATTCTTTTTAACTACGGGAAAGGGTTTAGTAGGGAAAATTAGGTGAAGTAAGGGGAGAAGGGTATTTTATAAGGGAAAATTCCTTTTAAGAATGGAATTAGGGTTTTTAGCTAAGGGAATGGGATTTTGAGGGATATTAGTGATATGAAACGAGAAATTTTTTTCTTCTCCATTACTTGTGAAAGTAATCTAGCTACCCATCATTTACCCTAACATTTTTTCTTCATTTACTGGGTGCATTTGAGCTTTGCTCTGACTTTTTTCTTTTAAATAAGAGAAACTATCTAATTCTAACCTTATGACTTCCAATGGCTCGCATTAAAGCGTTGAGCTCATTATTATTCTCTACCTAGCTATTGATCTACCAATATTAAATAGTTTGGCTAGATCTTTATTCTCTAGCTATCAAAGCATGAAATTCTAAAACATGAATATGTCAAGATTAATTTGTTTGACCATCATGGATTTGTAGCATTTTTACAAGATGCACACAATATTATTTTTGAAGGTAAAGTAGAAATTAGTGGCATTTGAATTTGCATCGACTTTCAGATCTATTTTTTACCTCTGGTGGGGTTCATATTTTATACTCTTTTTTGATCTTTTTCTTTCAGATCCTTTGATTTTTTCTTTTGGAATTACCCTCTTTACATTTTTAATATGGGAAAACAATTTGTAGAAAGAAAAGTATGTACAATATTAAAAGACTAATCATAGTCAATTCAAAATTATGAATCCTTTTATTTACTGAAGGACCCTAACAACTACTGAAGCTCATGAAAATTATTTCTAATCCTATAAGTGTTCATTTTTTCTTAACATTAATCGAGATAGAGATTATTTTTTTGTTTGAGAGATAGGGGATGATTATATCTTTAGAATTTTCTTATTTTCATTTTTCCTTCTAGCTCTTGATATCCCCATAATTTCTCCTTAAATTTTGATGTAATATTATTTTTAATATCATCTGAAATTTTTGGCAAAATGATAATATCCTTCTTTCATTTCCCAATGGTATTAGCCAATATCGACATCCTTTTGCCACCATTTCTTGAGTCAAAGGTGGATATTTTGGCTACTCATCAAGAAAGAAGCTTTTAGGAAACATCTTAGCATCCATGTTGTATGAGGAGTCTTCTTATACATAAAATACCTGGTCATAAACATGCTTTCCATTAGAAAGACTTTCCTTCTCAATCATGAGGATAGGGTGTGGAATATTTTCTTTTAATCTTGATGTATAGGTTATAAAATAACCTACAATATCAGGTCCGCCCACACCTCACATGATTGAAAGTCTTTCCCCATTGAAAGCGTGTTTATGACCAAGGTATTTTATGTATAAGAAGACTCTCATACAACATGGATCTTAAAGATGTTCCTAAAACTTCTTCTAATATAGCCAAAATATCCGCCTTTGACTCAGAAAATGGTGGCAAAGAGTGTCGTGGCCAACTATACCATTGGGAAATGTGAGATAATCATTTTACCCAAAATTTAGATGATATTTAAAATAAATATTACATCAAATTTAAGGGAAATTATAAATTATCAAAACTAGAAAAAGGAAAAATGAATAGAAAATTCTAAGATATAATCATCCCCCATCTCAAAACAAAAATATGCTATACTATGCGGATTATCAAATGCTTATAGGATTAGAAACTTTCTTGAGCTTGAGTTGTTAAGTCCTATGAAAAAAAGGATTCATAATTTTGAATTGACTATGATTAGTCTTTAATGTATATACTTTTTATACCTGATTATTTTCCCATATTAAAATGTAAAGAAGGAGCAATTCCAAAAATTTGAGAAAGATCAAAATTGTAAACAGGGTAAAAAATAGATCTGCAAGCGATACATCAAATACTTAATTTGCTTTACCTTCAAAAATGTATTGTGTGCATCTTGTAAAAAATGCTACAAATCCATGATAGTCAAAGCAAATTAATCTTGTTTTATATTCATGTCGTGAGTAGAGAGGCAAGATCTAAGCAAATATTATGTTGTGTAGATCAACATAGCCCCAAACTGAAAGGATAATAATGAGCTCGGCCCCGGGACAGCCGTGGAAGTCGTAAGGTTAGAATACTTCTTATTTAAAAAGAAAAGAAAATTCGGCAACTCCAAATACGCAATAAATGAAGAAAATGTTAAGAATTATGATGTTAACTAGGTACTTCACCCAAATGTGGAGAAGAAAAATTTCTCGTTTCCATATCACTAATATCCCTCAGAATCCCCATTCCCTAGCTAAAAACCCCTAATTCCCATTTGAGAATTTTCCTTATAAAATTACCCTTGCTCCGCTAATTTTCCCACATAAACCCTTTCTAGTTAAAAAAATTATTTTTCACTCCGAAGTAAAATTCCGATAATAATCCCATTTTGATAAAATACACTTTGATATTTCCTTAAAGTTTTTGATTTAAATATGGATACCTTGTGAAATGTCCATCCCAATATAAACACTTTACATGGCGCGATTTATTTTGCTTATTTAACTTGATATACTTAATTCCCATATATTTCTAATGCTTTTATTTTTTAGAGACATATGGATTCTGATAAGGCCCCCGTATATATATATTACTGCGTGTAACACATGCATTGCACAACTTATGGTTGCATATCATCAAATTTCTTCATTAATCTAACCGTGTAAAATTGCGATTTTATAAACCATGCTAACCCGCTTTATTCCTCGTGTTATCACTCCGGTTTTCCTAGAAGTTATTGTAAGAAGAAGCTGCCAGTTTAACTACCACAAATGGCTGCACAGATGCGGGAATCCTGTAATGCACATCGAGGCTCTAACATGATTTATCTTTTGTTCTTGGAAGGTTTTGAGCTAGTTATAGATTCAAAGTTTGTTTTGGGAATGGATCCACAGAAGCTAGAAGGAACTTCCGTCCGATGGAAACTATGGAGTGGGATTCTTTAGATTTCTATTCTAAGCACAAGATGTATTACACGAGGCAAGATAGCTAGGCGAAGGAGTAACAAAATTTAAAGTGGATAAGGATATGATTTGAAAGTTGAAAACGACTAAAATCTTTCACCATGTTCAAAGAAAGTAGGATGACCTAATAAAACAATATGAAAAATTATATTATAGTAATCAGGTGTTTAAATTAACGAAACAGAAGAATTAATGCTTATAACTAATTTAGAAAGAAACATTAAGAATAATAACATTTGAAAGCGAGTGCGATTAAGCAAATGTATTTCAATACTATAAATTATTGAAAATAGATATGATATTATTATAAACTAATATAAAATTTGAGACAAAAAGACAGAAAAACTTATTGAGCATGGTCCCAACATGAATCTGCAGCAAAAATCGATTCTTATGTCGTCATCCATGAAAATTTCTCCAAAATACTTTGTGCGTCTGTGGCGAGTGTGAGTTCCCGCCCTCCGATACGAGGGCTGACCCATACGCAAAATGATGTAAACACACTATGCTAGCCAATAACTAGGGCGACTAAACATTATTTACAAACAAACAAGAGACAAATGATGCAAAAATTGGATAGAATAATGGGTGCTTCTTGATATCTTGTTCTACCATTGGATGATATTTGAGAAAACAGAAGTGCTTAAATCAGAACTCCTGTTGTCCTTTTGCGATATTTCTTTGGATTGTTGAACTATCTTTATTCTGCATAGATCTCCTAAGCTTTCTCACGTTTCTTTCATGCGTTTTCTATTTTACCATTTACTTGATAGTAAAAGATAAATTCTCATCTAGTAGCACTCATAGAATTTCATGATTCTCTTTCCACACCATTGATATAAATCACATTATCATGGATTCTTGAGCTTCATACGCTACGATAAGTTTATAAAAGTGGGCTCATTGAGTAAATAACTTTATTTCATGTTCAGTGGGAAATAAGAATTGCTTCACTTTATCATAAACTTTTCCCGATTAGTAATGTCCATTGCGATGAGTAAGCTAGAAACTTCTTGGTTGTATTTTTTATGAGTATTTATTCCTCTTCTCATGATTTCCTAACCGCAGCGAGCATGGGACAACCCGCTATCGACAAAGATTTCTCTACGAAATATTAAAGCCCAAATGTACGTGCACTTCACTTTAAATTTTGCATGAAAGTCTTGGTGAAAATACTCTTTACTCCAAATGTCTGTCTGAATTCTAACAATGTATATTACAGATTCAAAGTGTATTGGCTGCTGGGCTTTGCCTCTTGGCTCATTTGTCTGTTTATTTCTTCTTGTTCTTTAACAGCTCATTTGTTGAGGCTGCTTGAATGGAGAACCTATAACCTTTATTGCTTTCTATGACCCCAAAAGAATATCATTTATTTCCTTTAAGAGCTTTCCAGGAAGATCCTTTTCAAGCCTCAATTATTTTTTGTCTTTATCTCTACTGTGTTATTATGACATGCTTTTAGATGTGTCGTATTTTCCTCAATTTTGACAATTACAATTTTATTTCTTAAGGATTACGTGACCTGAGTTGTAAATTTTCCATGCATATTAATTCATCGAAATTCAAACGAGAAACGGGATAAACATATCCTAACGTGTCTTGAGTATAAATTACTGTTTGATTGTCTGCTTTGATATCTGTTCTTCACGATGCTTTTCCGTACTCTCTGTTTCATTTTAGTGCTGATCCTATTTAGGAGAACTCCATGCGTTCTTTCTACACACATAGCACTTCTTGAATTACGTAGGAATAACGACTATATCATCTTCCCAATATATTTTATTTAGTATGCTGGGATTGTGACTAAACCAATGATTATGTCTCTTTCCCAGCATTTTATTCTATTGTCTTGGCTTTGTGAGAGACCTTCTCAATTTTCAATTAATGCGAATAGTGTATTCAAAAGAATCACTACTTTGGCGTTACAAAACACCATGGCCTTGTTGTGGAAGTAAATAGGCCATTTCCTGACTGCTGTCGAGATCCTTTGCTAAAACTCAAAATTTTGACCACATTATATCTAACAATATTTGAAAATAGGCTTTGGCACTGCTATTTTGGTGGCTCATCGACATTTTTACCTTGTGAAAGGTCAAAATCTTTGACCTTTGGGGAGCCATATTCATATAACGTCATACCTTCATTTTCAATGGATCATTCTTTGTTTTAATTATTAATGAAAGGTTCACAACTAACTCTCGTGTATCTGTCTTTGTGATACGAAAGAGATGCCGGTCTTAATTTCTTTTGTAAAACTTTCCTTGCAGCTTTATGTTTGTTTCCACTTCTTTATGCATTTCTTGACTATCTCCCTTCCCATCATGTCCCACTTCATCTATATTTCTTATACGGAATTGAATTTGGTTTACATTTATTTTGATATACAATAATTTCTGAAGGGGTGTATATGCGAAACCAACATTTTCTTTTATTTCCACATTTGATGGGTGTAACTACGGAACTTTGTAGTCTTTAATATTGGAAGAAACTGTGATTGAGTGTTTCAAGTTTGTGTTTCTGCCATAACCAAGTGACCGCGCGGTGCAGGGGATTCCCTCCTTACCCACTTAGTGTATAGCGTGTCTCACCTTAATACTTTATTTAGCAAATTCTTTAATTTGAGGAAATTGCCAATGTAGAGTACGCACTTGACTATAAGATTCTGGAGTCAAGTTTCTCAACATCTTTCATCATTTATTCAATTTAATGATTTCACTCTTTCACCGACAAATGTTCCTTCAATCCATTCATGCTGATTAGCATACCGTCGAGTGTATATTATAAGGGATGATTACTTCTTTAATCTCTTTTCACAAATAAAACTTAGCCCAGGTAAATAAAACCTTGAAATAATGCAGAACTTTGTCTAATGGAATTTTTACGCTTCTCTCGACCACTCCCTAGAATTGAATTGAACTTTTGATCCTTAAGCTAAATATCTTGCATTGCAAAAAATGGATCTTAGTGACTAATGCACTTTGAAATATTCCAAGAAAATCCTCATGGGCACCTCCATATGCAGGCCTTTTGAGATGGGCGTAATTGATAAATCACGATGGCTTGTATGGTTTTGATACAAATGCGATCCCCAACTTTATAACTCTTTGGCGATTGCGGAGTCTTCAATTTCATTCTCGAGAGAAAGTCGCGATTAGCAAGATTATTTGCCGGGATTCCCTAAGCAGTCAGTAAATTACACGGTAGGAGTAAGGAGAATGGAGAAAATGGTCGATGGGGACCAAATGGCGGCACAGGAACATTTATCAATTTACATGCGAAGGAACTTATACGGCGTGTAGATCATAAGATGATAGATAATGGGCTAAAAACTTTTCAGTATCTAGCCTTAAGAATTGATCATGGATCTTGTTGGCTATAACAAAGTGTATTTGATCTCGGGGGTTTTGAGTAAAGATGGATAGCCTTGGAATTATCTCATCCACATACTCAACAGTGTTGAATCTAAGACAAAAGATGTATATTTGTGAGCCTTCCCAATATAGTATTGAAATAATAAAAACCATAGGGAAGGAGACTCCAGGTGATCGCCGAGTAGCATGAGGATTTGACACATAATTTGCTTTTGCATTGTATAGTTTTGTCACTTCATGGACAGTAATTAAGCAATTCTTGGTGCAGTTCAAGTGTAACATATGCTGAAAATTGTGGGAAGCCAAAACACTTTGTCGAGAGCTAATGCAGCCCCTGCAATATGGGATCATAATTTGAATGGCGATAATAATTGTTCGAGAAAACAAGAATTTGGGAGAATGAAGACGGATTCCACAACCCCCAAGATCTTGCCCCTTTGAGTATTGCGTCTGCGGCGATTGAGGACTTTGATCTTCTTGGAAATCTTCATCCTATCAAGGTAAATATTCAATTCCTTGATGAAGCATTCAATAGATTGATATTAAGAGCTGTAGAGTTATTTTGAGTTTGTAATGAATTCAAATGGGTTTTTAGTATATTCATAGAAACGTAGTTCAGAATGAAGGAGGTTAGGTGGTGAGGTTCGAGAACGGTTTCTCCGAGGGAAGAATTTCAGTGATGATTTTCACTCATTATACCGGCCGAAAAAATTAAAGAAAGCGAGTTTGCGTCGAGGAGTAAGGATCATCTATTTTAGAAAATTTGGATCGATTAGCAGTAGCGGTGGCTAGCGGGGTAATTTAACTCAACTATGACGTAAGCTAGCTGAAGTATATCAGTACGATGGAAATTTTGAGAATCGCGTAGTGTATGCGTCCTCATAATAATGAAAATCTTGAAAAAACTGCGAAAAATCAACTGTCGCAAGTTAGTATTTTTGATTTTTGAGATTGATGAAAGATCGCTCAGCTCTGAAGATGGCATAAAGCAGCGTCGCGTAAGCGACAATTCCGCACGCTGGTCGAGATGGTTTTTATGAAGAGAGCGGAGTTTCTTATACGTGGAATATTTGACTATTCAAAACCACCCATCCCGGCAGTTAAAGCACACTGCGAGATGAAAGCATGCTGGCCCGGCGATTGGTCTAGCGAGGCGATGAAAACAGAAGAGTTTCATGTGGGCGTCGGACTTTCAAACCTTTTTAAATGTTATTTAACCCTTCCGGTAACAAAGCGGGATAAAACGGTTAGTAACTAGTCACGATGACTAATTAATCTGGTGTGTAAGAGAGGTTTAGCGGCGAAAGTGAGGTGGAATAATAAAAGACCATCAAGTGAAAGTATCCAAATGATTGGCGGGAACTTCTGCGAGAATTTTTGACTAAGATTTTAAACACATACATATTGTATATTCAAAGTTTGATTTTTCCATATATATTTTTGTATATGGCAAATTGAATTGTAATTCTCGGCGAGATTATGTATAGCGTTATGACGAGGAACTTGTAAAGCGAGTTTTGCGAACTTTCAATGTGTGAATATGCTTTGGTAAACATTATAATAAATGGGTTTTTGAGATATTTTCAAAAAAGGGAATTATACTTAGGAAAGGGTATTTCACTAAGGAATTTAATATAGTAGAGGATATATTAATATGAGGACAAGGAAAATCAAAACGTTTTTTGTACATCTAGAAAGTAATAATTTGAAGTAAATTGCAACATTTTATATTCAACACTTAAACTAGAATAGCAAGTTATTTTGAGGAATTTTTGGAATTTTTATCGATTTCTAAGTAAAATATGATTTTACTTAGGAAAAAGTTAAGGTGAATAACAATGATGGGTAAGTGCTTAAGTCTGATCATTAAAGCAAATTAGAAAGAAGTCGAGAATATGAAGTACTTTGATCAACAACAGAGAGTATGAAGCTTTTGAGAAAATGATGAGGAAGGTGGCGGAGGTGACTTTTGTTTCTTGATTAACTCTGCTTTGTGATGAGGATGAATGATCAAAAGCATGTAGCGGCATCGAATAACACTTTTACGCCTACCTATCTACCAACACTATATACTATATATAACAGAATTGCATTTAGGCTTGCAAACCCTTTTCAATCTTTTCTTTTTACATGATAACTCTAACGTTTCACCCCTTATTATCAAGAGGCTGGTTAAAGCTGTTGAACTCAGCATTCTGCCTATCTACTTATCTGCCAAGATTAAGCTGTTTGTCTAATCTATAACATGAAAATTGAAATGTGAGTAAGTAAGTTTCGCCGTTGGAAGTATTCATGAATTGTAATAAAGGAACTGACAAAACACTATATTCTTTTATTACAAAAAATGAAATAATAGTGGCATTTGAATTTTCACCTCACTTGTCTATTTTGCTTGGAAATTCATTTCTTTCATTTTTTGACCATTTTTATTCTTACCCTTTGATTTTCTTTAGGTATACTCTTTACATTTTTTAAATTTTTTAATTTTTGGCACGAGAATATGGAGCACCTTTGCTTTCCAAGAAAGGTTTGAACATATTCCATGGATTCAATCAAGACAATCATGAAATATGACTGTTTGACGTAAGGAGACTAACGGCTCCCACTTGGATGGCTTTCACTTGTGAAAGTGGAGCGGCGAGTAAAATATAAAAATGTCTTCAAGCGAGACCATGTGTCTTCCTTGTACGGCAACTGTGCTTGCACCTTGATAGTGAAACTTTGAAGTTTAGGGCCTTCACTCGGGCTTCAACTTGGGAATCGCATCCAATAAACCCAAAGCTTTGTGGCGGTTAGGAATTTACCTGCCTTGTCCAAACATGCGACTGTAATGGTTGAAATCTTGAGGTGAATATGATCCTTTTACACGGCGAAAGAATGCGTCTAAGTAACAACACACAAGAACGGTAGCATGGAAAAACTATCTGAAATTAAAAACTAAAAAAAATACTCAAAATTATGAGCTTATTAGCACTCATTTACCTACTCTAATCTACTAAAAATCTTATTAAATCAGGTAATACAAAAATGCCAATGAAGCCAATCAAGTAGCTGTAAAAATAAATGGATAACTTGATTGCTTGTGATCAAAATTGGAAGTAGGTTATGATCATGTGCCTTTATAATAAATGATATGATGTGTAAAGGCCACTTTTGATGTATTTGATCTTTATAGAGAAAACATGTTTGCAAATTTAGGCTCAAAAGATTCTCCATATAATCCGATATAGGATCAATAAAAGCATGATGTATGTTATTTACTTCTAGGCCTTCAATGACTAATTGTTCAATTGAATTATGAATATTAGACCATGAACTTATTTCTTCAGTCTTGTGTTTGAAAGAATAATCATCTTCAATATGCAAGTCAAAAGATAGTACCATTTCCTCTTGCTTTGGAGAAGGAAGATTTTCAAAGAATTCTTTAGGATTTCGGAAATTGTATGACTGAATTTGAGAATGCAAAAGTTTGATTTCATTTTCATAATTTTCAGAAATTATATCAAGAAGCCATTTTTTAACTCGAGGAGAACATTTTCTTGATTTAAAAAGAAGAAAGAAAGCTCTTAGAAAATCCTCATCAAACTGAATTTTTGATAACTCATCCCTGAATTCATTTAAAATTTCATCAAATGAAAGATTTTCCACAAACCCTGTCATCTAGTATCATTATTAATGCTTTGAACTATGGATTATTTGGTTGTGGAATTTCTCCAAAACTTGAAGCTCTGGATCTCTGATCTACAGTGTCTTGATTGGAAAATGATATCAAAAGAGTCAGAAGAATGATGCTCAAATGTGCATGGAGATTTTATATTTACAATTTTCAAAAGAGATAAATTAAAAACTACTCTAAGTTCTTCTCTAAAATACAATATACATTGGAAAACTCTATCAATTTAGAAAGAACATAATGTCTTGGATAACAATCCAAGTTGAAAGCCTGATCTTTCCATATTGTTCTTCGAGGTTCATTCCTCCAGTGGAGTCTTGATTGTGAAATGGATTTGGAGTCGCCAGGTGGATGATTTTAACCTTTGTGTGTCTGATCCCTGTCCACCATCATAGATCAGATCTAAACTTGTAAAACAATTCTGAAGAGAAAGTTAGTTCTTCAGGAAACTAAATTTTTGTGAATTTTCAAAACAACTTCTACAAACTCTTCAAGAAATTTAATATTTTTAATTAAAATTTTCTCAAAGATTTATTAAACTAGAGAGTCTGATTAAATGTTTGAAACTAAGGTTCAGTTTATAAGCTAAACCAGAGATGGACTGAAGCAGTATTTATTTACTATGCAGTTGCAGAGCAAAAGCATTTCAAAAGCTACCTGGCTGATCTTCAGACTCTGTCTATAGCTTATAAATCAAACAATAGTAAAATGATTCAGTCCCCAGTATGGTCGCCACTATGTTGTCACTCAGGTTTTCCTTGAAGTTGTGGAAGAGGAAAGTATACCCGAGGTAACCACAAACCAACCTTCAGATGCAGAATCTAGCCAATCTGCATCCAGAGAGGGCTCTCTCTTTATAATTTATCTTTGTTCTTAGAAGGTTTTAGGCTAGTTATAGATCTAAGAGTTTGTTTAAAAATTGGTGGAATCCACAAACTAAGGGCAAGGTTGAAAGTTTTCAGTCCATTGGGCTATGGAGTCAAAGGATGGCTTTACTGGATTTCTATTCTACACACAAGATGGCTTTACAGGGCAAGATAGCTAGACAAAGAACAATCCTTAAAATTTAAAGTGGATGGGATGATCTTGAAGGGATGAAAGGCAGCTAAGAATCTTTCACCATGTTCAAAAGAAAGAAATGAGATGACTACAAACAAAGAGCAATGAAGAATTATTTATTATAGTAATCAACAGTGTTTAAATTAGCAAAGCAGGAGCATTTAAGAATTCATGCTTATAGCTAATTTAGAAGAAAACATTAAGAACAATCACATTTGAAAACAGAGTACAATTAAGCAAATTCTGTCTCAATCTTTTATGTAAATTATTCAGAAATGGATAAGATGGTATTATAAAATAATATAAAATTGCAGACAAAGGGTAGAAACACTTATTGAACTGTAGTCCAACACATGAATCCTGCAACAAGTCCAGTGCTTTAAATCGTCATCCAGCAAGCCACAAGTAAATTTCTCCAAAAGCTTTTATTCCGAAAATCTCAATGTTACAGCAGAGTAATAGAATCCACCCTCAACACTCTCTTTGAGGGTTTATTTATACACAAATAAAGCATAATTTACAAACGAACAAGAGACAAATGGTCTCGTGGATAAAATAATGGGCAACTGCCGATGTGTTGTTCCTTTCTTCGTGGATGTGCTGGAGGTAAGTGCTGAAATAGGGCTCTGTGTTGTCCCTTGCAGTATTTCTTTGGCTTGTTGGACACTCTTTATTCTCACGGATACTCTTTAACCTTTTCACCTGATACTCTTTCATCTGTTTTCCTGTTTTTACCATTTACCTGATAGTAAAGATAAATTCTCATCCTGAAAACAACTTTTATAGAATTTCCAACATTTCCTTCCACCATTGATCATCTGGTATCATAGTTCTTCTGAGATTTCTTAAAGTTTCATCTGCTTCAGTAAGTTTATAAAAGGTAGGCTCATTCGGAAATAGATACTTTATTTCATGTTCCAGATGAAATAAATTCCTCACTTTATCATAGATACTTTTCCCGGTTGGTAATGTCGATTCTGACGAGCTAGTAGAACAAGAAGCTGTATTTTTAGCATGAGCCTTTATTCTCTTCTCATAGGTTTCCAAGTCTATTATTTGATCTTCTGTGAGCATGGGACTTGGTAACCCACTATCCAACAAAGCTTGAAATTTCTCTCTGAAAATGTTGATGTCAACCAAAATGTATGTGCACTTCCTTTCCAAATTTTGCATGAAAGTCCTCTTGGTGAAAACTCTCTTTACTTCCAAAACTGTGCCTGTCCTATCATCAATTCCTAACAATGCAAGCTGTTGCTTTGTTCTGGAATTCAAAAATTGGATGAGCTGATTGGCCTGCTCAGGCCTGCCTCTCAATTCATTTCTGGTTCTGTTTATTTCTTCTTGGGCTATTTTAACCAACTCATTTTTCTCAAAAATAGCTTGAATAGAGGGCCAAATACCCTTTATTAATTCAATAATGTTACCCCAAAGAATGTCATTTATTTCGTTTAAAGGCTTCTCCAATGAAAGATCTTTTTCCAAAGCCTGAACCAATTTTTCCAACCTTTTTATCTCCCTGGTGTTATCAGCAGCTGTCTTTTTAGATGTGTCATATTTTTCCTCCAATTTTACTAATTGCAATTTTGTTTCTTGGAGTTCTGTGACCTTGAGTTGTAGACTTTCCATTTGCTTTATTAAGTCATCAGAACTCAAGCCAGAAGTATTCACTTGAGATGGCTGTATCGGCTGCCCTGTTATTGTAGTACCTGTTGTTGATGTCTGCCTGATAGTTTCCTGTTCCTGCAATGCTTTTTCCAATTCCTTCTCTGTTTCATTTAGTCGCTCAGTCATATTTAGGAGTAACTCCATTATTTCTTCCTGTGAATTACCTTTTATAACTTCTTGGGTCTGAGGGTGCCTCAAGGCTGGTAATTTTAGCTGCTTTCTGAGTGCAGCTATATCATCCTCTTTCTTTTTTATCAATGCTTCAATACCTTTAATGTCTTTGGGATTATGACCCAAACCAATGATGATCTCTTCTAAAGATTTTATTCTATTATCTTTGGCCTGTGAGGAGGCCTTCTCAATTTTCAATTGTGCAGTAGTGTTATTCAAAGAATCCTGCAGCGTTATAGCTGCCATGGCCTTGTTGGTGAGAGTAGAATAGACCATTTCCCCAGTTTGTCTGTGTAGCTCTATCTGGTCCAGGGGATGGATATCTTTTGCCAAAACTTCAAAGTTTGTTCTGATGTAATCTGCTGCTGAAGTGGGCTTTGGCACCTTTGTTTTGAAGTGGCTCATCAGCATTTTGCCTTGTGAAAGGTCAAACGCTGACATTAGCCTTTCTTGATTATGGGGAGCCAACTTCATATACTGATCATATACCTTCATTTTCAATGGATCATTTTTTGTTTTAATATTAATGAAGGTTCTTTTAATATCTCCAGTGTCTGTTTTTGGTGGTCTGAAAGAGGAGACCTCAGTGCTTAATTGCTTTTGTAAAGCTTTCCCTTTCTGGCTTATGTTTGTTTCACTTGCTGTGCCAGTTTGCTGACTATCTTCCCTTCCATCATCAAATACTTCATCTATAATTTCTACATCTGGAAGAGGATCTGACTTGTGTTTTTTAGTTGGATGTGCCTGTGAGGTTCCTTTTGGAGGTGTGGTATCTGGAACCTGCCTCTTTTTCCCTATTTCCACATTTAATGGAGTTTGCAACTCTGGAACTTGGATGTGCTTTGCCTGTGTGGGAGAAACCTGTGATTGTTCCGGTGCTTTGGAAGTCTGTGGTTTTTCCGCCATGACCAAAGTTTCAATGACCCGAACTACAGGTTCTTTTCCTTTACCCTTGGGTTCTGCTGCTACTGATAGACTGCTTTCCTGTAATGCTTTCTGTAGAGTGGCTGCTGAAGATGTGCCAATGTAGGGTACCTGCATTTGACCACACGTTTCTAGGTCAAAGTTCTTCTCAACATCTTTCATAATTTTATTCATTTTGTCAGCTTCACTTTCTTCCTCAACAAGTGTTCCTTCAACCCATTCATCTTGATTTGCATACTGTTCTAGATCAAGAATCTTGTGGTGTATATAAGGAGATGATTTATTCTTTAATCTCTTTTCACAAATAAAACCAAAGGGGTCATAAGGAACCCAACGGAAAGATGTCTGGAACTTTTTCTCTAATAGATTTTCTGCTTCTCTCTCAGCCTCCCTAGAATTGCAGATGAAAGGACCTAATTGGCTTTTGATCCTTAACTGAGCTTTCTTATTTACATTACAAAAATGGATCACATCTGAATTGTTCATTTGCCGGAAGTATTCCAAGGCAAAAATCCTCATTGGTACATATCTGGGTAACCTGAATGGATGTAATTCACATCCATAAATCCTGATGACTGTATGGTTTTGATAAAAATACCAATCCCCAACCTTATAACTCTTTGATAGTTGCAAGGTCTTTCTAATTTCATTGCTGAGTCTTGGGGGAGGAATTCCTGTTAACAAAGTTGTTGCAGGATATACAAACTGATCAATGAATTCTGAGTAGGAGTAGGGAGAATCAGAGGAAAAATGAATGATGGGGGACCAAAATATGACTGACCTGGGATTTTCCTTGGCATCAAGTTTTTGAACAGGGAAAGGGAACCTTTCTGACTGATAATAGATCATAAGATGATAGATAACGGAGGAGTACTTAAAAACTTTTTCAGTACCTAGTCTTATGAATTGATCATGGATCTTGTTGGCTATGAAGGAAGCAAAGTCATATTTAATCTCAGGAGGTTGCCCAGGAGTAAAAATGGATAGCAAATCCAAGGTTATCTCATCCACATATTCACCGGTGTTGAATCCTAAGACAAAAGATATTATATTTACAATGAGCCTTCCCAATGTATTGAAATAGTAAAAACCATAGGGGGGAGACCCTTTTGGCTGATGCTCAGGTAACATGAAATGCTGACACATGGATTTTAGCTTCTCTGGGGTTAATTTCCTGGTTTTCTCAATCAATCCTTCCATGGACAATGGTGCTAACTCTTGGTCTGGTTCAAAGTGCAACATGGCATTGATAGCCTGTGGAGTGATGGGAAACAGAACACTTTGATCAGGAGCTAATACTGCCCTCTGTGTGGGATCATAGTTTAAATGACAGTAATGAATGATTTCTGGGAAAATAAGGACTGAAGGAATAAGATACCTTGGGAGATTGGATTCCCACAACCCTATAAGATCTTGCCCCTTTGAGTATTCGTCTCTGCAGCGACAATAGCTCAATAGGGGACTTTCATCAAAATGCAGGTCTTTAATTTGGAAATCTTCATCTATCAAAGGTAAATAGTCCAATTCACGGTGAGGAGCATTCAATGGAGTGATATTCAGAGCTGCCGGGACCTCCATTTTGGTTCTTGTGGATTCAAAATGGAGGTTTTTGGTTTTCCTTACAAGCCGGGTGGGATTTCGAAAATGAAGGAAATTGGCACAATTTGGTGGTTCAGGGAGCAATTATACAGTTTTAAAACTTCTGGGGGAAGACTCAATGATGATTTTTAATCACTATTTCAGCGAAAAACACAGAGAACTGAGTTTTACTTGCAGTCAGGGCGGAAAAGGAATAAATACCTGTTTTTTGAAGGAGACTGGTTCTTTAACAGGTAACAGATGATGGCAGGACCGAACTTGACCACGGGGGCAGCGGAATCTTGGAGTGAATTGGTCAATTGCAGTGGAAATTTGAAAATTGCAGCAGGAGCTCTGTCGTTTTCAGAATAACGAAAATAACAGGAAAAACATGAAAAAATGGCTTTATTTACGAGTCTAAAGGGTTTTTATTTTTTCGAGGTGTGACGTCATTGGCGTACGGGGTGACGTATGCAAAGTCGGGTGATAAGCGGTAAGCGGTAAGCGCCCGCACCGCTTTTGGTCGATGGTGGTTTATATCGGAAGGGCAGCGATTCCACAGGATGATCGCCACGTGGGCGGTAGACTATTCAAAAACCACCCATCCCCCGCTGGTTAAAATGCTGACAAGGGATGGGCAGCGGGGTGAACACTGGCCGTTGATCTACGAAGGGGTGATCCGACGGCTGAAGAGATGGGGGAACATGCGGAGGATTCAGGTGTGGGCCCGTCGGGTTTTAAATCAGTTTAATGTTTAATTTAATCATCCCGGGAGATATTTAATAGGCGGAAAGATTATTAACGAGTCCTGATGACTAATTAATCCCATGTGCGTAATGAAAGGGGTTGCGGCGGGGGTTTGGTTAAGTGGAATTCCATGTGGACAAACCACGGTGGCACGAAACTTTCCCGAAGTTTTATTGATATTTTTGTATTTAAACACACATATCGCATGTTTAAAGTTTTTATATATATATATATTTTATTTATATGGTAAATTAATTAATACAACTAATTCACCATAGGGGCGGGATTAATGTATAACGCTATATTTTAACCAAAGGGCTTATAGAAGTGGGTTTTAATGAATATTAGGGAGGTAAATACTTTGGTCAAAACATTATAATAAAGGGGTTTTTGGGGTATATATAAAAAAGGAATTATATACTTAGGATAGGGTATTTCACTAGGGATTTAGTAAATACAGTTAAATGTTAATATGGCAAAGGACAAGGAAACTCAAAATATTTTTGCACATCTAAGAAAGTGATAACTTGTGAAGTAAATTGCAACATTTTATCTCCAACACTTAAACTTAGAATAGCAAGTTATCTTGAGGGATTTTTATGAAATTTTGTATGAGTTTCCTAAGTAAAATGGGATTTTACTTAGGAAAAAAAAATTGAAGGTGAATGATTATGATGATGAATTATCTTAAGTACTTAGGTCTTTTTGATCATTAGGCCGAGGGTCCGGTCCCTCCAGAAGTCAAGGAAATGCCTTGAGCCCTTTTGATCTCCAAATACCTTAGTACTTTGGGGGAAATTAGTAAAACTTTTAAGGGAAAAAGTGATGAGGGAAGTTAATGATTTTTAGCTTTGCTCGCCGTAATCTTCCAGTGTATTTCCTGCTTCAGTACTTATGATGAAAGTAAAGGATCAACAATATGTAGCAGCAACATTCATCAGATAACACTTTGCAGCACCATCTACCTACCCTATCTACTTAACACTACCATTTTCTCTTCTTTATTAGGGTGCATTTAGACTTGCAAACCCTTTTCAATCTTTTTCTTTTTACATGATAAATCTATCTATTTCTACCCTTATTACATCCAAGGGCTCAGATTAAACTGTTGAGCACCTTTATTCACTCTACCTAGCTACTTATCTGCCAAGATTAAACTGTTTGGCTAGATATTTATTCTCTAATCTATAACATAAAATTGAAATATGACTAAGCCAAGTTTAAACAGTTTGACTTATTCATGAATTGTGGCAAAGCTGCACACAATTGCTTTATTACAACAGATGAAAAAGTAGTGGCATTTGGATTTGCACACTTTCCTTGGTCTATTTTTTGCTCGGGGTTCATTTCTTTCTCTTTTTTGACCATTTTATTCTTTTTACCCTTTGATCTTTCTTTTAGGGTATACCCTCTTTACATTTTTTAAATTTTTTGATTTTTTGGTTTTTTAAGAATATGGAACACCTTTGCTCAAGTAAGAAGGTTTGAACATATTCCATAATTCAATAAGACAATCATGAAATATGACACCTATTGGTATAGGAGTCTAACACTGGCTCCACTTGGGGATGGCTTTTCCTTGTGAAAAGTCAAGAACAGCAGGTCAGATGCCTCAAAATGTCTTCAAACTGAAAGTATGAAACCTTCCTCCTTTCTGGTAGCTTTATTTTACATATGATAGTGAAACTCTTGAAGCTTAGGGCCTTCACTTTGGGCTTCAACTTCCAGAAGTCACCATCCAATCCAAACTGCATTAATAAAAACAAAACAAAAAAACAATATATTATGTACAAGTTAGAAACATTAAAACACTCTAGTAAATTGGATCAAAATAATGCTTGAGCATTCGACCATTAACTGGTCCTTCTTCAACTTCTGAATTATCCAACTCCTTCAAAAAGTAAGTGTTGTTTCCCTGCAAGGCATGAATGATATAAGGCCCTTTCCACAAGAAATCAAACTTTCCATGTTTTCCTTTTTCTTCTCTTCTAGAGTCCCATCTCAAGACTTTATCACCTAGTTGAAAATCTTCTGATTTAGTCCTTTTATCAAACATTTTCTTTAACTTTTCCTGCAAGACTTGTGATCTTTGATATACCTCTTCCCTGGTTTGTTGCAAGTGGATTGTCTGATTGATTCTTCTTTGAATGTCATTTGGTTCCACTTGAGCCTCCTGAAGTAATTTCATGACAGGAATTCCTAAAGATGATGGAAATCTTGCTTCAATGCCATAAACTAACTCAAATGGACTAATCCCAATAGATTTCTTAGTTGTAAGTCTGTCTGCCCATAATGCATTGGTCAATTTCTTGTGCCAGTTATTTTTATTTTCCTCCAACAATTTCTTAATGATATTGATCAAGCTTTTATTGGAGGATTCTGCTAGTCCATTACCCTGAGGGTAATAAGCTGTTGAATGGCCTAAAGTAATATGATATTTATGGCAGAAACTAATCATTTTCTTTGATTTAAATGCAGCAGCATTGTCTGTTATAATATTTTCCGGACAGCCAAATCTTGAGAGTATGTTTGTTTCTAAAAACCCTATGATTACAGAATCATTGGACTGTCTACATGGGATGGCTTCAATCCATTTAGTGAAATAGTCTGTAGCAGTTAAAATCCATCTATGTTGCCCTGAAGAAGGGGGGTGAATTTCCCCAATAAAATCTAATCCCCATTGTTGAAAGGGTCTTTCTGTGGAAACTGGTTTTAAAGGCAGAGGTAACAACTTTCTTTTACCCTCAAATATCTGACA
This sequence comes from Pinus albicaulis, assembly GCA_034641835.2. Lineage (NCBI taxonomy): Eukaryota > Viridiplantae > Streptophyta > Pinopsida > Pinales > Pinaceae > Pinus > Pinus albicaulis. The sequence continues at coordinate 571,875 of JAXQQM020072833.1, forward strand.
TTTGTGACAACTTGTTACAAATTTCTTTACATCAGAAAATAATGTTGGCCAGTAAAAGCCAACCCTTAAGATTTTGTCTGCAGTAGATTTCCAGTAGAGATGTCCTCCACAATCCCCTGCATGAAATTCATTAAGCACTTTATCAGCTTCATCTTTTAAGAGACAATTCAATAAAATTCCTTCATGATTCTTCCAAAATAAAGTGCTATCTAAAATACAATATTTCAAAGATGTCATTTTTAAAAATCTTCTTTTAGTTCTGGACAAATCTGGAGGAGCCTGCAGGTTTAATAAAACATGAATTATATCGGTGTACCAGGGTGAATCTAAGAAAGCTTGACTGATCTGAGGAGTCGCCATCTCCTGCTCGTTATCCAGTTCATTGATGTCTAAGGCTTGGCAATTGGTTTCTGTCATGAGTTGTGCTAAACCTTGGCCTTTTATCAGTTTTGTTGGCTTAATCTCAATATCATATTCTAAAATGGTAGCTATCCACTTACCTCGTTTACCTTCAATTCCATCTTGAGTCAAAATATCTTTAACTACTGCATTAGGCACATAGGCTATCACATGAGAATATAATATGTAGACTCTGAAATCTTTGATTGCTTTTACCAATGCAAAAGCATGTTTTTCCATAATATTGTATTTTAGAGATGCATCCCTCAGTGCTTTACTAAAAAATGCTATTGGCTTTTCACACCCTTGGTCATCTTTTTGAAGTAAAACAACTGCAACAGTATGTTCAGAAGCAAATGAAAAAATAATAAAGTCTCTATCAAATTTAGGACTGGTCAGAACTGGTGTCCTTGTTAAAGCCATTTTAATTTCCTCGAATGATTGTTTGGCTTCTACTGTCCAGTCAATGCTTGAATTTTTCCTCAACATGTTAGTTAGTAATCTAAGTAACTCTGCTAGACTAGAAATGAATCTTCTCAAGAAATTTATTTTTCCTATGAATGCTTGCAACTCTTTTATGTTTCTGGGGTGGGGTATTTGCAAAATTGCTTGAATTCTTTCTGGATCAATCCTAATGCCATCTTAGAAATGATGTGCCCTAAGAGCTTTCCTTCTTCCAAACCAAACAATGACTTAGGATTCAAAGAAATTCCATATTTTCTCATGACTTTATAAAGGATTTTAATGATCTAAATAACATCCGTTTTAAAACCGTTAACTTATCAAGCAACTACTTAAAATCATGTATTCCTTGTGTTAAAAGCACATTCATTGCTTCTTGAATGTAGTTCTTTGTATTCTTAAGCTCATCATATTTTGATACATTTAAACAAATTTATGTAGGAACAATGTTTTTATTTATCTCGATCACTTGATTAACTAATCGTTATTAGGTTATAATTTCGAAACTATCCAAAGAGTGATATTTCGTATCCGCCATCTTCAGTATCGTGTCCATTTTCAAGAAAGAGGGATAATACCTTTAAAGAAACTTATCTTGCACTTGGAACACACGGCCTAATTTTCCGTTTTTCTGTTGGTACCAAAGTTGAACCATTCTGAACTGAGGAGCTTAACTTCATTAAACATCCTTTTGATTTCCTGTTCAATTGAGGGTAATAAAACAAGATTTATTCTCCTAAGCTTTTGTTTAAAAGGTTTCTGGTCTGGTTTTAAAGGTATAGTGTGTTGAATGATGGATGTATCATAAGATTTGAGGTCTTCATAACTCCAGGCAAAAACATCCTGGAATTCTTTTAATAGTTCAACATATTTAACCTTCTGATCTTTTGGAAGAGATTTAGACAACTTAACCATTTTGGGATTTTCTGGGGTTCCTAAGTTGCATTCTTCCATATCGGCCTTTACAGGTTCCATTTTAGGTCTAAATGGAATATCATTTGAGTCAAACAGATCTTCCAAAGGTGTTAATCCTTTGGGTAATTGATTATCTTTTAAATTGATGATTTCTGTTTCATCATCTATGATCTCATCAGATTCCATGTGTTTCAAATTTTGCATGTCTTTTTCAGTGAATGTGGTTGGATGCAGCATATGAATTGCATTTTCTTTTGAAATTTCTATTTTTTGTTCTTTTTCTTGATCAAATTCATCAATAGTTATATCCTCATCTATATTACAGTTAGAAAATTCATTCTGAAGTGTCAAAAAATTATTGATTTGATTGTTATTCACAAATACTTGCCAGTTCAAAAGATTGTCTGGTATTGCAGGCCTGTGCCTAATCTCAGCTGAAAACTGATGATTAGGATCAAAAGGTAACTTGCATGTACTAGCAAACATTGCTAAACTGTGAGCATGCAAATTTTGTTTCCTCGGAATCTTGGCAAGTTGGGCTTGTAAAAATGTGTTGAGAATCTCTACAACTGTCTCTCGGTATTGTTTCAGTCTCATGTCTTTTGTTGAACATTCTCCTTTAATCTGTTGGATGATTAGTTCGGAGTCTCCTATGATTGATACCCTAATACCCCCTAGATTCTTGACATGTTTAAGCCCTAATAAAAGAGATTCATACTCTGCCATGTTGTTAGTGCATTTGAAATTCAACCTATAAGCATGACCCTCTGCATAATTTTTCTCAACATTATGTAACCAAATCCCAGCCCCTGCCCCTAGTCTGTTTACTGAGCCATCAAACTCTAAATGCCATAGAATTTCATGTTCATAATCCTCATCAATTGTTTTAAAGCGTTTCTTGACAGGAGCTAGTTGTTTAGTTTCTTCAGGTATTTCTTGATCATCTGGTGTTTCTTTGTTTTCAGAGATTTCTTCAATTTTAACAGTGGTTTTGTTCATGGTTTCCAATTCCGGAGCTTCTATTTCAGTAGGGAGATCGAACTCAGCATTGTATGAAATAAAATAATCCATATCAGAATGTACAGAGTAAACAGGGAAGTTTTCAGGCTTCTCATGGCTACTGACTAAGTACTTCATCAAGGTTTCTCTATATAATCTTTTAGGCTGACCGAATACTGAAATAGTTGCATATGACATGTCTAGTTGAACAGACCCTCCAAGTTTAGCACCCCATGATCTAGACAGTAACATACCATATTTAGGTGGAATATCAGCCACTACTATGTCCATCAAAACAGACTTAGCAGGGTATTGTACCAAAGTTACACACAAATCTTTAATCAAACCTAAACATTTTACCTGACTAGAATCAAATGAAAACAAATCTTTGTACGGTCTGGTAATATCTAGATTTAATCTTTCCATTACTGCTTTTGGCATCAAATTGTGAGATGCTCTAGAATCAAGCATTGCATTATGGAGTATCTTGTCATGAACATTCAGGCTTACATAAAATGGAGGAGTTCCTCCACTTTCTGGTTTGCCATTAACCTCAGGGCCAAAAAGAAGTTTGGGTTGATCATCAAGAATGTTTACCGAATCATCCAATCCAGTAAGGTTAATGTTTAGGGACTTGGTTATCTGACTCCTATAGACATCATGTTTAGCCAATTCTGATAAAGGAACAGCTATCTTGAGTTTGCCTATTTCAGCCTCTAGATTAAAAGGTTTTTCCGTTTGAGTTTTAGCGTTTTGCACAGTTGGGTTTTCTCTGTTTTTTGGGTCTTCAATGTTTTTCTCTTTTTCATGAATGAAGTTTTGTTTTGAAGATGTTTCAGGACTAACTTCTACTGTTTCTTCTACATTTCCTACATGAGGAGATGTATTGGATTGTTGTTTGTTGTTTGGTTGGTTGTCCGAGACATCTTCAATTATTGGATTCGAAGGGTTGGGAGTTATTCTAGACAAAATTTGTACTTGGGGACTGTTTTGTACAGGGGGAATGTTTTGTTTACCTTTGACATTTTGTTTTGTGGTTTTCTGTTTGTTATTCTCTGGCACATCAATCCTTCTACTTCTCAAATTATACTGTTTATGGACTTCATAGATTGCTGTGTCATATCCTTCCTTGAAATCAAAAGTCTCACCTGAATGAGTTTGGAATGTTTCAAGGATGTGATTCTCTTGATCATCCTGTGATAGGAAGACTTCTCGTTCATTTTTATCATCTGTTACATTGTTTATTTCTACATCTTCTGTAGGTTCTTCAGAAGTTGAACCTTCAACAAAGTTTTCTTGGAAAGGTGGCCTAATGTTTTGATCAGGGACATTCTTTCCAATATTTTGATTCAGATTTCTCCTAAAGTTTGGGTTTCTTGCAACATTCTGATTATCACTAGAAGACTTTCTTTCAATGGTCTCCACTCTGTCTCTTAATCTTTCCATACCTTTAATGATTGCATCCAGCTTCTTTTCAAAAGCTGAAGGTTCTTCATTCAGAGGCATTCTTCTTTCTTGAACCTTCAACGAAGTTTTCTTGGAAAGGTGGCCTAATGTTTTGGTCAGGGACATTCTTTCCAATATTTTGATTCAGATTCCTCCTAAAGTTTGGGTTTCTTGCAACATTCTGATTATCAGTAGAAGATTTTCTTTCAATGGTCTCTACTCTGTCTCCTAATATTTCCATACCTTTAATGATTGCATCCAGCTTCTTTTCAAAAGCTGAAGGTTCTTCATTCAGAGGCATTCTTCTTTCTGCTCTTGCTCTGGCTCGTTTTTCTATCAGATTTGATTCTACACTCACCACTATGCTTTGCATTTCTTCTAATGTTTGGGGAGCTCTTTCCCTGAGGGAATAAGCTATATCAGAGTCAAAACCATCTGGAAATTTAACCAATACAGAGTCAGGTGGGGGTCTTAAGTTTTGAGGAACTGCATTATATGCTTCATTGAATCTAATGATGTAATCTTGTACTGTTTCATTAGGTCTTCTTCTTAATTTTTCGAATTCTGACAGGATCTGAAGAGGATCTTTCTTCTTCTCCCATCTGTTCAAAAATGCCCTATATAAAGCCGGTAAATCAGCAATACTATTTGGAGCAAGGGCCCTAAACCATGTCCTAACTTCTCCAGTAAGACTCTGAACGAAAATTCTCATTCGGACATTATCAGTGTCAATTTCATAGAACTCAAAGTAATCAGTCATCCTTTTGGTGTGTTGTTGTGCTGTGTAAGTACCTGATCCATCAAAAGGTGTGATCTTACTCTGGTAATCTTGGGGCAAAGCAGGAGGGTTGGCTGGTAGCTGTAAAGGGGCATACCGATTGGCCATTGGAAGATAAAGTGGGGTAATAGGAGTTGATGGTCTGGCAGGAGGAGATGGAGGAGTAGAAGGGGTGACAGGTGTTTGAAAAGTTTGGGAAAAAGTGACTGAACTTGGAGATGCTTCAGTAATTACAGAGATGTTTGAACTTTGTTCAAAGGTTTGGTCAGTCTGAATAGAGTTATGTAATTCTCTGTCAAGATGATGCGAAACAAATCTGTATTGCAAATATTCAAAGAAAAATGGATCTGGAAATAATCTGGATAATTCAGTTTCAGAAAAATTCACAAATAAAGATGTTTCAAATCGTGCATCAAAAGGAATGTCATCAATATATATAATTTTCACAGGACAAGATGCAGATCTAGAAAGTGGTCTAGAACTTCCTGAACTTTCTTGACTTCCTCTTTTAGAACTTTCTTGACTTCCTTGTCTTCTAAGAATCCTAGGAATCAGATTTGGATTTTCAAATATCGGTGGTGGATTTGGGTCAGGATTTGACCTTGTATGACGAATCCTTTCTGAAGCCAGTTTTCCTAGACTATATGTTTTGGGATTTTTGATTTTAATTGAAAGAATAAAATACAACTTCTACAAATTCTTCAAGAAATAATGATGTATGATTAAAAATTTTTCAAAGATATGTTTAAATTAGAGAATCTAATTGAATATTTTGAAACTAAGGTTCAGTATATAAGCTAAATCAGAGATAGACTGAAGCAACATTTATTTACTTTTGCAATTGCAGAGCAAAAGAAATTTCAAAGGCTACCTGGCTGATCTTCAGACTCTGTCTATAGCTCATAAATCAAACAATAGTATCAATAAATGATTCAGATCCCCAGTATGGTCGCCACTATGTTATCACTCAGGTTTTCCTAGAAGTTGCGTAAGAGGAAAGTATACCCGAGGTAACCACAAACCAACCTTTTAGATGCAGAATCTAGCCAATCTGCATCTAGAGAGGGCTCTCTCTTTATGATTTATCTTTGTTCTTAGAAAGTTTTAGGCTAGTTATAGATCCAAGAGTTTGTTTTGAAAAATGGTGGAATCCACAAACTAAGGGCAAGGTTGAAATTTTTCAGTCCATTGGGCTATGGAGTCAAAGGATGGCTTTACTAGATTTCTATTCTACACACAAGATGGCTTTACAGGGCAAGATAGCTAGACAGAGAACAATCCTTAAAATTTAAAGTGGATGGGATGATCTTGAAGGGATGAAAGGAAGCTAAGAATCTTTCACCATGTTCAAAATAAAGAAATGAGATGACTACAAACAAAGAGTAATGAAGAATTCTTTATTATAGTAATCAACAATGTTTAAATTAGCAAAGCAAGAGCATTTAATAATTCATGCTTATAACCAATTTAGAGGAAAACATTAAGAACAATCACATCTGAAATCAGAGTACAATTAAGTAAATTATGATTCAATCTTTCATGTAAATTATTCAGAAATGGACATAATGATATTATAAACTGATATAAAACTTAAGACAAAGGGTAGAAAGACTTATTGAACTGCAGTCCAACACATGAATCCTGCAAAAAGTCCTGAGCTTCAAATCGTCATCCAGTAAGCCACGAATAAATTTCTCCAAAATGATTTTATTCTAAAAATCTCAATGTTACAGCAAATTAATAGAATCCACCCTCAATACTCTCTTTGAGGGTTTATTTATACAAATTCTAAACTAAAATATCTTGAAACAAATATCAAAATTGGTTCACAAATCTCTCCAACTATTTACATAAATAGAACTTAATTAAAGGAAACTCAAAGTAATGCATCTATTTGGCACTATTTTGTATGGATAGGTGATGACAAAGAGGAGAATTCGAATTTGATCCAACTCTTAGTTGATGATGAGGCATCCAAGTCACTAACTGCTTCTTTTCTTTGTGCAATCTGCTCCAACAATTCTGCAAACTTGGGGTCCAATGATATCTTTGTATTTCTCAATCCGTAATAGATATGTAAAAAGTGAAAGATTTTATTGTAGATAAATATGTTGGTGAGATAAACCTCTTTCACTTTCCTAAAATTCCTCTCCAGCTGTCCACAATAGGTTCTGCAAAAAGATGTGTAAAACATAGTTTTACAGAGTCTGAAAAATAGCCTCTAACGATGTGCATGTATCTCTCATTTTGAAATCACTGTGCACAAAGTGAGATAGGTTTTTGTAGATGGTTCCCTTAGGAACAAAAACCTCCTTCAGTTTTGTAAAATGTATTTCTAATTGGCCACAATATTATCTGCAAAATGACTACTTGACTGTAATTTTCTGCAAAAAGTGCTTTCCAACTTTGTTTAATATTTCCAAAACCATAATAGCTGTTAGAAAAGTGAGAGAGGTTTTTGTAGATGGCCCTCTTAAGAACATAAACCTCCTTCAGTTTTGTAAAATTAATCTTGGATTGATCACAATAGTTTCTACAAAACTATGACTAAAATATGCAATTTCTGCAAAAATGTTCCTTCTTGTTATGTTTTTTCATCTTTTTACTTTCTTGCTCTTTTGACTGTTTTACTTTCACTTTAGACAAACTTCAATTTTGGTGAAAGTAATTTCATTTATTTTTACCATTTTACTGCCTCTGTAACTTCATTTTTACTGTTTACCTTTGACTGCTCTGTAACTTTGTTTTGACCTTTCACTCTGACTTTTACCTGATACACTTTATCCACTGATACTCTTTGATTTTGATACGCTTTGACTTGGGGATAAAACTGATTTCTGATTTGGATCATAATTGGCATGACAGTAGTGGATAATTTCTGGGAAAATGAGGACTGAGGGGATGAGATATCTCGGGAAATTGGATTCCCACAACCCAATGACATCCAATCCCTTCGAATAATCGTCTCTGCAGCGACAATAACTTTGAAGGGGGCTTTCATCAAACACTAAGTCTTTAATTTGGAAGTCCTTATCCACTAAGGGAAAATATTCTAATTCTCTGTGGGGGGCATTCAATGGGGTTACATTCAGGGCTGCCGGGGCTTCCATTTTGGTTCTTGTGTGTTCAAAATGGAAGTTTCTGGGTTTTCTTCACAGAAATGTCGTGATTTCAGTTTTAATGAGGGAAATTGGCACAATTGCAGGTTCGGGGGAACAATTCACAGTTTTAAAACTCAGAGAATGATCTCAGTGATAAGATTCAATCACTAATCCAGTGGAAAACAAGGAAAACAGAGTTTCTTTTGAAGTTCGAAGCGCTATAGGATAAATACCTGTTCTTGGAGGAAAGATGGCTTTTAACAGGTATCAGGCGGTAGCAGGAGGATGCTTGAACACTGGTCTGGCGGAATTCTGGAGAAAAATTGGATAGAACAGTGAATTCCAGTGAAAATTTGAATTTTGCAGCAGAAGGCACAGTCGCTTTCGAATAACGAAAATGACACAAAAACACGCAAATTTGTTTTATTTCCAAAGTCAAAAAAGGGTTTTTTAGTTTTTCGAGGAATGACGTCATTTCAGTACGAGCTGACGTGGGGCAGGGGTCGGGTGGTAAGCGGTTAGTCCCCGCACCGCTGATTGGCAAAGGTGGTATTGAGCACGGGGGGAGTGATTCCATTGGGCGAGTGACATGTGGCTGGAGTATTATTTCAATACCAGCATTCCCCCGCGCGTTAAAGTGCTGACAAGGGACGGCTAGCAGGATGAATGTTAGCCGTAGATCTGTGGAGGGGTGGTCCAAAGGTGGAAGGGACGGGGAGATGGTGGGGCATTATCGTGCGGGCCCGGCGGGGTTTTAAATGTGATTAACGTTATTAAACATCCTGAGGGGCGTCTAATAGGCGGAAAAGGTTGGTTATTAACTAATTTTGATAATTAATTAATCCCACTGTATAATGGAAATAGGGGTTGCGGTGGGGTTTCGATTGTGGTTGAAGCGTCGGGTAGGGTGCCAGGTGGATGTGCCACGGTGGCATAGGAGCTTTTCCGAAGTTTTTTAGTTTGAATTAAAACTTTGGTTTTATTTATATTTTTGTGTTAAACATACATATCATATGTTTAAAGTTTTTCTCATATATGTTTTTTATTATATGATAAATTAACCGATATAATTAATTTACCATAGGGGCGGGAGTATTATTAATGATATATTTTAACCAAAGGGGTTGTATAGTGGGTTTTTATTTAAATGCACGGGGAAATAAATACTTTGGCTAAAATTTATAATAGAGGGGTTTTTGGATATTTATATAAAAGGAGTTATATACTTAGGATAGGGCACTTTCACTAGGGATTTAATAACTCGAGTTAAACATTAATATGACAAAGGGACAAGGGAACTCAAAATACTTTGCACATCTAAGAAAGTGACAATTTCTGAAGTAAATTGCAATATCTCATCTTCAACACTTAAACTTAGAATAGTAAGTTATTTTGAGGGATTTTTTATGGAATTTTGCATGATTTTCCTAAGCAAAATGGGATTTTACTTAGGAAAAGATTGAAAGTGAATGATAATGGATAACTTCAAGTACTTAGGTCTTTTTGATCATCAGGCCGAGGGTCCGGTCCCTCCAAAAGTCAAGGAAATGCCTTGAGCCCTTTTAATCTTTAAATACCTTTGCACTTTGGGGAAATTAGTAAAATTCTTAGGGAGAAAGTGAAATGGGAAGTTAATGATTTTGACTTTTCTTGCTGTGATTTTCCAGTGTATTTCCTGCTTCAGTATTTGTGATGAAAGTAAAGGATCAAAAACATGTAGCAGCATCATTCATCAGATAAAACTTTGCAACCATCTACCTACCCTATCTACTTGACATTACCATTTTCTCTTCTTTATTAGAGTGCATTTAGACTTGCAAACCCTTATCAATCTTTTTCTTTTTTACAAGGCAAATCTATCTAATTCTACCCTTATTAAATCCAAGGGCTCAGATTAAACTGTTGAGCACCTTTTAATAACTCTACCTATCTACTTATCTGCCAAGATTAAACTGTTTGGTCAGATATTTATTCTCTATTCTATTACATGAAATTGAGAAATGAACTAGCCAAGTTTAAGCAGTTTGGCTATTCATGAATTGTGGCATAAAATACAAGTTGCACACGATTTGTTTATTACATCAGAGTAAAAAGTAGTGGCATTTGGATTTGCACACTTTCCTTGGTCTATTTTTTGTTTGGGGTTCATTTCTTTCACTTTTTGACCATTTTATTTTTCTTACCCTTTGATTTTTCTTTTTAGGGTATACCCTCTTTACATTTTTTTAAATTATTCGATTTTTTGATTTTTCAAGAATATGGAACACCTTTGCTCAAGAAAAAGGTTTGAACATATTCCATAGTTCAATAAGACAATCATGAAATATGACACCTATTGGTATAGGAGTCTAACAGGTTCCATCATCGTGTTATGATTTTTTATGTAATTTAATTGATTTAGTCCTCTTCTATTGACTGATAGTTACAAATGTGAATTAGTACGTTGTATATCATCGTTGTTTCTTGTGTGTGTGTAGGTGTCCGAGTGTGAAAGTGGGCGGATCATGATCTGTAAAACTAGGAGCGAGGAGCGAGCCACTCTTTCGATGACAAAAATAGCATAGGACCTTCGATAAGTCATCTATCGAATCTTTGTCCATTCGTTAACTAGGAATCAATATTATAGCGTGTCTTGTTTGTGGCTAGACCCACTGTAGGGCTAGTGGGATCACCTCTGTCCACAAAGGGGATTTACCTCACCAACAAATTGGAAACCATACTAGGGATTTAGTGTGAGTTTTTCTTTCACCCATTAGGTCTTATTTTGGTCTTTGCCTACTTGTTTTGCCTTTTCTGATTATTTTGCTAAGTCTAAGACCCTTGTTCAGCCCCAGAGGATTAGATCTGACCTCTGTCTTTCAAAATTTTCCCTTTTACCTGAGTGAACTGGCTTGGCATGTTTCATGCTTAGACATATGCGCCAATTGGCGCATGTTTCTAGTGTTGCACCTGTGTCATCCCCTATTTGGCACTGATTACAACCAAACAACTGCGCCAACCCCTATAGGTGTTAGGGTTTGATTTTTTTTGGGATTTTTGGTTATTGCTTGTACTTCTGGGTCATTTTAGGTATGCATTGAATGCTTTGGGATTTTTTTTTATTGTGATTAGCTTCATTCCTTTAGTTGTTTGTCCGTTTCCTATCAACATCAAAGCCTTAAGGTTTTTAAGTGCCTTGGTATGCTGAGCCTCCTATAGGATTTTGAGCCTTTTGTTTCGAGGTCAACTTCCTTCTTGGTTTGGTTGCATTTAGCTCCCTTGATCCGTTTGAGTGATTACATTGGTTGAATGATTCTTGAATCTTTTGTTCAATTTTTCTTCTTGTCACTCTAGGCATAGATCACAACTACTTGTATGGGTCTATTTTGAAATATTTCTTTGATTTGAGAGATTGCAACATTGGTTTGAGTCTTGTCATGTTTGTCTTGAGTTGATTGAAATTGTTTCGTTTCAACTCTCTCATTAATGTTCTCAAGCTAGTGTTTTGATTTGTTTTTCATGTCATTTAGTGCACTATTTGCTCTATTACATTGAAAAAAAAAAAAAAAAATTCTTGTTTGCATTCTTGTTCACATTGTGAAATTGAAAGTCTTTCGCATATCTAGCATTAGAAAATTCTAGGAAATATTTTTCATTTTCAATAAGCTTGCATCGGATACTGTAGTGGATGTTTTCGCATGTTCTCATTATTTACTATCGCTTAAAAACTCCTAACTTTCTCATAGATAGCCTTTCATCGAACATAATGATATCTTTTGGCATGTAGGTTGCATTTAGGGATTTTTGAGATCCAACATTCGGTAGGACCTTAGAATTGAAACGCAAATACAAGATCAACTTAAAATTTACTCAATTAGCCCAAGGAAACATCGAAACCTAACAAAAAATCTAGTGGTATAAGTTAGATATGTGTTCTGACATCTTTAAACCTAGCAGTTGTCACTCACCATATGGCTTGAGATAGCACTAGTACGAACTTGTGCTCCCTATACTATTGATTATATAAAGAGAGACCCCTCTAAGTTGCAATCCTTTTATCCGTAGGAAGTCGAGTCTTCCGCCTTGTAATCGTGATACACCAAACACAACATTCAGGGAGATTACCTGCACGTACGTCAACTCCTTGGTCGATTCTTCTTTCATTTGATTACCAAGGTGTATACGGCAGTTCACAGAAACTTGGTACACCCTTTTACCTAGACTACCTGAGCAGTCATTTTTGATCTTTACTAACTCCATAAATTTGAAAAGATCATTGAGAACTTGTCCTTTCGCGCTCGTTCAACCTAAAAGTGATAGAGTCACCTTTTTCCTGTTTCTCGACTCTTAAAATATGAAACGCCAGATTTTTGTTTCAGTGTCTTAAAGTTAACTATCCACAAAATATTCCTGGTTTAAGTTAGCTCCCTTAGCATTGTTTTAACGTTGTTTCTGATGACAACTTTTTCGAAGTTTACTAACCAAGGAATCCCCTTTTAAGGGAATCCAGGTCCTTTTCCTTCTTTTGAGAATGTTGGTGCTCCTTATATGACAACGTTGTCTCTTACATGGTTAACTATTGGTTTTCTTGTGTGGTTGTTTTCAACCTCGATGGTATCGAATACCCCGGTCTCTGTTCAACCATCTCCTCCACCTGAACAACATCATGTTGATTCTAAGGTGGACCTCTTTGCTTCTTCCCCTGTTTCTCCGTCATCCTCTTCTACTTCTCCTTGTGAAAGTCTAGATTCTAGTAACCAGGTGGCTGAGAAGAAGAAGAAGAAGACAAAGAAGAAGAAGTCAAATAAGCGAGAGGTTAATGTTGCAGCTATTACACCTCAGACACCTTCCATTGAGAAATCATACAACCTTCCATGGAAAGTCAAATTCCCTTGCATTTTGTGCAAAGGTGACCATCTTCTTTGAGACTGCCCTGGAATTCCCAAGGTACTTGAAGCATGGTCTAATGGTCATCTGTCGTTGCCTTTGGCTTCCGGTAGTCATATTGGTAGACATCTTCGACTAGTACTGATAAGAATCGTAAAAAATAGGGTAAGATTTCCAATCCCTGTAAGTTGTGTGAAGGGCATCATCCCATTCACCTTTGTCCATAGATAGATGAAGCCAAGAGAGTATTGGACAACCATAATTTTTTTGCACCTTGCCTTCCGGCTGGTTACCAGAAGCTTTCTTCGAGTCCTCCACTAGTCGATTCAACGATCAGTCAAGATTCATCCATGATTGATCCCGCTCCCCCAGAAATTCAAATTCAGGAATCCATTCTTGATCAACCATTGGTCATGGAATCGGTTGATCTAACCCCGCTAGTGGTTCATCAAGTATTTTCCGTCGAGAGTGGTTTTTATCCCTCTCACGTTCTTCTTGATTTTTTAGATTCCTCGGACTTGGAGAAAGATCCTCCCATCCCTAGGACTCAATAAGTTGCTCCTCCTGCTCCTGTGATGGAAGTCTAGGAGGATGCTCCTCTTGCTCCAGTGACACCAGGGGATGACCATATCAGTTTAATGGCACCCCCTCCAAGTAGTTTGGTCGCTTCCTTCGATTGGAGTCGATTTGCGGGATACGACCTTCCTTCTTATGTGTCTTTTGAGATCACGATACAAATCTTTGATATGGTCGTACCTAGCATGATTATAGATGAAGGCGCATCTGTTAGTGTTCTATCTTCAACAACTTGGCAAGAATTTGGTTCTCCACCGCTTATGCCTATTACTCAGAATCTATTGGATTTTAATATAGGAACTAGTCAACCGTTAGGGATCCTTCCGAAGTTCCCTATTACTTTGGGAGGGAAAACTTTCTATATAGACGTGATGGTTGTTCCAGGCCCCTTGGATTTTAATTTACTCTTGGGCTATGACTATGCTTATTCCATGGGCACGGTTGTCTCTTCCCTCTTTCGTGTGATCTATTTCTACACAAAGGTCAGATCGTGACCATTGATCATCTTTCATTCTTTGGTCTTAACATGACATCTGGTCCACCATCATCCTTTCCGGGTCTTTATCCATCGATTGTATCTTCCCTACCACAGGTTAATTATGTGGCTACCTATCCCATGCCCGCATTCAGTGGTAGTGTCGTTGTGCGTTGTGTGCTGGGGGCATTGGGTCCTGATTTTCAAGATGTTGTTCTCCCATCAGAAGTGAACCTCTTGGAATCTATGACCTCTTCTTTGTCGTAATGAAAGGTCAATGGAGCACAGTTCATTTTTCTTATGTAAAGCTCCTTAAAAAATGAAACAAGGTGTCATGAGGATAGTTCTTTTAATATGTCAACCTCGTTAAAACAATAAAACACGTTCCAGTTCAGTTCGAGTATTTAACAGATCTCGTAAAATCCCAGTTGAGTCTTTCTATTGATCTCGTAATTTGAACCTTCACTCCATCTACTGTCCATATGGACTGAAGCTTGGGGGGCATGTGCACTTGGATTTGAGTCACCATCCTGGGGGCATGCAAATCAATTTCAAGCATAGTTTGTTTCCATTTCAAGTTTGTGTAAAAATGAAACTGGTTTCAAGCATAATTTATCTTTGTTTCAAGATTGTGTAAAAATGAAACCATTCCCATTTTACCTATCATGATTGCCATTTTATCAGCCTATTTTTCCAATTGAGCCTTGGTTTTTTTCATTCCATCGTTACCATCTACTTGGCTGATCAGCCTATTTTTCCATATGAGCCTTGGTTTTTTTCATTCCATCATTACCATCTGCTTGGCTGATCATACGACTTCACCTGGTTGTTTTACCCATTCCTGAGGAACTACTGCAATGAGTGGTCTTTTTAGCTAGCCTCTTAACCTTTACTTGTTCTGAGTAGTTCCACCATTACCGGAACCAATTGCTTCCCTTTATACCACTCGTTCCTCTAGGAGGACTCAAATTTTAGCTCTTTTTTGGCTCTTAAAAATTGAAAATATTTCCGAGACTTTTGTCATTTTGAACTCGTTAAATGGATGTGAAACGATATCTACCCAGTATAAGTTTACCCATTTTTTGGGCTGGGATAGATTATTTATGAAAAAGGAATACCTTTTCCTATCACGACTAAGAGGTTCTCTCGAATTTTGTTCTTTACCTTTTCGGATCTGAGAGACTATTTACAAAAAGGGCCTTGCTGGAGTTTTTTTTTCCGCTTTCTTTTCAAACTCTCTAAACATGAAAAGATGCCAAGTTCTCCCTTTCTCAGACTCATTAAAAACTGATGACATTGGACTCCATTGTTATGACGTTACTCGAGTTCCTCCTTCCTAGGGCTCGTAAAATGTACTAGGTTGGATTTTTCTGAAGGACAAACTTACATCACAAGCATATGCTATCCCCTTCAAGATTTTTTACAAAAATAATTGGGGTACTTGCCAGAAATGGTGGGGGAAAATGGAACCATATTTTAGTTGTGTTGGCAGTATGTCGCTCTTGAACATGGAACTTGTTTGCATTCGTGTCGGGTTGGGTACATCTCATTCCGTTATTTTTTCCTCCATGGGTTTGGGTAATCTATTTTGACCTCTCATTTTCTCTTTGCCACATCACCATGACCTCAGATCCCTTGATGTAAAATACTGCCAAATCCAGTGTCTGCCGCCGATATGTTTAAGAGAATTTTTGCCTCTACAATCTTCAACCTTCCTCTAATTCTCTGTTGGTCCTGATTAAAGAACATCATATTCCTCTGTCTCATGTCAATGATGTGGGAAAAATCATGGCTGTCCTTTGACCAGGTCGCTTCTTGTCGACTTCAGCTCATTTTCTAAGAAGATGATCAAGAGACTCCCTTTAGGTGCCTTGGAGCATGCATGCCTTAATGGAAGGTTCTTTGTATCTGTCGAAAGGTTCACATCAATGGCCTTAAATCAGATGATTTTGTGGGTGTTTGACGACAGATCACTGTTCACGTTCCGTGGATTGTACCTTTTGTACCTTAAGATTCATTGTCATTATTGGCGGTTTCTCTCGTGTCTGATAACAAATCTCATTATTGGCTAGTAATCAGACGATGTTACTACATGTTCGACTTCAACTCATCTATTCGCATGGTCGAAGTTGTGCTTTGTTTGGGTTGAGATGGAGCGCAAGACCCTGGGTTTTGTCTGATGAAATCTAGGCTGCGGGTTTTTTGTGGATTACTATGACTTGTTACATGACTCCTTTGATCAAATGGCTGTGACCATACCTGAGTCTATTTTTTGATCCTTATTGCTAGATGGCTACATCCATACCTCGGATCTCACTTTTATGTACTCTATTATGGATGGTTGCGCCCATACCACATATCATGTATCAGAGATATCAGTTTTATTTGTACTTGCAGGTTTTCTGACAGCAATGTTTGGGTCGAACACGTTCTCATAAAGCATTTCACCCCTCCCTCTCTCTCAGACCTCATGCTTTAAGGGGCATCTATTACACATCATCTTTTCACCATCCCTGCAACCCCTCATCCCGCATATTGGAGGATTGTTCCCATGAATTGTGAGCAATGTCATACTTTGCAAACACCTTTTTGGCATCCTTCTACATAAGGACATCATTTCTCCTATTGGAAATTTCCTCAAAAAGCACACAAAACCTATGTTTTCGCCTTGGCGTGGGTAGCCAGTTCATCCCTCGAGCCAATGTGGAATATTTTCACTAGAGACTGCAACACCTGGCACTCTGTCTCAGTGCGACCCCCGTTTCAAGCTATTTTAGGAATGTTTTTTAAAAATTAGAGGCGAAAGTTTCCTTCTAACCACCTCAGGGATGAGTCACTGGAAGTGGTTAAGTTGATGATCCACGGATCTCTCTCTTTAGGTAGTGGTTTTTACCTCCCATGGAACACTCCTTAAAGATAGGCCTCCCTTCCGTGATTATAGGGATCCTAACCTCTCCCTCTCCCTCTATATAAACAGGCCTTCTCCCTTTATGAAATCTAGCTGAACATATAGCCAAGGATCTGAACTTGGAGAAGAATACTAAAGCTAAGTAATTTCTATCGAGAAGGTAGAACCAAGGAGAATTCCATAGAGAGAGTCTCATCCGAATTCCCGACGATCCTTTATGAGATGTGCTCCGCTTGAACCCTGTTGGAGGAGACCACAACGTTGAAGCTTGGTTGTACTCTTCCTTTAATTTATTAATATACTTGACTATGGTGTTGGTTCCATCATCATGTTATGATTGTTTATGTAATTCAATTGATTTAGTCCTCTTCAACTCATTGATAGTTATGAATATGAATTAGTAAGTTGTATATCATCATTATTTCTTGTGTGTGTGCAGGTTTTTGAGCGTGAAAGAGGGCGGATCATGATCTGTGAAACCAGGAGTGAGGAGCGAGCCACTCTTTCGATGACAAAAATAGCATAGGACCTCTGATAATTCATCTATTAAATCTTCATCCATTCGTTAACTATGAATCAATATTATAGTGTGTCTTGTTTGTGGCTAGACCCATACTAGGGCTAGTGGGATCACCTCTATCCGCAGAGGCGATTTACCTCACCAACACTAACCTTCACCCCTTAACCTTAACCTTAACCTTCCCATAACCATAAAATTAGCCTTGACTTTAACCTTAACCTAACCTTAACCTTGACCATAACTATAACCTAACCCTAACCTTGACCAAACCTTAACCTTAACCTTAACTGAATTTTAACCTTAACATTAACCTTCTCATAACCTTCACTATAACCTAACCTTAACCTTAACTTTAACCTTAACCTTAACCTTAGCTTTACCCTTAACCTAAGGTTAAGTTTAGGTTATAATTAAGTTCAAGGTTAAGTTTAAGGTTAAGGTTAAGTTTAAGGTCAAGGTTAAGGTTAATGTTAAGGGTTTGGTCAAGGTTAAGGTTAAATTAAGGTTATGTAAAGGGTAAAGTTAAGTTTAAGGTTAGGTTATTGTTAGGTTAGGTTAAGGGTAAAGTTAAGGTTAAGGTTAAGGTTATGGTTAAGGTTAGGGTAATGTTAAATGTTAAGGTTAAGGTTATGGGTTCAGTCAAGGTTAGGGTTACGTTAAGGTTAAAGATAAGGCTAAGGTTTAGATAAGGTTAAGGTTAAGGTTATGGTTAAGGTTAGGTTAAGTGTAAAGTTAAGGTTAGGGATAGGTTAAGGTTAAGGTTAAGGTTAAGGTTAGGTTAAGGGTAAAGTTAAGGATAGGGTTAGGTTAAGGTTAAGGTTATGGTTGGGCTAAGGCTAAGCTTAAGTTTAAGGGTAAAGTTAAGGTTAATGTTAGGTTAAGGTTAAGGTTAAGATAAGGTTAAGGTTAAGGTTAGGTTAAGGGTAAAGTCAAGGTTAAAGTTAAGGTTAAGGTTAAGGTTAAGGGTTTGGTCAAGGTTAGGGTTAGGTTATAGTTAAGGTCAAGTTAAGGTTAAGTTTAAGGTTAAGGTTGTGGGTTTAGTCAAGTTAAGGTTAAGGTTAAGGGTAAGGCTAGGTTAAGGGTAAAGTTAAGGTTAAGGTTGAGGTTATGGGTATGGTATGGTTAGGGTAAGGTTAAGGTTGGGTTAAGGGTAAAGTTAAGGTTAAGGTTATGGTTAAGGTTAGGTTCAGGTTCAGGTTAAGGTTTAGGTTAGGGTTAAGGTTAGGGGAATATTAAGGTTAAACTTAATGTTAAGGTTAAGGTTAATGTTAAGGGTTTAGTCAGGTTAAGGTTAAGGTTAGGTAAAGGTTAAGGTTATGGGTAGGTTAAGGTTAAGGTTAAGGTTAAGATTAAGGTTAGCGTTAGGTTATAGTTAAGGTTAAGGTTAAGGTTATGGTTAAGGTTAGGGTTAGGTTATAGTTAAGGTTAAGGTTAAGGTTAAGGTTAAGGTCAAGGTTAAGGTTAATGGTTTGGTCAAGGTTAGGGTTAGGTTATAGTTAAGGTCAAGGTTAAGGTTATGGTTAAGGTAAAGCTAAGATAAGGTAAAGGGTAAGGTTAAGGTTAAGGTTAGGTTAAGGTTATGGTTAAGGTAATGTTAAGGGTAAAGTTAAGGTTAAGTTTAGGTTAAGGTTAAGATAAGGTTAAGGTTAAGGTTAAGGTCAAGGTCAAGGTTAAGGTTAAGGTAAGGGTAAAGTTAACC
The DNA here is from genome assembly GCA_034641835.2 of Pinus albicaulis. NCBI lineage: Eukaryota > Viridiplantae > Streptophyta > Pinopsida > Pinales > Pinaceae > Pinus > Pinus albicaulis. Next base: position 591,019 of record JAXQQM020072833.1, read on the forward strand.
TTAACCTAACCTTAACCTTAACCTTGACCTTAACTATAACCTTAACCTAACTAACCTCGTAACCTTAACCTTAACCATAACCTTACCAAAACCTTAAGGTTAGGTTAAGGGTGAAGTCAAGGTTAAGGTTATGATTATGGGAAGGTTAAGGTTAGGGTTAAGGTTAGGGGAAGGTTAAGGTTAAAGTCAAGGTTAAGGTGAAGGTTAGGTTAAGGGTAAATTTAAGGTTAAGGACAGGTAAGGTTAACCTTAACCCTTAACCATATCTTACTTTTAACCTTAACCTTAACCTTAACCTTAAATTTACCCTTAAATTAACCTTACCTTAACCTTAACCTTAAACTTAACCTTAACCTTTAACCTTAACCTAAACTTAACCTTAACATTAATTTAACCCTAACCTTGACATAACCCTTAACATTAACCTTAACATAACCTTAACCTTTGTAGAAATTTGAATAATAGATGAGTTATTCACCGAGATTATCCTGATTACACACTATTTGAGCTTCATGCATAATACATAACCTCTTCTACCATTGATCATCAATTTGCGGAATTAAAAGCAATCGCATGTGCACATTGAAACATCAATCAATCACACATATCAACATAGTATGTAATGGGGAAAGCTTACAGCTGAAAACCCCCAACTATCTGTATATTATAATGATAAAGAACATGTAACAATACATAGCACAAACTCCTCACAAGCTCTCAGCACTATCTCCAATTGTTACACACTACACAAGCTCAGATATGAACAAGTCACAAGTTCAAATCTCCTCCACCTGTTCGCCTGCCTCTATTGCGCAATCCAAGATGGTTAATTGTAAGATCCAAGTTCGAATCCCCTTGGCTTGTACCATGCCATCCTCATTGGGAATCTCAATCACTGTGTGTGCAAATCTCATGCACAGATATAGTCACAACTGATAGTAGACTCACCCTTTCACCCACCTCTAACACTGGTCTCCACTGAACTGTCCATGCACTGCAGTTAACTGATGTATTATTTAGTTGATTTATGAGTTAATAATTATTGAATTAATTAATAATTAATTCACACCACTCATCACTAGTGTATTTATCAGTTAGACTAAATACAACTAGTTCAACTAAGTTAAACCGAACACAACTCCATCAATTGTCTCATCAACTCCACCAAACTCTGCCACATGAGTTCTAACTGAAGCCAACCATGCAATAGCTCAACTAAACCCTGGGAATAGCGTAATTCCTTCTATCAGCTGCATGTGCCACATCCGTAGCTCGAACTGAAGTGCTGCAAGAGGATAAGATAATGTTTATAGTCCAAATAGTATTAAGAGCTAATAATATTCGACTGATCTATTTTTAGACTGGCAGTCTAAAAATAGACTCCGCCCAGTATGTCTAAAAATAGAGGTCCATCTATTTTTACCAACTTGACCAACCATCCATAAATAGCATCCTGCAACTCATAGATCATGATCCATATGTCTAAAAATAGACATAGTCTAAAAATAGACACTGCGCCAAAAATAGCCTGCGGGCCCACTTAGTGAAGGCGACTTCTTTTCACTAAGCTCCATCATCTTGTTGCATTCTCAACAACCTTAACTTTACCCTTAACCTTGAATTTATCCTTAACCTTCCCCTAACCTTAACATTAACCTTATCCTTAACCTTCCCATATCCTTAACCTTAACCTTGACCTTGACTTTAACCTTAACCTAACCTTAACCTTAACCCAACCTTAACCTTAACCTTACCACTAACCTTAACCAAAAACCTTGACCTTCATATTAACCTTAGGGTTAAGGTTATGGTAAGAGTAAGGTTAAGGTTATGGGTTTAGTCAGGTTAAGGTTATAGTTAAGGTTAGGTTAAGGTTAAACTTACCCTTACCTTAACCTTAACCTTAACCTTGACCTTACCCTTAGGTTAAGGTTAGGTTAACCTAAGGGTAATGTTAAGGTTAAGGTTAAGGTTAAGGTCAAGTTTAAGGTTAAGATTAGGTTAAGGGTAAGGTTAAGGTTAGGTTAAGGTTATGGTTAGGTTAAGTGTTGAGGGTAAAGTTATGGGTAAATTTAAGGTTAAGGTTAAGGATAAGGTCAAGGTTAAGGTTACATTAAGGGTAAATTCAAGGTTAAGGTTAAAATTAGGTTAAGGGTAAATTCAAGGTTAAAGTTAAGATGAAGGTTAAGGGTAAGGTTAAGATGAAAGTTAAAGTTGAGGTTTAGGTTAAGGTTAAGGTTAGGGTAAATTTAAGGTTAGGTTATAGTTAAGGTCAAGGTTAAGGTTAGGTTATGGTGAAGGTTAAGGTTAAATTTAAGGGTAAGGTTAAGGTTAAGACCCATATCCTTAAAATTCATCCTTAACCTTAACCTTAACTATAACCTTAACCTAATCTTGACCTTAACTTTACCCTTAACCTAATCTTAACCTTAACGTAACCCTAACCTTGACATTACCCTTAACCTACATTAAACTTAATTATAACCTAACCCTAACCTTGACCTTAAATTTACCCTTAACCTTAACCTTAAACTTAAGCTTTACCTTAACTATAACCTAACCCTAACTTTAACCTTAACTTTAACTTTACCCTTAACCTTAACCTTAACCTTAACTTTTCCCTTAACCTTAACCTTAACTATAACCTTAGCCTTAACCTTAACTTAACCTCACCTTAGCCTTAACCTTCCCCTTGACCTTAACCTTAACCTTAACCTTGACTTTACCGTAACCTAACCTTAACGTTACCCATAACCTAACCCTAACCTTGAGGTTAGGTTAACCATGACCAAACCCTTAACCTTAACCTTAACTTAACCTTAACCTGAACCCTAACCTTAACCTAGACCTTAACCTTAACCTTAACCTTATCTTAACCTTAACCTAACCTTAACCTTAACCTTAATCTAACCATAACCTTACCCTTACCCTTAACCTTATCTTAACCTTAACCTTAACCTTAACCTAAACCTAACCATATCCTTACCCTTAACCTAAAACTTAACCTTAACCTTAACCTTAACTTAACCTAACCCTAACCTTGACCTTAACTTGAACCTTAACCTTAACCTAAACTTTACTTAACCTTAACTTTAAATTTACCCTAACCTTAACCTTAAACCTTAACATTATCTTAACCTTAACCTAACCCTAACCTTGACCTTGACTTTACCATAACCCCTTAACCTTAACCTTCACCTTAACCTTACCTTTACCATTAACATTAAGGTTAAGGTTAAGGATAAGGTTAAGTTTAAGGGTAAGGTTAAGTTTAAAGTTAGGTTAATGTAAGTTTAAGGTTATGGGTTTAGTCAGGTTAAGGTTAACGTTAACGTTAAGGTTAAGGTTAGGGTAAGGATAATGTTAAGATAAGGTTAAGGTTAAGGTTAGGTTAAGTGTAAAGTTAAGGTTAGGGTTAGGTTAAGGTTAAGGTTAAGGTTAAGGTTAGGCTAAGGTTAAGGTTACGGTTAGGTTAAGGTTAAGATTAGGTTAAGGTTAAGGTTAAGGTTTGGTCAAGGTTACGGTTAGGTTATAGTTAAGGTAAAGGTAAAGGTTAGGTTAAGGGTAAAGTCAAGGTTAAGGTTAGGTTAAGGTTAAGATTAGGTTAAGGGTAAAGTTAAGGTTAAGGTTAAGGTCAAGGTTAAGGGTAGAGTTAAGGTCAAGGTTAAGGGTAGAGTTAAGGTCAAGGTTAGGGATAGGTTATAGTTAAGGTTAAGGGTTTGATCAAGGTTAGGGTTAGATTAAGTTTAAGGTTAAGGTTAGGTTAGGATAAGGTCAAGGTTAAGGTGAGGTTAAGGTTAAGGTTACGGTTAAGGTTAAAGTCAAGGGTGAGCATTTGGTTAATTTTAAGGTTAAGGTTAAGGTTAAGGTTAGGTTAATTTAAGGTTAAAGTTAATGTTATGGTTAGATTAAGGGTAAAGTTAAGGTTATGGTTAGGGTTAAGGTTAGGGGAAGGTTAAGGTTAGGTTAAGGTTAAGGTTAAGGTTAAGGTAAGGTTAAGCTGAGGGTTAGGTTATAGTTAAGGTCAAGGTTAGGTTAAGGGTAAGATAAGGTAAAGGTAAAGGTTAAAGTTAAGGTTAGGTTAAGGTCAAGGTTAAGGGTAAAGTTAAGGTCAATGTTAGGGTTAGGTTATATTTAGTGTTTAGGTTAGGTTAAGTCAAGGTTAAGTTTAAGGTGAAGGTTAAGGGTAAGGTTAAGGTTAAGGGTTATGGGTTTAGTCAAGTTAAGGTTAAGCTTAAGATTAAGCTTAAGGTGAAGGTTAAGGGTAAGGTTAAGTTAAGGTTAATGTTAAGGTTAAGGGTTTGGTCAAGGTTAGGGTTAGGGGTAAGGTTAGGGTAAGTTTAGGGTTAAGGTTAGGGGAAGGTTAAGGTTAAATTTAAGTTAAGGCAAGGTTAAGGTTAAGGTTACAGGTTTATTCAAATTAAGTTTAAGGTTAAGGTTTTCATCAAGGTTAGGGTTAGGTTATAGTTAAGGTTAATTTTAGGTTAAGGGTAAAGTTAAGTTTAAGGGTTTGGTAAAGGTTAGGGTTAGGTTAGGTTAAGGTTATGTTAATGTTAAGGTCAAGGTTAATGTTAATGTTAAGGTTAAGGTTAAGGTTAAGAGTTAAGGTTAATGTTAAGGTTAGGGTTAAGGCTAGGGGAAGGTTAAGGTTAAGGTTAAGGTTAAGGTTAAGGGTTTGGTCAAGGTTAGGGTTAGGTTATAGTTAAGGTTAAGGTTAAGGGTTTGGTCTGGTCAAGGTTAGGGTTAGGTTATAGTTAAGGTTAAGGTTAAGGTTAAGGTTATGGCTTTAATAAGGTTAAGGCTAAGGATAAGGTTAAGGTTAAGGGTTTGGTCAAGGTTAGGGTTAGGTTATATCGAAGGTTAAGGTTAAGTTAAGGGTAAAGTCAAGGTTAGAGTTAAAGTTAAGGTTAAGGATAAGGGTAAGGTCAAGGTTAAGGTTACGGGTCTTAACCTTAACCTTCACTATAACGTAACCTTAAGCTTAACCTTAACCTTAACTATAACCCAACCTAACCTGAACCTTAACTATAACTTAACCCTAACTTTGACCAAACCCTTAAACTTAACCTTAACCTTAACTTTAACCTTAACTCAACCTTAACCTTAACCTTAGCCTTCCCATAACCATAACCATAACCTCAACCTTAACCTAACCTTAACCTTAACTATACCCTAACCATAACCTTAACTATAACCTAACCCTAACTTTAACCTTACCCTTAACCGAACCTTAACCTTGATCTTGACCTTAACCTTAACTTAACCATAACCTTAACCTTAACCTTAAATTTAACTATAAACTAACCTAACCTAACCTAACCTAACTTTAACTATAACCTAACCTTAACCTTAATTTTAACTATAACCTAACCTAACCTTAAGGTTAGGTTATGGTTATGGTTAGGGTTAAGTTAAGGTTAGAGTTATGGTTAGGTTAGGGTTAAGTTAAGGTTATGGTTATGGTTATGGCTAGGTTAGGGTTAAGTTAACCCTACCCATAACCTCAACCTTAAGGTTAGGTTAGAGTTATGGTTAAGGTTGAGGTTATGGTTAACTATACCCTAACCATAACCTTAACTATAACCTAACCCTAACTTTAACATTACCCTTAACCGAACCTTAACCTTGATCTTGACCTTAACCTTAACTTAACCATAACCTTGACCTTAACCTTAACTTTACCTATAACCTAACCTAACCTTGACATTAACTATAACTTAACCATAACCTTGACCAAACCCTTAACCTTAACCTTAACCTTAACCTTAATGTTTTCCTTAATATTCCCATAAACATAACCTTATCCTTAACCTTAACCTTCACCTTAACCGTTACCTTGAATTTACCCTTAACCTAATCTTAACCCCTTAACCTTAACCTTAACCCTCCCATAACCATAATCTTAACCTTGAATTTTCCCTTAACCTAACCTTAACATTAGCCATAACCTAACCCTAGCCTTGACCAAACCTTAACCTTAACCTTAATCTTAAGCTTAACCTTCCCCTAAGCTTAACCCTAACCTTAACCTTAAGCTTAACCTTAACTTTAACATTCCCCTAACCATATCCTTAACCTTAACCTTCCCATAACCATAACCTTGACCTTGACCTTACCCTTCACCTTAACCTTAACATTAACCTTGACCTTAACCTTACCCTTAAACTTATCTTAACCTTAACATAACCTTAACCTTAACTTTACACTTAACCTTACCTTAACCATAACCTTAACCTAACCTTAACCTTAACCTTACCCTTAACCTTATCTTAACCTTATCTTAAGCTTAATCTTAACCTAACCTTAACCTTGACTTTACCCTTAACGTAACCTTAACCATAACCTTATCTTTACCCTTAACCTTAACCATAACCTGACCTTAACCTTAACCTTAACTTAACTATAACCTTAACCTTCACCTTAACTTTAACCTTAATCTTGACTTTACCCTTACCCTTAATCTAACTATAACCTTACCTTAACCTAACTTAACCTTAACCTTAAATTTAACTTTACCCTAACCTTAAGGGTTTAGTTAGGTTAAGGTTAAAGATTTGGGCAAGGTTAGAGTTAGGCTATAGTCAAGGTCAAGGTTAAGGTTAGGTTAAGGTTAAGGTTAAGGATTTGGTCAAGGTTAGGGTTAGGTTATTGTTAAATTTAAGGTTAAGGTTAAGGGTAAGGTTAAGGTTAAGGGTTTGGTCAAGGTTAGGGTTAGGTTATAGTGAAGGTTAAGTTTAAGTTAAGGGTAAAATCAGGGTTAAGGTTAAGGTTAATATTAGTTTAAGGGTAAAGTTAAGGTTAAGGTTAAGGTTTGCTCATGGTTAGGGTTAGGTTATAGTTAAGGTTAAGATAAGGTTAAGGTTTAGGTTAAGGTTAAGGTTAGGTTAAGGGTAAAGTTAAGTTAAGGTTAGGGTAAGGTTAGGGTAAGGAAAACCCTTGACATCATTTTATTTTGAAAGCATAAAATACTATCTATTTCTACTCTTATTACTTCCAAGAGTTCAAATTAGGCTAATGAACTCTCTTATTCTCTACCTAGTCTAATCATTTTTCAATATTAAGCTATTTGAAAAACTTCGTTCTCTAAGCTATTGACATGAAATTGAAAACATGGTTCAAAACAGGATTAGGAAATCTAACTTACCATGGGTTGTGGCATTAGGACAAGCTACACACAAACATTATTTTTGTACAAACAAAACTAGAAATCATGAGGGCTGTGATTTATCATTTGTTAAGCTTCCTCATATTTCTCTTTGGTTGATATTTTAGCATGGAGAACTAGTACCTTCTCTCCCTAATCTATTGCTAATGAAAAGTCAAGTTTGAATGATTTGACAAGCTCTCTTTCACTAACTTATCAACAAATAAAAAAACATATTCAGCCATGATTAGGCTAGATGATTGAACAAGATCTTATTTTGAACAAGTAGTGGCATTTAGGCTTGCACACTTTCAATATTACTAAACCTATAACCTTAAACTAAACCTTAACTTTGAATTTACCCTTAACCTAACCTTAACCTTAACTATAACCTAACCCTAACCTTGACCTAAACTTCACCCTTAACCTTAACCTTAAACTTAACCTTACCCTTAACCATAACCTAAGGTTAAGGTTAAGGTTAGGTTAAGGTTAAGATAAGGTTAAGGTTATGGGAAGGTTAAGGTTAAGGTTAAGTTAAGGTTAAGGATAAGGTCAAGGTTCAGGGTTTGGTCAAGTTTAGGGTTAGGTTATAGTTAAGGTTAAGTATAAGGTTAAGGTTAGGTTAATGGTAAAGTTAAGGTTAAGGCTAGGGTTTGGTAAGGTTAAGGTTAAGGTTAAGGTTAAGGGAAAGTTAAGGTTAAAGTTAGGTTAAGGTTAAGGGTTTTGTTATGGGAACTTAAGGTTAAGGTTAAGTTAAGGTTAAGGTCAAGGTCAAGGTTAAGGTTAAGGTTAGGGTTAAGGTTAAGGATAGGATAAGGTTAGGTTAAGTTTTGGTCGAGGTTACCGTTAGGTTAATGTTAAGGTTAAGGTTAGCTTAAGGTTAAGGTTAAGGGGGTAAGGTTAACTTAAGGGTAAGGGTTACGTTAAGGGTATTGTAAAGGTTAAGGTTAGGTTCTAGTTAGGGTAAGGTTAGGGTAAGTTTAACATTAAGGTTAGGATAAGGTCAAGGTTAAGGTTAGGGTTAGGGGAAGGATAAGGTTAAAGTTAGGTTATGGTAAACGTTATGGGAAGGTTAAGGTTAAAGTTAAGGGGTTAAGTATAGGTTAAGGTAAAGTCAATGTTAAGGTTAGGTTAAGGTTATGGTTAGGTTAAGGTTAAAATTAAGGTTATAGTTAAGCTTAAGCTAACCCTAACCTTGACCCTAACTTTACTCTTAACCTTAACCTTAACCTTAACTATAACCTAACCATAACCTTACCCTAATCATAACCATAACCTTAACATTAACCTTAACCTTAACCTTAACCTTAACCTTGACCTTAACCTTACCCTTAACCTTCACCCTTAACCTTGACCTTAAGCTTAACCTTCCTAAAACCTTAACCTAACCTTAACCTTAAGTGTTTGGTCAAGGTTAGGGTTAGGTTATAGTTAAGGTCAAGGTAAGGGTAAGGTTAAGGTGAAGGTTAGGGTAAGGTTATAAGGTTAGGTTAAGGTTATGGGAAGGTTAAGGGAAGGTTAAGGTTAAGGTTTGGTCAAGGCTAGGGTTGGGTTATAGTTAAGGTTAATGTTACGTTAAGGGTAAGATAAGGTTAAAGTTAAGGTCAAGGTTAAGGTTAAGGTTAAGGTTAAAGGTACAGTCAAGGTTAAGGTTAAGGTAAAGGTTAAGGGTAAGGTTTAGGTTAGGTTAAGGTTAAGATAAGGTTAAGGGTAAGGTTAAGGTTAAGTTTAAGGTTAGGTTAAGGGTAAAGTCAAGGTTCAGGTTAGGTTAAGGTTAAGATTATGGGTTTAATAAGGTTAAGGTTAAGGTTAAGGTTAGGTTAAGGTTAACGGTG